>OZ024743.1:266234936-266342436 GCA_964016885.1 Eledone cirrhosa | reverse complement strand
ACTGTGAACAATTTGTCAGCATTTTCTATTCCGTTTACCAATATATATACATATATTTATAAATATATATATATATATATATATATATATATATATATATATATATATATATATATATATATCTTTGTGAATGTGAGTGCGTTTGCGTTAGAGAGTGTTTATCGTAACAACGGGTCTAATTTTAATTCTCCACTTGGTAAAATATTTTGAGAAATAATCGGTCGAAATAACTTCTTCCACATATTAAGATTTATAAAGCGGCATCGTATTTCTTAAGAGAAGTCAACATTGAAATTTCAGTCTTGTTTCACCGATATCTACATTTCCTCTACTTTATGGTATATATTTAAATTATTAATCCGTTGAAATACTTTTCCTGCTAACGTCATTTTCTACTCTACGTTTACATAAGTTTACTCATATCATTCGCGTGGAATCGATTTCCAAATATATATGTAATTTCTTCCTTTGCTTCAATCACTTTCCTCAGACAACATTCTTGCGAAACCTTTTAAACAGACAGTCAAATTGTATAATGGAGAGAATTATATCATTATAACATAGAAGAAACATTTCAGTGATGTCATAATTTTATTGAGTTACGAAGTCTCTTTTCTAGAAAACTTCCATTGACTCTAACAAACCAACAAGAAACCCTGCTAAAAAGAGAAGCCAATTGTTTTCTCAAACAGCACCAATTGCTTACTTTGTATCGGTATTTCCTTTTGGAATTGCAGGGGCACCATCTTGTCTGGGGCATCTACTAGTAGCGAAGTATCACATTGTGCAAACTTGCCATCATCTCACTTCTTCTTCTTCTTCTTCTTCTTCTTCTTCTTCTTCTTCTTCTTCTTCTTCTTCTTCTTCTTCTTCTTCTTCTTCTTCTTCTTCTTCTTCTTCTTCTTCTTCTTCTTCTTCTTCTTCTTCTTCTTCTTCACATTTGGTCTGCTATTCAAACAAATACCCAATATATGTCGTTTATCAGACAGTGTCTTTACGACTTCCTCATGAGTTAAGGTTGTATGGAATTAAGTAAACTAATGAATATGTTATATGTAATGCACGAAATGTAGAGATATAAACATGTTGGAGTGACAGTAATGGCGATGTTTTGGTCTAAAGTATAAGTTTATAAAAGTATAAATGGCCAGTCAAAACTGTATAGATATAACGATAGTGTTCCGGACTACAATGTAGTGATATGAATTAAAAAGAAATGAAATAAATGTGTGTGACACACTACAATGTGAGAAAAAAAAAGTGAGACATCGGACTGAAATATAAAATTTTACTGGTACTGGTCTGACAGAAATGTTAAAGTGATGAAATCTAATATATACATATATAAATTGCTAAAAATGATCATTAACTTTTATATCTTAAGTTCAAGTTCAAGATCGACAAATGACACTTCAACATCCCTCTAATCAAAATATGTCCCCCAGCCAGCACAAAATATGTGACATGTTAAGAAATAATGCATTATATATTAAGGTAGAAAAGCAGCAGCAGCAGCAGCAGCAGCAGTAGTAGTAGTAGTAGTAGTAGTAGTAGTAGTAGTAGTAGTAGTAGTAGTAGTAGTAGTAGTAGTAGTTGTAGTAGTAGTAGTAGTAAGTAATAGTAGTAGTAGCTGTAGTAGTAGTAGTAGTAGTAGTAGTAGTAGTAGTAGTAGTAGTAGTAGTAGTATTGTCAGTTAATTGAATCTCTCGAATTTTTGAAATGCTATGCTATGTCACAGGACACACACACATAGACACACACACACATATATATATATATATATTTATATATATATATGTGTATATTATTCAAAATGTTAACAAATGAAAAATATTCGCATAATCAAAATATTATATACTTTATTATATATATTTCAAAGGTACTGTGCTGTCCTCATCAGACAAAATATATGATTTGATATATGACATACCGCTACGGTCGTGATTATTCAATTCCCGTATGCATATTTATTCCACATGACAGGTGCAATGTGTCCGAACACTGAAGAGCCAAACTCCCATTATCATCGCCTCCATCTCTCTCGCCCTCCCCATCTCTCTGTATTGTGAGCAAATAGGGTCCCACGTGCTGGCCGCCCCACAGCCCCGGCGGACAGAATGGAGAAGGCGTTTCCCCGGAGGAAGCTATAGTATGCTTGTCTACATATCGTGTGATCATTTGATGCTGGGTTACTCTTTAGAGGAAAAGTGAAACCCGGGCCCTGTGTTTGCGACAGTGTTGATTCGCACAATGCACTCAAGCAAGAATGTGTTGGTGATAAAGAGAACAATCGATTAAGTCTACCACACAAGAACTCAGAAATCAAATAAACGGGAAAGAATTGGCTAGATATTTCGTCATTCGCTCTAAAAATTAAACCAATCCACTGTACTGGATTGATGGTTTTCCGACATTCTCACGATACTACCATTCGATCTCTTTAAAAGGCATTTATCAGTGTGATTTCAAACTAAAATATACATATGTAATGTATATTAGTCGAATTAAATTGACCCTTTTATTTGAACAACAATTTATCTTGTAAACGTCGGAGGGACGGAAAATAAAGTTGACGCTTGTCAAGATTTGAACTCAGAACGTAAAAAGCCGGAACAAATAAGACAATGCTGTTGTCCGGCGCTGTATCAAGCCTGTCAATCAATGAATCAATATATCTATCTATCGATACAGCTATATTTTTAATTAGTTAAAGTCTGTTTTGAGACCACATTTTCATCAGGCTAGAGTTTATTTCGTTTCATGGGGCGATAAGCATCGAAGGGAATGAAAGTCTCTCTTGCACCACAACTTTCTCTTCCAACTACAACTAGTACTCATTTTGACAGATAAGCTTAAGGACACAGAACAACGTTCTCTCCGGAAAGCGAACCCCAAAACTAATGCTCGTGAGTCCAGCGCTCTAAACACTATATAGCGTGCCTTCACTGAACAGTATTTCATAAGGATATTATTCAAACGAAATTATACAAATCTCCCGACGATTCATATGGCTTTGTGCCAGCGTCTGATATCAATACAATGTAGAGATAGCACATTATGTCATGAGACAGAGTTCTTATAATGATATGAAACTAAAATATAGTGAGACACTGTTCAGATTTTCTTATTGATTTAGTGAAGCTATAAATAGATGATGTGTATGAACAAACACTGTAATAATATTCTGATACGTTAAACATTTTACTAATCTGTGTTTATAAACAAACCAGTGCGAACACATCCATACACACATGGTTAAATGTAGATGTTTTATATATATATATATATATATATATATATATATTAGGGTGCTCCAGAATCCTACATTTTACACAAAAGTGTTATTTTCATAGCTCCCTATGCATTTTTTCATGCCATTTTATATATTATCAATTTATAATTTAATTTTGATTACTTCAGACTAATTTAAGTCTTGCCTAATAGTTGCAAATTGGCAGAATAATGGCGAAAACCAGTGGGTCTAGTTGTAGCTACTCGCTCCGTTGTGATGATCGAGAAATATGGCTCCTGGGGCAATATGTTACATCCTTTTCACCAAACAAAATACCAACAAAGGGCGATGTTCTAAGATATTTCTTCTACCTGAAAGATGGTCCTATGAAACACGAAAAGCATGTGAGCTTCAATGGTGTTATTGCGGATAGGCTTGTGATGGAAGTAGTTAGTAAGTGGGAAAAAGCTGGTGTGGCGTCAACGAAAAGACAAAGTGAAACTGAAAATTATGAACATGTACAGAAATTTACAAAAAAGCAAAGGTTCTAAGTCAAACAAAGAAAAGGAAGCACTATTTATTTCTGAATTGGATTCGTATTTCTACATTGCACATACTGAAAAGAAAATTTTAAAAGACCGTCTTCGTAATAATGAACAGAAAATGGAAGATGCTACATTTCTCGAAGCCCTGGAAAAAGTATCTCTGGGTGCTGAAGAAAAGGGTTACCAGAAAAAGGTATCTTCAAAGTTTCACCGTGATCAGGTTTCTGTGGCTCGCCGAGAGTCAGAGAACAAGAGAAAGCGTTTGTCAGGATCTGTAGCAGCACAACTTCCACGTAATGAACTGACTGATTCAAGTTCAACCAATGATGGAACTGAAGATGAACAGGATCCTGAGTTTCAGGCCTCAAACCCACCCAGAGACAGCTCAAAGTTAGACAAGAAACAAAAATTCCAACTAGGACTCCCAAAGAATCCATTTTAAAGTCCAAAAATGTCTCTAATGGCTGATCATTTAAACCTGACACTGGGTAGAGAACAGCATTTATGGTATCGATTATTTCTGAGGGTGGGACTGACATAGACGCCACAACTCTCTCCAAGAATAGTAGCAGACGTGCAGCTAAGAAGATCAGAACCGTTCGGGCTGAACACATAAAGGAACAATTTGCTCTACCAGACTTTGTTACCTTGCATTGGGATGGCAAAATAGTTCCTGGTGACCACGAGAGGCTAGGTGTGCTAGTTGCTGGAACTCCGGACTTCAGAAAAGGTAAACTTCTCGGTGTTCCCATAATTCCTGATGGCACTGGAACCACCCAAGCCAAAGCATCATTTGATCTTGTTAAAAATTGGAATGTTGATGGGTCTGTGGTGGGCTTGGTCTTCGACACAACTGCTTCGAATTCTGGATGGAAAAAGGGTGCCTGCGAGAAACTACAAGAGATGCTCAACAAAAAGGTGTTTTATTTTTCTTGTCGGCACCAAATGGAGCGTATCTTGTATGCAGTGTGGCAACAACTATTCGGAGCAATGTCCAGATACCCCAGATTTCAAGGAGTTTAAAAAAAGATTGGGTGTCACTCACGGACAAGACCAACTTTAAAACATTGAACATTGTCGACCCAAGACTCACGTGTCTGTGTTCTGAGAACATCAAGTTCCTCCAAGATTTGCTGACATCCGACGATGGGAAATTGTGTTCTCTTCCACGGAACAACTACCGAGAATGTGCCGAGTTGATGTTGATCTTGCTTGGTGTCACCCCCCCCCCCCTCGTGGAATTCATTGGTGCACATCTTAACGCTCGGTGGATGTCCACAATCATCTATAGTACAAAGATGTATGCATTTGGTGTGCGACTCAATTACGATCAAGCTAAAATGGAAACGTTGCGCCGGATCTGTATGTTCAATGATCTATTCTACGTGCGATACTGGCTGACAGCAGTCAGGTGTGCTGATGCACCATCCAATGATCTTCAATTCTTCGTGGAGTTGACACAGTACAGTAAGATTGACAGAGATCTCTCGCAAGCAGCCACTACTGCTCTGAGCAGGTATCTTTGGTACCTGACGGAGGAAGCCATTCCGCTAACGCTGTTTTCAAGTCGGGTACAAGAGTCCGAGAAGAATCAAATAGCCCAACGTCTTGTCAAAACGAAAACGTCTGGGCCTCTCGACCGTGGTGCTCCAGTATTTCCCGAGTTGAAGTCGTCCACGAAGCTGCCTCATCTAGTTGGGAAGAAATCAAGGCTTCTGTTCGATCTCCTTGGTCTCGACGATACTTGGCTTGAGCTGTCACCTGCAACTTGGTCATCACACGCGTTATATCAAAATGCCTGTGCTGTTGTTCACAATATCTAGGTAATCAACGATCTGGCGGAGAGAGCAGTCAAGTTGATAACTGATTTTGTTGCCATCACCAAGAATGAGGAGGAGAAGCCTTGTATTCTTCAAGTAGTCGAAGCTCATCGTCGCAAGGTCCCGGATTTCAAAAAAGAAACTCTGAAAAAAATATGACTGTAGTTAACTTAACTGACCTTGTTTCATCCTTGTACGCCTTTATATACAAAGCTGGTTTACTAAATATAATGGATTAATACAATAAACAATTATTGTATGGTCATATTTGGTAACACATGTTCACGATTTCATGCAACATAATCACAATTTCCACTAAAATCACCATGATATAGGGAAGGCTCAAAATAATTTATTTTATACAAAATATGTTTTATTTTACCAGTTGGGGCATTTATAATGGGAAATTACAGAGGCAGCGTTAGTATTGTGAACTTGCTTTCTATGGGACACTCTAGTTATATATATATATATATATATATATATATATATATATATATATATATATATATATATATATGTGTGTGTGTGTGTGTGTGTATGTATGTATATATATCGAATATATATGTATGTATATATATATGTATGTATATATATATATATAGTGTAAACATGGAGTGAAACAGGGGGATATTCCACCACCGACCCTGTTTGCCAAATACTTTGCAATGGTTTTCTGTATTGCATTCAGGAATTGCGAGCATGGTGTTTACATCCGATATCGAACCTCAGGCAGCATATTTAACATCAGGCGCTTTGCTGTGAAGACAAAAGTATTTACATCAATCATAAGAGACCTCTTGTATGCAGATGATTGCGATCTTGTAGCGCACACAGAGAGTGATATGCAGCACATTTTGAATGCATTTTCTAACGCTTGCACTGCCCTGGGTTTGACTGTCAGTCTCAAGAAAACCGTCGTCATGTACCAACCTGCCCCTAGTAAGCAGTACACTGAACCAAACATCTATGTGTATGGCAAACGACTTGGAGTGGTTGATCAGTTTGTCTACCTGGGAAGCACTCTCAATCGATACGGCAACCTTGACAGTGAAATCTCCCTTAGGATTAGGAAAGCAAGTGATGCTTTCGGAAAGCTAGAAAGGCGACTCTGGGGTCGGCGAGGCATATGCAGGAGGACAAAGGTAAAGGTGTACAGGGCATGTGTACTCTCTTGTCTTCTTTATGCCTGCGAGACCTGGGTCACATAACGACACCATCTTAAGCAATTGGAGCGTTTCCATCAGATGTGTCTCAGACGGATCCATGGCGTTCACTGGAGGGACCACATCAGTGATGTCGAGATTTTGGAAAGCTCTATGTGTGACAGTATAGAAGCTCTTGTGCTTAAGCAACGACTCCGTTGGAGTGGTCGCCTTGCCAGGATGAAGGATTCTAGAATACCAAAACAAATCTTCTATGGAGAGTTGGTTAAAGGAAAACGACCGCCACATAAACCAAAAAAGAGGTATAAGGATTCCTTGAAAGCCTCTCTGAAAGACGCTAACAGCTCTGCTGATACATGGGAAAATATTGCTGCTGATCGTAATAAATGGAGAAAGACTGTATATGAGGGAAACGTTGCCTTTGAGGCATCTCGAATCGCATACGAGGAAGTAAAGCGGGATGTGAGGAAGGGCATTGCTGTTGCACTTCCAGACGGCGAGGATCCTCCTATGGTGCTGACATGCAGCGTATGTGCGAGACTCTGCCTAAGCAAAGCTGGACTCGAAAGTAATCTTCGCAGTCATGAAGTAAGACCAGTGGTTGACTACCAGGCTGCTGTTGGAGATGCTACTCATCATGCTTGCCAAACATGTAGTAGAGAATGTAGATCAGCAATAGGGCTCAAGCGACATGCAAAAGTACACGAACTCCAACCACAGCCGACTATTCCCAGTGAATGTTTTGGTTGCCGACTCTGTGAAAGACATTGTAGATCATTGGCTGGGCTAAAAAGCCACATTCGATCGCAGCGCTGTTAGTTGCTATCGTGTGTGTGTGTGTGTGTAGATATGCTTATGTGTATGCATGTGTGTGTGTATATATGTATATGTATATTATTATTGTTATACTTTGGGAGGGTCATGTTGCCAATAAGAAACACACGCACCAGTTGCATTCACTTCAATTTATTATATATTTATAAATTTACAAATTTACAAACTTATAAATTTCTGGTTGGTTGGTTGGTTCCACAACCAGATAGTTGTTTATATATATTCATAGTCCTTTCGTCACGAAGAGGTCACAGAGTGTGTGACGAAAGGACTATGACTATATATAAACAACTATCTGGTTGTGGAACCAACCAACCAACCAGAAATTTATAAGTTTGTAAATTTGTAAATTTATAAATATATAATAAATTGAAGTGAAAGCAACTGGTGCGTGTGTTTCTTATTGGCAACATGACCCTCCCAAAGTATAACAATATCGGTTTCAACACACGATTTCAGATAAAGAATCTTGCTAAACAAATTCAGAAACGAAATATATTATTATTGTTGTTGTCATTATTATTATTGTTGTTATTATTATTATTATTATTGACGAAAGTGGATGTACGTTTTTTGAAGCTCCGTGAGCAAGCAATTTTTTGAGGATTAATTGTGGAGAATTGTTTATTTTTTTGTACCGCTGAAGCATTATAAGACATTCATTTGTATCCTGTGAAGGAATAACTCATAATATTTGGGCCTTTTGGCCCAAATATTTGAACTTTATTTTGGAAAAATAATAATTTTTTTTCTCAAAAAAACATGGCGGAGCCACGCCCCCTAGAGGCGGGTCTGCTGTCGTGCAACGGCGACTTGAGCGTTGAGAGGAGAGGTGGGGCGAGGAGCGCCACCAGCACGAGTGTGAGCAGCGACAGTGCCAGCACCAACGGGCCGAGCGGCGCGGAAGGTGGTAACAGCGACAACACCAACACCAACAAGCCGAACAGCGCAGAAGGTGGTAATAGCGAGAGCACCAACAAAACGAACAGCACAGAGAGTAATAGTAGCGACAGCAGCAGCACCAACAAGGCCAACAGCACAGAGGGTAACCACGACACAGGGGAGAACAACAACAGCAATAGCAGCAGCAACACCAACAAGAACAACAACAGTGGCAACACCAACAAGAACACCTTCGCTGCTGTGGCAGCGGCTAAAAGGAGACCATGCTACAGCATCGACTTAACCAACAGAGAGGAAAAGTTGGCCCAGGCCTGGAAAATCATAAATCAAGAGCAGACCTGGGCAAACTTAACTGTCCCGGCAGAAGCCATTGAGGCAGTGGAAAAAAGAACGGTGCATTTCAGATGCATCTCAGTAGAGACAAAGAGGGCAGCGATAATCGCCCAAGCTGATATAGAAGCCGCACTGAAATACATCAGAGAGGACACAGACTTCATAGAGAGGGGCAGGCAATACGGCACCGTTTCGGTGCTGTTCAAGTCTGAAGCCCTCGCTGTGAAGCATTCAATGACCCCTTGCACAACCAGCAAGGTCATAATGTACCCCTCCCACATGTGAAAACGAATAGCACGTGTGCGCATTCCCAGGATTCCACCAGGACTTGATATGTGGTGGCTCCTGGGTTGCGTAATCGTGGAAGGAACGGATACAGTCCCGGTAGAGGCAACGAGAACTGCCAGGGAAGACTGGTCCGGGGTTGATCTGGAGATACTGCTCCAAATCAGACCCGAAAACGTAAAAGCAATCCCGGACCACATCCGCCTCCAAAACGGGAGGGTGTTGCATATAATGACTGAGGGCAAAAGGCCGCATTGTTTCCTTTGTGGGGAAACGACACACTTGCGAGCCTTCTGCCCTCAACTGCCGAAAAGCGCAAGGGGTCGAAAGATTCCACTGCTGGCGACGCCGGGACAAGGACCACCGGCAACACCGTCAACAATGGAACCACCAAAATTGCACACCCAGGGGGGAAACGAGGAAAGCTCTCCCATTCCGCCTCCCCCCCAAAATACACACACGAACAAGAACATAAACACTCACTCAGACACAAACACGCTCACAGCCACAGACCCCTCATCCTCCAGCAGTGAAGATGAGGGAAAACCAAAGTCCCCCAAAATACAAAAAACAAAACACAAAAAAAAAAGAAATCCACAAAGCACAAACACCCCCACAAAAAAAAATACACACACCACCCACACAAACATTTTCCCCACAGCATCACCAACACAACCACCAAAATCCCCCAAACGCAAACAAGCTAAACAGACACAAGAACAAATAGACACACAAACATCAGAAACTACAGACACCCCACCCACAACAAACGCAGACACAATAGAAACAACACTAACAAAGCTATCACCACCACAATCACACGAACAAATAAAACCCGAGCAACAAAACATTAAAAACTTCGTGCTTGCCAGAAGGGCCAACAAGGAATTGATGGCCCATGTAGCACGAAGCACAAACATCGAAAAAGAGGGGGATACATTTGAAGCGAGCACATTTCGCGTACCAGATAATTTGCTTCTGATACGAATGTCGCTCGCTTCATACAAAGAAATTCGAAAGAGCTTTCCTCGGGATGTGGGAACCCCGAACGTAAAACCCACTTCAAGACTATTAAAGGGGTTCCCAAAAGAAACCCCACAAACCATGGAGGTCGAACCACCCGACCTTCACAAGACCCCGGAAGGTAAGTAAACCTTTCCTCTCCCATTCATCCTGCCAGCATGGCCATAAGAGTAGGAAGTTTAAATGTTCGTGGCCTGGGGTCGCCCTGGAAGCAAGGTCACTTGCTCAACGACCTCAGGTCACTAGGAATGGATGTAATTGCCATCAGCGAGACCAGAATTTCCGACACACGCGCACTGGCGCCGATTTTCGACGATTATCAGATCTTTGCATCTGTTAGTCGGCCGGGAATGGGAGGTGGAGTGGCTGTGCTGTTTAGGAAATGTCTGGATCTCGAGGTAAGGTCAATCTTCCGGGATCCTGACGGAAAGTTGGTGGTCCTGGACGTGAGCAATAGCGAAGGTGGTGCCTTTAGACTGGTGGCCGTCTACGCCCCTACTGGGGCCGGTCGGCCGGACTTCTTTAGGCGCCTGGAAAACTTTCTGCTTACGTCTCGCCCTTTACTGTTAATAGGGGATTGGAATGGCATCTTAGAAGCACGCTGGGATTGTGTGGGAGTATCTGATAGGAGCGGGGGGTGCAAAAGCCTCAAGTACCTGATCAGCCAGTTTCAACTGTCTGACAGGTACCGACTAGATTTCCCTAATGCGCCAGTATGGACCTGGACCAATCGCATAGGGTCATCTAGATCGTACATAGATAGGATTTTCATTAGGAAAAGAGATAGAAATAGTGTAGGATGTCCACATTTTAAAACGGTTGCCTATTCAGATCACAAGCTTGTGATCTGTATGGTCGACCTAGATAAGACACGTAGGTTAGGACCTAGCTACTGGAAGCTAAACATGTCGTTTCCGGCACGTAAAGCTTACAGGGACCGGGTCAACAACTTAGTTAAGCAAAAGTTGACAGGGGGGGTTGTCAACAACAGGTGGTGGGGGGCACTCAAAAGAGAGATTAGAGCAACCTCGATAGGATTTAGCAAAGAAGTAGCAATAGAGAAAAATAGAAAGGAGGAGGGGCTGTTAGCTAAGTTAGACGAGGCTATTTGTAGTGGCATTGCAACAGACGTGCTAGCGGCGAGAATGGCACTAGACCATTTCTTCAATGCGAAAAACGAAGGTTGCATTGTCAGAGCTAAGGCGCGTGCTCTGAGGAACGAGGGAACCAAAGCTGCCCGATGGGCTCGCTTTGCAGAGACGCAGCGTGGAAACAAAACCACAATTCGGTCTTTGACGGATCGAGATGGACACGAACTGAGCGATTCCAAGCGGATGTGTGAGGCCTTTCGCCAGCACTTTGCTCGATTGTTCGGGAGGATGGGTGAGTCGGAGACGGCGGCGGACTTCAGTCCCTACCTCGACGGCTTGCCACGCCTCTCGACGGCCGACGCTGAGCGCTGCGAAGAGCCGATAACATCAGCCGAAATGCAGGACGCCCTTGTCGGCTGCTCGAGTCGCAAGTCACCCGGTTTGGATGGTCTGCCCTACGAGCTTTACGTAAATATGCCAGACTTGTTCTCCGATCTCCTCGAAGCGCTCTACTGCAACTGGCAGCAGAACGGGAGCATTCCCAGTTCTGTGAGCCGTGGCGTAGTAACGCTGATAAGGAAAGACGAGAACAAGAGGGACACACTAGATAATTTCAGGCCCATAACCCTGCTCAACACAGAGTTTAAGATTTTGGCCAAGGTGTTAGCGAAAAGGTTGGCGCTTGTCGTCAAAGATTTGGTTGGGGAGGCGCAAACTTGCGCAATCCCAACCAGGTCCATACACGACAACCTCCACCTCATGCGATACATCATAGAGAGGGTTGGGTGCAAACCTGGCTTCGGTGGGGCTCTGATCAATTTAGATCAATCGAAAGCATTCGATAGGGTCGACCATCGGTACTTGGAGGCTGTCCTCGAGGCGGCTGGCTTCGGCCCCGTCTTCAGAAGCTGGATCGCTGCAATGTACAGCGGCATCCGCTCGGTGGTCAAAGTTAATGGCCACCTCTCGGAACCGTTTCAGATCTCTCGATCGGTCCGTCAAGGGTGCCCTCTCTCCTCACTTCTGTACGTATTGACTCTTGAGCCTCTACTGCGGAAGCTGGAGTTGTTGCAGGGCATCCCGCTCGAACCGGGACGTAGAAAGGCTGCGTCCGCTTATGCGGACGACATCACCGTGATGGTGTCGGACACCTCGGAAATCGAGGTGATCTGCACCCATTTGGAGGAATATGAAAGGTTGACGGGAGCAAAACTTAACCCGGAAAAGTCGGTGGGCTTGCAGCTCGGCACCTGGAGAGGCAAGTCCATGCCGTCCAACAGCGTCGTTGGGCGCTGGACAGACGGACCGGTAAAGTTGCTCGGGGTTTGGTTCGGACCAGACCTCCAGGTGGATAAGAATTGGGACGAGGTGACGAGCAGGATAGCCAACCTCACCCAGAAATGGGCTGAGAGAAAGCTATCACTGAAAGGGCGGGCGGAGGTGGCGAACGCGTACATCGCGTCCGTCATCTACTACCGCCTGACCGTCGTGCCTTGCCCCCGTCCACGTCTCGCCAATTTGGAACGGCTCCTTTTCAAATTTTTGTGGAGGGGACGGGTCCCGTTGGTGAGGCGGTCCATCTGCTGCCAGCACCCTCTTCGTGGAGGGCTGGGCATGCCGTGGCTAATGATGCGCAGACATGCGCTGAGGCTGCGACATCTCCAGATATTTTGCCTAAACGGTGAACAGGTGTGGTCGCCGTTTGTTAGACGGGCCTTTCCGCAGCTCATCTCTTTGACTGAGCTGCAGTCCTGGGTCAAGAAGAGACCGAGACTGGGCGACTGGCATCTGGAATGTTGCCAGGCGCTCACTGCACTCTGCAAGGTGGGCAATGCGGTCAGTGGAACTTCCACTCAAGATTTCTATAGAGGATTAGTGGAGGACAAGTGCGATGACGTACTAGGAGAGGCTCTGGGCGTCAACGAAGTAGAACTGACCAGTATGTTCCGGAGGACTTTCGAGCCGGGGACGATGGATAACTTCCAGAAATCCCTCGCTTGGCAGTGCTACCGGGGGGCGCTGCCGGTTCGGGATAAACTCTACAGGCACGGAAGTGCTGTCAGACGAACCTGCCCGAGATGCGCGCAGAGCGACGAAACCGTTCTGCACGCACTCGTCCAGTGTCCGTGCATTGCTGACTTGTGGGGTTATGTCGAACAGCTATTGTCGCGTGTAGAACGGATCCGGCTATCGTCCGAGTCCATAGTGAAGATTGACCCGCCGCCTTCTTTTGGTCAGGAAGGGCAGGCAATTTTCCTCTGCCTGGTGGCAGTAGCGAAAGAGGTTGCATGGTGGACCAGGTTGAAAGGACTGAAGACAGACACTTTTCTCTTCGGCCAATCCCTCATCAACTTCTTCAAGTTTCACTTGGAAAGGAAGGTGAGGGTGGAGAGAGAAGTGCTGCCCCCCAGTACATTTACTGAAAGGTGGGTGAATGTGGCGAGAATGGCCCGCGTGAGTGGGCCTACTCTGATCATGCGCCTGTAGGCTGGTGAATTCGAGAAGGAGAGGGGTGCCCTTCCCGGGTGCCCTAGGAGCGTCGGGTGGCTCAGGACTGGTGGGGTGCTTGAGTCAACCCTGGGTGGTGATCCCTCTTATTGGGGAACTTTCATTGTTGTATTTTTATTGTTATTTTGTTTTTGTTTTTTTGTTATTTATACTTACTCGATCTCTATGTAAACCCCCACTGTCCCTGTCTATTGTGTTGTCCCCTATATGTCGGCCCTTGTGGCCAATAAATGAAATCATTATTATTATTATTGTTATTAATGTATGTGTGTATGTGAGTGTGTGTATGCATATATATATATATATATATATATCTTGTTTTTTTTTATGTTTATTTTCTTTTTATTTATTTATTATTATTATTATTGTTATTATTATTATTATTTTTTTTTTTTTTCTCGTACAATGGCCATACTCGATAACAAGGGGGCAGACATCATATATGTATGTATGTATGTATGTATGTATGTATGTATGTATGTATGTATGTATGTATGTATGTATGTATGTATGTATATATGTATATTTATATAGTTACTAAACGAAAAAAGAAAAACTAACACAGGAATGCAAAAATGCACATTTATATTAGGTTCATGCTTGGGGGGACGTAGAGTAAGTTTCAACGTTTCCGACAGAAGTCCTTCATCAGGAGGGTTCGGATAGGGAGTGAACAGGTAGATGTATGAGTATGTGTGAGGGTTAGGAAAGTAAATTAAGAAAATGGGTTAGAAAAGGAAGTCAGGAAAAGTGTGCAAGGCACTAGTGGAGTCAACCTGTGGCCAAGCCGAAATAGGAGGGAGACATCCTTGGCATGTTACTGATAACTATGCAAATGTTACATTTTAACATGCACTAGGAATCTACATATATAAATATATATATAAATATATGTGTGTGTGTGTGTGTGGGTGGGTGTGTGTGTGTGTGTGTGTGTGTGTGTGTGTGTGTGTGTGTGTGTTTGTTTGCGTGTGTGTGTGTGTGTGTGTGTGTGTGTGTGTGTGTGTGTGTGTGTGTGTGTGTGTGTGTGTGTGTGTGTGTGTACGTTCGTGTGTGAGTTGTATTGATGATTGATGATGGCTTCAAATTAGAGAATAATAGTTGAAAGAGTATAGTCAATCCTCCTTGCGTCCATCTAAATGATTTAAAGCAGTGTAAAGACTTAGAAGTCTACTTACCACATCCCCGACACTACGTATATGACCAGACCTATATTTTTTTTACATATGACTTCACTTGGCACCACAATGCCTCATGGATGTATATTTTATAGATGGATAGATAGATAACATTGTTTCTACTTTTGGCACAAGGCCAACAAATTAACCAGTGTATTACTGGTACATTATTTTATCGACCCCGTATGGATGAAAGGCAACGTTAACCTTGGCGGGATTTGAACTCAGAATGGAAAGCGCCATAACTCTTTGCGTCAAAGCATGGCGTCTGACCCTCTACCGATACTGCCAATCCACCGCCTTGGATAGATAATTGTTTCTACTTTATCCACAAGGCCAGCAATTACCCAATGCATTACTGGTACTTTATTTTATCGACCCCGTAAGGGTGAAAGGCTAAGTCAACCTCGGCGGGATTTGGATAGATAATGAGTGATAGATAGTATATGAGAGTGAAAGAGAGAGTTAGATATAGTTAGAGAAATAGGGAAAAGCAGTACGTTTGGTCACAACACTTGATTGCTACTTTATATTTATCCAAGCCGGAAATAATATTGTACAGATTTTGGTCGACGTAAAACTGTTTCAACCAATTGGGCATAAGAGTGTCCATTTTTCCATAACCGAGGATTTTCATCCTCATCCCACGTCTGATGAGCGTTATAGCTCTAAAAACAAAACAATATGTAGGTGTAGACTTGCTACCAGATAAGACAGCACATATTTCCTTTATATAGTATCAGCAGTCATCTGGTGATGGCCGGATTTTCATAAATGTATTAATATATGTTTGCAAACATTTCAAATTATTTGACAAATAAAATAATAGAATCTCTGTGCATCCTACTCCCCTCTTAAATTATGTGTATTGTGTATTGCATATTGAATAAGTGTTGCAATCACCTGTTTGCGTGGATAAATGTCTCATTCACATTGTCTACACATACTATACACATATATCAGTAGATGCATATAAAGCTAGGTACAAATAACACACCTCTAGTTCGAATTCTAAATACCTTGAGATTTATATGATTTCACTGTATTTAAGTGTCATTCATATTATTATGACTCAACGCTAGTAAGTCTGGTAGATTGGCAGTATCGGTAGAGGGTCCGATGCCATTCTTTGCAGCACAGAGTTATACCCTCTGAGTTGAAATACTTCCGGGGTTAACTTTGCCTTTAATCCCTACGGGGTCGATAAAATAAAGCATCAGTAATGCACTGAGGTCGATTTAATCGACTTTCACCTATCCTTAAAAAAATTGCTAGCTTTGTGCCTAAAGTAGAAACAATTATGACTTAATGATATTTGATTTTAAATAATTGATTAGAGTACAACTACCGGTAACGCGGCATGGTCTGCTGATCAGTATGTTTAAAGATTAGTGAGATATCACCTTGTTTTGTCGTTGCTTTATTCACCGTTAAGTTCTTAAACATATGCGGTAAAAAGCTTCTCGGTATGATAACATAGTTACAACGTGCTCCGTAGAGTCGCCTTCGCCGTGTAGCTCTTCACTAGGTTATTTCAGTGCAGGTTCTAACCGACAAAAACAAACTTTACTCTCCATAATGTCATGCCGACTATATTATAGTAGACATTTGCCTGTTTGTAAAACATATGAAATTAATTAACATAAACTTATATGAACACGAAGTGATCGAAGTTGTGTATTAACAATTACACCAGTAGAATATGAATATATACATGGTGAGAATTTTAATAAAATTATGTTTTTGTTGCTTGGAAACATTTATTGAGATTATATTTCTGAAATAAAATAAACATGAGGTAAATAGTATTTATTTGTTGTGCAATAAATCATATATCGTCATGGATAAATACACACATCCATACATATGTGTATGGTTATATATATATATATATCATATAAACACAGCACACACTCATAGATAAATTTATAGAACTGTAACACACGCACACATACATGTATATGTGTATATATATATACATATATATATATACAATTATACACATATTTATGTATTTATATATAAATATTCAAATATACATTTTTGTTTATATATATATATATATATATATATATGTATATATAAACATAATTGTATATATGTAAATTTATATATAAATACATAAATATGTGTATAATTATATATATATATATATATGTATATATATATATTTATATATATATATATTTATAAGCAAGAGGGATATTCAATTTGCGGGTAATTCAACAATTATAAATGTTTATAACTGATTCAGAGCCATCGACAGGTTTTCTGCAGTATAATATCAATGATATTAAATAAATAGAAAATATATTTATGAAACAATATTTATTCTATTATATATATTTCAAGGGTACTAAAACTTTGGTACGCTTTCATCAGATAAAATACAAAGTTTGTTTCATAAATTTTGACATAATCAAGAAAAGATACCTTAACGGTTATGTCAAAATCTATAAAACAAACTTTGTATTTTATCTCATGAAAGCATACGAAAGTTTTGATACCCTTAAAATATATATAATAGAATAAATACGGTTTTATAAATATAGTTTCCATTTATTTAATATCATTGTATATATATATATATATATATATATATATATATATATATATATATATATATATATATATATATAAATGAAAAGTATAGAAATTGTTGTAGCGAGAAGCTAACAGTATTCCATAACATATAAGTGACTATAGCGTCAAAATGGCAAAATAGTTAACATAAGATATGGGAAAAATAATTCAGAGTCAATTCAAAAGGAATCAGGATATAGATTTATCCAACAGAATTTAGAGAAATCCAGGGAAAAATCAATAGAGCCTTAACTCATGATAAAACAAAGTCTAAAGTACTCAATCTTCAATTTGGGACAAATTCAAATGCTTTGTATAGTCTTGAAAAGACTATTTCACGAAAACTTTCAGTGGGGATGGTCACGGTTGGATTTCGTTCATCAGCAGAGCTCAACATGGTAACCAAGGTCTCAGTGGTAATATGGCAAAAAGGGAATTTAAAAGTTTAACATCATGCGTGATTATTAAAATGAACGCACATGTGGAAAAACAGGGCTGGTGACGTCAGAATGAGACAAATGTTTATTTACATGAAACAACAGTCAAAAACATTCCGAAAGAAAATTCTACAAAAGGAGTTCAGCAAAAAGCAATTTCATCGCGGTTTTTTTTTTTTTAAATACCGGGATTAGTCACAAATAATTTAAGCACTCTAGGAAATAAATCCGAGTATATATATATAAATGAAAAGTATAGAAATTGTTGTAGCGAGAAGCTAACAGTATTCCATAACATGTAAGTGACAATAGCGTCAAAATGGGAAAATAGTTAACATAAGATATGGGAAAAATAATTCAGACTCAATTCAAAAGGTATCAGGATATAGATTTATCCAACAGAATTTAGAGAAATCCAGGGAAAAATCAATAGAGCCTTAACTCATGATAAAACAAAGGCTAAAGTACTCAACCTTCAATTTGGGACAACTTCAAATGCTGTATAGTCTTGAAAAGACTATTTCACAAAAACTTTCAGTGGGGATGGTCACGATTGGATTTCATTCATCAGCAGAGCTCAACATGGTAACCAAGGTCTCAGTGGTAATATGCCAAAAAGGGAATTTAAAAGCAGGCTAGTTTAACATCATGCGTGATTATTAAAATAAACGCACATGTGGAAAAACAGGGCTGGTGACGTCAGAATGAGACAAATGTTTATTTACATGAAACAACAGTCAAAAACATTCCGAAAGAAAACTCTACAAAAGGAGTTCAGCAAAAAGCAATTTCATCGCGGTCTTTTTTTTTTTTAAATACCGGGATTAGTCACAAATAATTTAAGCACTCTAGGAAATAAATCCGAGTATATATATATAAATGAAAAGTATAGAAATTGTTGTAACGAGAAGCTAACAGTATTCCATAACATGTAAGTGACTATAGCGTCAACATGGCAAAATAGTTAACATAAGATATGGGAAAAATAATTCAGACTCAATTCAAAAGGAATCAGGATATAGATTTATCCAACAGAATTTAGAGAAATCCATGGAAAAATCAATAGGGCATTATCTCATGATAAACCAAAGGATAAAGTACTCAACCTTCAATTAGGGACAACTTGAAATGGTCTGTATAGTTTTGAAAAGACTATTTCACGAACACTTTCAGTGGCGATGGTCACGGTTGGATTTAAAACTCACCCCCTACAGTTATATATATATATATATATATATATATATATATATATATATATATATATATATATATATATATATATATGTATATATATATATATATAACTGTAGGAGGTGAGTTTTATTGTAGCACAGTAAAGCAACGCAAACATCGGATAAGTGGCACTCTACAGTTTGTAGATAAGATCAAAAGATGGTTAAAAGAGTTCCAAGTATTTTATTATGTGCATTTAAAAAACAAATATCATCATGGGATGAAGTTTGCTGCGAATTTATTTATATAATATATATTTGGTCCTATACCTTATATAGATCGGTTTTTTTACCTTGATTTATTCTTCGGAAACACTTGACGCTACACACACACGCACGCACACACACACACACACGCACACACACACACACACACACACACACACAAACACATACACACACACATATGTATAATTATATATATATGTATATATATAATATAAGATCAAAAGATGTTTAAAAGAGTTCCAAGTATTTTATTATGCGCATTGTAAAAACAAATATCATCATGGCATGATATCTGCGTTCTCATCAGATAAAATAGGGAGACCTGATATGAAGCTTAAAAAGCACTTGTGTATAGTGAAGTTTTAAATCCACATATGGAAAATAAATTAAGATTAATGCTGGAGATTGGGAAAAAGTAAGGGGGTGGAAAAGGTAAGGAAGAGGAACAAATAAGAGTAAAGGATGGTGGGGTAGGAGTATAAGAAGGAAGGATGAGAGAGGAGGAGAGATGGGAGATATATATAGAGAGAGATAACCTTAACAACTGAGAAATAAATATTGTCTCACAGAGAGAAATTAAAAAGCCGTTACAAGATAATAGATAATTTAAAAGATTTTGAAATTAAAAGTTAATGAGGTTTATGCATGAAGAAAAAGGAATTAAGAATAGTATTAAATTAAGGTTTGTATATTGACGGGTTTAATAATATGTGCGAAGAAAATAATTTATTAATATGTATTATTAAAATAAAAATATTAATGATATTAAGGATATAATGTGAAAACATCTGTGTGTTGTTAGAATTATCACACAGGTTCGTTCTAATTGCTCGATTTCTAACTTAAATTTATGGTTTGGTACATCTGAAGTAATTGGCTGGTTCAACAACCTGAATATGAAAAACAAACAAAAATTTATTCAATTTGATATTGCCAGCTACTATTCTTCTATTTCGCCTTCACTTCTCAACATTTAAATATTCTGACATCGCCACAGATGAACTTTACATCATTCTCACCGCAAGAAAAACTATCTTAGAATTCAACAATGAATACTGGACTGGAGCCGATACTTCCAACAACTTTGATATCGCAATGGGTACTTCCGATTCATCGCATTTGACTGATTTGATTGGTATTTTTATTTTGAATTCTATAAATCTGAAAATTCCTCAACTTCGCGGTGGAATTTATCGTGACGATGGACTTTTTACTATCTTAAACTGCAACTTATTTAACCTTAATATAATTAAGAACAATATACGTGATCTCTTTAAGCACCATAACCTTAAAATTGAATTTGATAACAACGTCAAACTAGCTAACTTCTTGGATATATCCCTTAATCTTGACACTGGCCTATATTACCCTTACCATAAAAACAATGAGAATCTAAATTATGTTAATTTTAAATCTACCCACCCCACTAACATTAAAAATGCTATAGTCAGTAATATTGAAAAAAGAATCTCAAACCTATCCTCTAATAAAGATATCTTCGATGTTAATGCCAATTACTATAATAATGCGCTTTCTAAAGCCGGTTATCCTGATAAAATTAAATACAGTAAAGAAACCAATCCTAGAAGGTGTTACATTAAAATAATTAATTATGAACATTCCAATAACTTAAATAAAAGACGTAAATACAAAAATATAATCTGGTATAATGCTCCTTTTTCTATATCTATTAATAATTGTTTCTACTTTAGGCACAAGGCCAGCAATTATCCAGTGCATTACTGGTACTTTATTTTATCGACCCCGTAAGGATGAAAGGCAAAGTCAACCTCGGCGGGATTTGAACTCAGATCGTAAAGGGACGTAACTATGCTGGAAAGCATGGCGTCCGACCCTCTACCGATACTGCCAATCCAATCTATTAATAATAATGTTCCTAAACTATTCTTTAGGGCCTTAGATAAATGCTTCCCTCCATCACATATCTATAGTAAAATCTTTAACAAACATACAATAACATTTTCTTATTCCACCACTTCCAACATCTCTAGCATTATCTCTAAACACAACAATAAAATATTAAATAATAAATCACATCCTTCCAACACTGAGCGTCATAATAATAGCGGTAGTACACCCGTCGTCATTGTTAACTCTAGGCTAGATTCTGTAAATTTAAATACGACGTCAAACGTAACTTCGTTGAATGTTCATAATACCAATCTGAATCAGGAAACTATTGATCCTATCGTAAATAACTTCTCAAATCCAATTCCTTCTATAAATAACACTAGGTCACTTGTTAATAACTCTATTAATTTCTCGAATCGTAATTGTAATTGTCCTATTAAAACTAAATGTCCTCTTAATAACCATTGTCTTGATAAAAACTTAGTCTATGAATGTAAGGTTATAATTGATACCAATTCTTTTACCTATTTCGGTTCCACTTCCACTTCCTTCAAAGCTAGATTTTATAATCACAATTCGTATTTTAAATACCAACTTAAAAAAACTAACACGGCACTCTCGGAACTCATATGGTCCTTGAAAGACAAACATATTAACTATAACATCTCTTGGAGGAAGGTTTGTTCCGACTTTCCTTACCTAAAATTCTTCCCTTTCCAGAACATGTAATCTCTGCCTAGCCGAGAAATTTACCATTATATCGAATTTCAATTCTATAATAAATAGACGCACAGATTTATTTTCTCTCTGCTTGCATAAATTCCATAGAACATTCCATAAAGTATACAGCTAATATCTCAATGCCTTACTAGTTTAAAATCCTTTTTCTCAAAGGTTTATATATCTTTTACAAATATACCCATCTTTCTACCTTATTTCAGTATTATATATTAAATAATACAATTAACTCATTCTATATTATTCCTCTTTACATTTTCCTTTCTTCCCTTTTTTAATTTCTAACCTTTAATCTGTACTTTTTCTTCCCAACTACTTCTCAATTCATATTATTGCTCAACACAACATTATCCATTCTTCCATCTTTCCTCATATCATTGACCATAAAAATTATTTTTTAATACATTATAATATTACCATTAGAAGTCCTTCGTAAACATATAAACTTTTGACGTTAGATTTTTTCTTCCTTAAATTTTTCATATCCCTTCCATCCTTTCATGCTCGTTTTAAACCTACTACTTAATTTGACTTTTACATATTACAATAGATAAAAACAAACTTAAACCCTAACTAATTCCTCTAAATTCATAACTCATTCATTCTTCTCCTTCTTTTCACATTATATCTTTAATATCATTAATATTTTTATTTTAATAATACATATTAATAAATTATTTTCTTCGCACATATTATTAAACCCTTCAATATACAAACCTTAATTTAATACTATTCTTAATTCCTTTTTATTCATGTATAAACCTCGTTAACATTTAATTCCAAAATCTTTTAAATTATCTATTATCTTCCAGCGGCTTTTTAATTTCTCTCTGTGAGACAATATTTGTTTCTCAGTTGTAAAGGCTATCTCTCTCTCTCTCTATCACCCATCTCTCCTCCTCTCTCATCCTTCCTTCTTATACTCCTCCCCCACCATTCTTTACTCTTATTTCTTCCTCTTCCTTACCTTTTCCAACTCCCCTTCACTTCTTCCCAATCTCATACATCAATCTTAATTTATTTTTCATATGTTGATTTAAAACTTCACTATACACAAGTGCTTTTTAAGCTTCATATCAGGTCTCCCTATTGTATTTGATGAGAACGCAGATATCATCCCATGATGATATTTGTTTTTACAATGCGCATAATAAAATACTTGGAACTCTTTTAAACATCTTTTGATCTTATATTATATATATACATATATATATAATTATACATATGTGTGTGTGTGTATGTGTGTGTGCGTGCGTGTGTGTGCGTGTGTGTGTGTGTGTGTGCGTGTGTGTGTGTGTGTGCGTGCGTGTGTGTGTAGCGTCAAGTGTTTCCGAAGAATAAATCAAGGTAAAAAACCGATGTATATAAGGTATAGGACCAAAATATATTATATAAATAAATTCAACCAGCATAAGGCATTCGGAGCAGACAGGTTTTTCTATATCATATGCTGGTTGAAGATTGAAATATTAGGTAGCCTGCATTTATGTTGAGATCTTTTCCATATAATAAAGATATATATATATGTATATAAAGTCCATACATATACATATATATATAAAGGTGACTTTTATTCACAGTAATAACAATAATACTAATGACAACAATAATAACAACAAAAATAAAAATAAAAGGAAACAAAAAAAAAGAAGAATCGGAGAAAGAGAAAAAGAAAGAAAAAACGGAAGGGGAAGGGATTGCAAGGCTTCTGGTGTCACAGAATAGAGGCGAGGGTGAAAGAGGAGGGTGATTGGGCTTTGGGTTTAGAACATGGGAGCCCCGCGGACAAGACTCCAAAAGCATTCTTGCGGACAATAGGCAGTGACACGCGTTGCAATAGCCATCCAACTACGCGGGGATCCCTCATCAGATGAGCCACCGATGTTTCGCGGAGCTCGGCAGCACGGGGTCCAAGCACGTCTGAGATCTCGAGGATGACTGGTGCGAAAAGTAAGCGGACGGCCGACCTGGTATTTGTTTATTTTACGTTCCTCTGCGAGACGGGCTGTAATGACGGGGTTTGTGGCCGAAGCGACTAAGTGGGGACGGAGAACGTGTAGCAGTATGTGACTTCCTCGATGATAGATCTACCTCTTTCGAATGAGAAGAGGGAGATTCCGTCGGGGCGATTGCCGTCTCTGCGGTCTAGGCCTGCTGGCTCCAGTTGAGATGGATAGTCAGCTGCGTCCAGGCTCCTTCTCAGTATGTTAATGACAGCGGCGTGTCGGGGGAACCGGCCTGCGCATTAAGTGTGCATTTTATAGGTCTGTATTTCAGAAGTATGTAACTACTTTTCTTTTGTTCTCTTTAAAATTAAACCCAAATGTTGAAAATAGAAGACATCCCAGTGGATCCTGTTCACATAATGAACCGAGGGTGGGAGGTAAAGATTACTGCTGAAAGTATTTTGACGATCAATCCAGGGGGGACCTGGGTCTAAACAACATCAAGAGAAAACGTAACACAACCACCACCAACAATATATTTTTATGAAATGTGTGTACTTAATAGAATCCAAACGCATGTGTAAACCACTGACACAGGAATGTTTAAAAAAAGCAGCCAAGTCTTTGTTAAAACACATATCTACACGCATCGATGGACAGGTTTTTTCTGACTAAGGAGAGGATATGTTATATATTACAGTCCTACATGAACTAAAAACACGTAGAATGGTAATAGCTAGAATGCATTTCTTGTTCTGAATCAGGAAAATTCTAGACCTAAGCAAGACAACTAACCACTACTTATCACACTTGGAGTGATCAAAGACAACTTAATGTTTCTGCCTCTCTAACTATGACAAAAATAATAAATAAACATTGAAGCGTCACTTAGTTGTAATATTTTTAGAAATAGAGAAGGCCTAGAAGATAGGAGAACAAATATGAAAGCAGCTTTAGAAAAGAAGGTAACAATTACTGTATAGACGGAAAAAGTAGCCAGAGATTCGAACTTTGTACCTCCGAAATTCCGGCTGAGCCCTATGTACCATGGAGCTAAACATCGAATGAGACGAAATAATTTTTGCAACGAAAGCTATCTTGAAGGCAGGAGAATACTTTCAGTGTTTATTTTAAAATGTTCTCTCATTTGAAAAGCCAGTATTTAGCATTATTAAAGATGGTAAGCGAATGAGAAAGAGAAAAGAGAGAAGAATCAAGTTTTGCATTAGTTAATTTATTGACAACAGGAAAATGACAGTAACACACAATGCAGAGACCCCGTACAAAATACCGCAAGATATTCTATGCGAATCCCTGATGATTCTGTTAAGTTACTACTTTATTAATTAATATATTAGATTAGAAAATGAAAGAAATGCTTTCCAATAAGTTTGCATACGTTAATTTTCAAAGAATAATTCACATTGTATGAAGCTGAGATTTAATTTTAAACTTCATTATACTTTCTTAAAGTTTGGGAAAACTTAATTTAAGAAAATAATAGAGGAAATGATTACGAATATTGTATTTCTAATATTTAAGATTTTATAACTTTTTATTCCCAAAATGGAAATATATTATTTTGGCATCGTTTCAATAATTGTTTGGCATTAAACCGAAGAATTTTTGAAAAATATAAACTTTTTTACAACTAAATCCGTTTTATATTTTTTCCTCTTCTCGTTTCTTCTAATAACATTTTGCTGTGTCCGAAAGAATTTCAAAGACTTTAGACCGACGAATGCCTGCCATTATTACATTATGATTTTAATATCTTTCACCGTGTTTTGTCTGTTGTATTTCCTGTTGAGGTTTGTTTCTTTTATTGTTCTTTTTGTATAATTTTATTCTTATTTTACAACGGGATTCTATTAATAATTTATAGAACCAAACACCTTGAGGTGTTTCCAAAATCATTTCATTTATTTATTTTCATCGACATTCAATTGGATACATATGCATATATATGTGTGTATATATACATACATATATATGAGTATATATATATATATATATATATACATATATATATATATATATATATATATATATATATGAGTATATATATATATATATATATATATATATATATATATATGAGTACGTACTCACGCACATATATACTCATATGCATGCATGCATACAGACAGACATGGATATATATATATATATATATATATATATATATATATAAGTTCCAGGACTGATGTCACAAAAGATTTATTTCAAACCAAAACTTCACACTAACAGTTTTCTCCTTCAAAGTAATCCCCCTGGAGTATGTAACTGTAATCTTAGCTCTCTGCAGCGATCAAAATTTTTTCTTCATAATTTTATATACATGTCCTCTGTTTCAAGTCGTCAAGCAATGAGCACTGAGCAACGAACAAGCTTGAAGTTTCTGGTACGGTTGGGGAAAACTCCGCTGCAGCAAGTGTATGAAGAAGAGACGATGTCACGCTTGCGTGTATTTGAGTGGTGCAAGAGTTTTAAAGAAGGACGCGAGGACATTGAAGATGATCCCAGGAGCGGAAGGCCCTCAACAACCAGGACTGAGGTCAACGTTGAGCGCGTCAGGCAGATGGTTCGTAGCGATCATCGGCTGACTGTTCGACTGATGGCAAATGAGCTGGGCATGAATCGGGACAGCGTCTGGAAGATTCTCACTGAAGATTTGGATATGCGGAAAGTCTGCGGGAAGATGGTGCCAAAACTACTGAAAGATCACCAGAAGGGTTGACGCATGCAAGTGTGCCAGGACATCCTCGAGCGTCTTGAAACCGAACCAGACGTGCTAGGGACGGTCATCACTGTTGATGAGCCATGGATTCTCGAGTACGACCCGGAGGGGATACGTTTTGAAGACGAAGACGACATCAAAAAGGCCGTGCCGACGGAACTGCGGAGGATCCCGGAAGAATCCTTCCAGGAGTGCATGCAAGCGGGGCAGAAAATGATGGAAAACTGTATTAGACTCCAGGGCGATTACTTTCAAGGAGAAAACTCTTAGTGTGAAGTTTGGATTGGAAATAAATCTTTTGTGACATCAGTCCTGGAACCTTTCTGACACATCTCGTATATACATATATATATATGTGGATGTGGGTGTCCGTGTTTAGAATCATGGATATACACACATATACGCACGCACACACACACACACACACATATATATATATATATGTGTGAGTGTATATATATATATATATATATATATATATATATAAAGGAACGATCGACTTTCGTCAAATCGGACCGAGGGAACAATGTTTCCGTTGGTCTTTCCAATTGCTAATACTATCTATCGGTCGCAACTCCAGGTAGAAGGAGCAACGTGAAATAAAGTGTCTTGCCCAAGGACATAACGCATCACCTGGTCCAGGAATCGAACTCACAACCGTGTATATATATATATATATATATATATATATATATATATATGTGTGTGTGTGTCTGTGTGCGTGCATATGTGTGTGTATATCCATGATTCTAAACATAGACACCCACACCCACATATATATATATATCACGCAGCATCACTGTGCAAAACTTGATTTACCGCCTTGTGTCCAGTTTCGCAAATGGATTGAACCCCTCTATACATTTTATTTAGTCTATGCATACCCTAGCACACATGCGCTGACGCGTGCTTCGATAGACTCAGCCTCTGTCACCGCTAGCTCGTCTGCAGTCCTACGCGCGCATACATTCACCCTTCAATTTTCTAATGGCTTCGTAACGATCAGAAAGGCACGCCCTTACAGATTTGTTCAGAGGAACCATAAACATACACTTACACTCACAGCTCTATATGGAGCAACAACAAACACCCACTCGCACGGGTACACAAAGACACACACGCAAATAAAATTATTGTTTCCACTTTTGGCACAAGGGCAGCAATTATTCCAGTGCATTACTGGTGCTTTATTTTATCGACACCGTAAGGATGAAAGGCAAAGTTAACCTCGGCGGCATTTGAACTCAGACCATAAAGGGGCGTAACTATGCTGCAATGCATGGTGTCCAACCCTCTACCGATACTGCCAATCCACCACCCTTGCCAATCTACTCACATAAAATTATGCACACGCATTACTTGTCACATTTGTACAGACAAACAACAACAACAACACACACACACATACATATCCACTCGAAATAAATAACAAGTTTCTTTTCCTTTTCAGAATGATATAAGACGCTTTTGATCACTGCCTGTCAAAAGATGGCCACCCGAACTTCCTACACCATAAACAAATCTATCAATGTTTTCCAAGGATGTAGAAAAGAACAGACATCTTTCTTCACGAAGATATTTTGGGGCTTTCCGCTCTACCTTTGCTTAGGCTCCTCTGTCTTTCTATTGTAATTACTCATTCTATTTTCTGATAATAGACAAGCGCCGAGACATTAATACATTTCCTCCTATATTAAGCGTAAGATTAATAAATGTCTTAATTGTAATTCATCAACTATTGTCTTTCCTTTGTTTTTTGGGTTTTTTTTTTATCTTTCGCCATAGCCTCGCCATCATTTGTGGCAATGCTGCGACTGGTGACTCACATAAAATAAGTGAAATAGTGAATGAGTAATAAAAAAGTGTTTTCATGTCCCCGATGCGAAACTTGCAAATACATAAGACGGATGAGTTTTTACCTACATAGCTCTACAGATGGAAATTACAACCATCAATTGCATCGACATAAAGGTGAAAGATAACAGCCATAGTCGACATTCTGCTACTAATCTTCCTAAAACATGGAAATGGAAATGGACACTAGCAAATCCAGGGCAGATGCACTTCCAAAGTTTCCTCGCAACTAGTAACCTCCTCAGAATGGAAGGAGGGCATTCGCAAAGAAATAAATAACTATCACTGTCATAACATATCCCCAAAATTATAGAACTTGTTATCAGAGGCAAAATGATCACGTTTCTAGAGAAAAATGACTTGCTAATATACATCCAACATGGCTTTCGTCAGAGCAGAAGTTAACGTGCATCATTATGTGTGTGTATGTGGGGGAAAACATTTATTTAATATCTCAAACGTGGATATGATTTATCGTGACTTAGCTAAAAGGTACGATGAAATTAGTGTGTTGTTACAAAAACAAAATGGTGTAGGACGGAACAAAGTAGGGACAAGAAATAACAAATAAGATCAGAGGTGTGACGAAAGAGCTTTGAAAATATATAAAGAACCATCCAATTATTGAACCAAATCAAGTGTCAATTAACAATATCCCAGACCTCATTCGCTTAACGAGTCGGCTGAATCTCGTCAAATCGGACCGAGAAAACAATGTTTCCATTTTCTTTCCAATTGCTAATACTATCTATCTGTCGCAAATCTAGGCAGAAGGAGCAACGCGAAATAAAGTGTCTTGCTCAAGGCCATAACGCATCACCTGGTCAAGGAATCGAACTCACAAACTCACATTTATGAATCTAATTGTCTAACCACTAAGCCATGAACCTTCACAGATATTTGAACCAACCAACCAACCGGAAATTTATAATAATAAGTGAAAACCAACAGGAGCATATGACACTCACAAAGTGTAACAATATCTGTTTCAACACACGTTTTCAGATGAGAAATCTTGCAAAGAAAATTCAAAAACAAAGTATATATATATATATATATATATATATATATATATATATATATATATATATATATATATATATATATATGTATATATATATGTAGAATTCACAGGAATCAAAGTTATGTTCAAACCATTTATTAGCTTACAATTGTTTCATCCAAACCGAGGCTTGGGGGTCTTAGGACCATTTTTCAATGTTTGTATACATACATGACCTCCTTTCTAACGCAAGAGACATACAGATACATATGTATATATTGATGTACAGTGGGGTGACATATATTATATTATTTCTGAATGGCAATTTAAATTCAAAAATTAAAATCATATTAAAACAGAATCAAAGCAAAATTAAAATTAAAATACAACATCGGCAGTTAACGTAGATAATGCAAGAGGATAGTTTGTTAGTCAATTGTAGTTACACGTGGGGCATGCACGTGTGTCTTATTTATATATGATTATTTTGCGGCAGGGTGCTATATGCAATACAAGCACTTTAAGCGGGTAATCAAGAGTATTATGGAGGTTGTAGTGGTAAGGTATTTTTTGTGTATGATAAAGAAGCTTGTGTGCAGAGAATTAGTATAAATGATAAGCAAAATAATTGTTTCTACTTTAGGCACAAGGCCAGCAATTACCCAGTGCATTACTGGTACTTTATTTTATCGACCCCGTAAGGATGAAAGGCAAAGTCAACCTCGGCGGGATTTGAACTCAGATCGTAAAGGGACGTAACTATGCTGGAAAGCATGGCGTCCGACCCTCTACTGATACTGCCAATCCACCGCCCTTTGATAAGCAAAATAATGATATGGTTTTTGTATACACCACCATTTTCACAATTCAGGAAACGTAATATATAGTTTATATGTCCTTTACATAATTAACGATGATTCCGTATTGGATGTTTGATGTATTAAATTAAATTATTATAGCTTGTTGCGGCTCAGTGTTCTTTAATCCAATTTTATAGAGCAGGTTGTTTCTGTTGCGATAATTTACATCGTTTTATTATCCAGAAGTATGTGTGCGATTAAGGGGAGTTAATGCGTGAGGGGAGATAACTAGCTGATTTTTATAACTAAATTTATTATTCAAACATACATTAAAAGGTGTCTCAATTGAGTCCCTTATATATACGATTATATACTGTTTCCAAATTTAAGTATCCTATCTTTAATTACAGTCTACTCTATCATGAAGTACTAAAGGTATCTATATTAGGATGATTACTCCCTATCACAGAGTGCTACAACTGAATATCCCATACGAAGAGTCAGATCTACATATCAAAGTTCTTTGTAAATGTAGTCTACTCACAGAACCTGTCAGGGGCCCTATTAGAACCACGTCTATATAACCCCTGGTAAGCTCTGGGTCAGCGTATGGCTCATTGCATGGCAAAGTTAAATATCTCTAGGTTAGACAACAAACATTTCTCACTTACAATGTTATTAATCTATCTATCAAGTTATACATGTATGTATAACTCACATACCACTCAACATATAGGTTATACAGCTCTTTTATGTTAATAAATTAATCCTCTATATATCTAATGATAGCACTCCATACATACAACAACATTTGCACAAATAATTCATTGCTGAATTTGGTGTTTAAAGTTTACATATAATTATATAGTGATATAATGCAGTCTATGTAATTGAAAGTAATTATACTATAAGTAGGTGTACATGGGGATATTTCTAGGGTAAAAGGTTTTAGAGAGATGGCACGAATTGTGTTAAGATAAGGTGAATCATTGAGTGTGGAGTTGTGATGTAAGGTGTGCCCTTGAGGTGTGGTGCTAGAAGAGGTGATAATTACTTTCAATTAGACTGTATTATATCACTATATAATTATATGTAAACTTTAAACACCGAATTCAGCAATGAATTATTTGTGCAAATGTTGTATGTATGGAGTGCTATCATTAGATAAATAGAGGATTAATTTATTAACATAAAAGAGCTGTATAACCTATATGTTGAGTGGTATGTGAGTTATACATACATGTATAACTTGATAGATAGATTAATGACATTGTAAGTGAGAAATGTTTGTTGGTCTAACCTAGAGATATTTAACTTTGCCATGCAAGGGGTTATATAGACGTGGTTCTAATAGGGCCCCTGACAGGTTCTGTGAGTAGACTACATTTACAAAGAACTTTGATATGTAGATCTGACTCTCTTTTAATGTATGTTGGAATAATAAATTTAGTTATAGAAATCAGCTAGTTACATCCCCTCACGCATTAACTCCCCTTAATCGCACACATACTTCCGGATAATAAAACGATGTAAATTGTCGCAACAGAAACACCCTGCTCTATAAAATTGGATTAAAGAACACTGAGCCGCAACAAGCTGTAATAATTTAACTTAATACATCAAACATCCAATACGGAATCATCGTTAATTATGTGAAGGACATATAAACTATATATTACGTTTTTTCTGAATTGTGAAAATGGTGGTGTATACAAAAACCATATAATTATTTTGCTTCTCATTTATACTATTTCTCTGCACACAAGCTTCTTTATCATACACAAAAAATACCTTACCACTACAACCTCCATAATACTCTTGATTACCCGCTTAAAGTGCTTGTATTGCATATAACACCCTGCCGCACAATAATCATATATAAATAAGACACACGTGCATGCCCCACGTGTAACTAATGCATACAATAACTACTACAACTGACTAACAAACTATCCTCTTGCATTATCTTCGTAAACTGCCGATGTTGTATTTTAATTTTAAATTTGCTTTGATTCTGTTTTAATATGATTTTAATTTTTGAATTTAAATTGCCATTCAGAAATAATATAATATATGTCACCCCACTGTACACAAATATATACATATGTATCTGTATGTCTCTTGCGTTAGAAAGGCGGTCATGTATGTATACAAACATTGAAAAATGGTCCTAAGACCCCCAAGCCTCGGTTTGGATGAAACATTTGTAAGCTAATAAATGGTTTGAACATAACTTTGATTCCTGTGAATTCTATATAACTGCTCTGTAGAACAACTGATGTTATTACATTGAGCTATTTATCTTACTGGTAATAAGGTAGTAATCAATTTCTGTCTTTCACTGTTTAGGTTTTAAAATATATATAACTAAACAAATTTTAGAATATACATAACCATAAATAGTATCCTTAATACTATATATATATATATGCGTGTGTGTGTGTGTGTGTGTGTGTGTGTGTGTGTGTGTGTGTGTGTGTGTGTGTGTGTGTGTGTGTGTGTGTGTGTGTGTGTGTGTGTGTGTGTGCGCGCGTGCGTGTGTGTTTGAAACGTGGCGAGAGAAGTTTAGAATTGAAGTAGAAGTATAAATAGAAGCTTGGCCGTAATATTTTTGACTTTACAATATAGTCTAATAATATGGCATTGGTACGCATCTTTTATCGTTCAGGGAGTTTATAGGCCCTAGTATTAGGCTTTATTATATAGTCAAAAATATTACGCCAAAGCTTTTATTTCTCACTCTCTCTCACTCTCTCTCTCTATCTGTATATATATATATATATTTGTGTGTGTGTGTGTCTCTGTGTGTATGTGCATGTGTGTATGTGTGTGTATGCGTCTGATAGATATATAGATAGATCGACAGATAGATAAATATATCGATAGATAGATATATAGATAGATATATTTCTTTATTAGCCACAAGTGCGCACAAGAAAGGGGGATAAAACAAAGACATGCCAGGCATTTTACATGCAATCGGGTAAAAACATATAAAACAAACAAATATAACAATCGAAATCCCCAATAGGGGAGAGGCGCCACAAATGGGTTGTTTAATAGCCCGTCGATAGAACAACCTTCAACTTCAAGCGCGTGTTGTGCAAGTGCTCCTTTTTTCCTTTTGCTCTCTTCCTCAACCTTCAGGTTTATATACAGAGAAGGCCCAATCACTCGGCCCATTTTTGACACATTCACCCACATTTCCGTAAATTTACTGGGGTGCAGTGCTTCTCTCTCTATTCTGATTCTCCTTCTAAAGTTGTATCTAAAGAAGGGAATGAGTGGTTGTCCGGAGACAAAGGCATCTGCCCTCAGTCCTCTCAATCTCGTCCACTATATAACCTCTTTCACCATAGGCACTATACAGAGGAAAACCGCCTCTCTTTCGTTTTATAAAGAAGTTGGCGGTTTGATCCTTACTATGGACTCGGCAGTCAACTGGATTTTTTCCCATACGCGACAGCAGTTGTTCCGCGTAGTTCCACAGGTCGGTTACGCCCGGGCAGTGTCAATTACGTGCAGAACGGTTTCAATGTCCTGCGTGCATGTTGGACACGTCCTCTTGGAAGGATCCTTGCCGATCTTGTCACGAACTGGTAAAGCTTCTCGGTAGCACTGCCGGGCCAGGGACATCTGGAAGTTGTCCATACGTCCCGGGCGGAAAGTCGTACCAACAAGGCTGGTGAGCTCATCGTCTTCGACGCCCAGAGTCTCCCCGAGCACGTCGTCGCCCTTGTAACGTACAATCCCTCTATATAATGTCGAAGTGTAGTCTCCACTGATTGCTGTGCCCGCTTGCCTTAGGACTGTGAGCGCCTGAGCGCATTCAATGTGCCAGGCGCCCATCGTTTTCGGCCTTTTCTTGACCCAGAACTGCAGCTTCGTCAGCGAGACGAGCTGCAGGAAAGACTGTCTCACAAACGGGGCCCACAGCGGTTGGGGGTCGGTGAGGAATGCCTGTAGATGCCGCAGCCTCAGCGCATGTTTGCGCATCATCAGCTACGGCATTCCCAGCCCTCTGTTGGAAGGGTGCTGACAGCAGATGGATCTCCTCACCAGCGGAGCCTGCTTCTTCCACAGAAACTGGAAGAGCATGCGTACCATCTTGGCGAGGTGTTCACGGGGACAAGGCACGACAGTCAAGCGGTAGTAGCCACGGACGCTATGAAAGTGTTCGCCTCCTCTGCTCAACCTTTCAAGGACAGTTTGCAGTCTGACCACTTCTGGGTGAGCGCAAAGACCTTGGTCGTGACCTCGTTCTAGTTTTCTGTCGGACGTCATCGGTTTGCCCCTCCACGTATCGAGTTGCAAACCGACAGACTTGTCCGGATTTAGTTTTGCTCCCGTCAGTGTTTCGTATTCTTTCAGTAAGTTGCCGATCACCCCGATTTCCGAGGTGCCCGATACCATTACCGTCACGACGTCGGCATAAGCCCACGCCTCTTTGCGCAGTCCCGGTTCTAGAGGGATGCCCTGCAACAGCTAGAATTTCCGCAGTAGTGGCTCTAGAGTCAATATACAGAATAGAGGAGAGAGGGCCTCCCTGTCGAATGGAACGCGTGATTGCGAACGGCTCTGATAGTTAGCCGTTCATCCTGACCCTCGAGCAGATGCTGGTGTGCGTCGCCTCGATCCATCCTCTGAAAACAGGACCGAAACCGGCCGCCTTGAGAACCGCTTCCAAGTATCGATGGCCGTCCCTTTCGAATGCCTTAGACTGATCCAAATTGATCAGAGCCCCAGCGAAGCCGGGTTTACTACCCACCCTCTCTATAATTTATCGCAGGTGGAGGTTGTCGTGTATGGACCTGGTCGCTAGCACCTTGGCCAACATCTTTAACTCTGTGTTGAGCAGTGTTATGTGCCTGAAGTTGTTAATTTCGTCCCACTTGTTCTCGTCTTTCCTATCAGCGTTACTACGCCCTTGCCTGCAGAACTGGGAATTCTCCCGTTCTGCCGCCAATTGCGGTAGACGGCTTCGAGGACACCAGAGAACAAGTCCGGCATGCCTATATAAAACTCATAGGGTAGACCATCTAGACCGGGTGATTTGCGTTTCCCGCAGCGGCCCAAAGCGTCCTGTATCTCAGTGTCCGCGATCGATCATTCGCAGAACTCGGCGTCCGTGTTCGAGAGACGCGGCAAGCCGTCGAGGTATGAACTAAAGTATGAACTAAAGTCCATTGCACCGTCGTTCTGCTCAAACAGTCGCGCAAAGTGCTGCTGAAAGGCCGCGCACGTTTGCTGAAAAGCCGTGCACGTTTTGGTTTTTCAAAGACCGAATCGTGGACTTGTTGCCACTTTGCGCCTCCGCCCCTCGGGCCCAGCTGACAGCTTTCGCTCCTTCGTTTCCTAGAGCACGTGTGCTGCTTCTTTCGCGTCGAAGAACTGATCCAGTGCCGTTCTCGACGCTAATACTCTAGCCGCGTTGCCAATTCTAAGTGCCTCCTCTACCTTGACTACTAGTTTTCTTTCTATTTTGTTTTTCTCTAAGGTTAACTCTCTGCTAAACCCTATCGATTCTACTCTAATTGCTTTCTTAAGAGAGTACCACCATCTATTGTTGACGATGGCACCCGTTAAATGTTGCTTGAATAGTCTACTTATGCGTTCACTGTAAGCTTAACGTGTCGGCAACGACACCTTCAGCTTCCAGTATCCCGGTCCCTGTCTATGTGTTCTATCACGGTTGACTATGCAGACGACTAATTTGTGGTCTAAATATGCAACTATGTGCATTCGTGGACAGCTTAAAATCTCCTTGTCCCTTTCTCTAATCAAGAACCTATCTAAATACGATCTAGATGTCCCGCTGTGGTTTGCCCACGTCCACTGTGGTGCAGGCGGGAAATCCAGTCGATACCTATCGGCCAGTTGGAATTGACCGATTAAAGTTTTGAGGCTGTTGCACCCCCCCCCCCCCTCTACTGGGACATGATACTATATAGTCCCATCGTGCATCTAGGATACCAATCCAGTCCCCCACTAAAAGCAAGGAGCGAGACGTTCTCAGAAAAGACTCTATACGCTTTAAGAAATCTGGAAGGCGATTGCCCAGTCGGTGCATAAACGGCCACCAGTCTGAAGGCTCCACCTCCAACACTGTTCACGTCTAGGACTACCAGCCGACCATCGTCGTCCAAATGTACTTGCTGTATTTAGATGTCCAGGTTTTTCCGAAACATGACTGTTACTCCCCCTCTACCTCCTGGCTGACAAGGAGATGCGTAGATCTCAAAGTCGTTGAAGATGGGGGTCAGCTGCGTCCTGTTGTGGATCCTGGATTCGGTGATGGCTATCACATCTATATCGTGTGACCTAAGGTCGTTTAAGAGTTTTCCCTGTTTCCAGCGCATACCTAGGCCACGCACATTCACACTTCCAACTCGTAAATCAGCCATGTTGTTGTAGAAGAGTTGGCAAAATAAGGACGAAAGAATGCACTTACCTTCCCGTTTCCTTGAGATCGGGTTGTTCGATCTCCATTTCATTTTTGGTGGGGGTGTTGCGTGGGGTGTGGGAACATTTCAACAGGACAACGGTTTATTGGTTTTTTGCATGGGTTGCCAACGTCCTGTGAAAATTGGTTCTTTAGTATTTGGTAGGTTTCTACCGGAACTGTTATTAGTTTGAGGTGTAGTGCAGTATCAGGTTTTACAATTGTTTTCCCCTCAGTTTCCTCTTTGAGGTCCTGGGAGATGATCTCCATTAAATTTTTTATTGTTTGTGTTGATGTATATATATTGTTGTTTTTGTTTTGGTTGTGTTGTTTTAGTTTGTTGTTCGTCTGTGAGTTTTCTTTTTTGTGTTTGGGGTGGTGTTGGTGTTTGTTTTGTTGGTAGGGCAAGGTTTGGTTGTGGTGTTGTTTGTGTTGTTGTTTGTGTCTGTGGTTGTGTGTTGGTGCTGGTGATTGGAGTTTTGGGCGTTTTGCGGTGTCTATTCTTTTATTTTTTTATTTCTGAGGCTCTTCTTCTTCACTTGAAGAGGGAGAAGCAGCCTCATCCGTCGATGAATGATCATCGTCAGGAGTGTGGGGTAGGGGCATGTTGTGTGATGATGGTGTTTCGGTGTGTGCATTTGTGGTAATGTTTGATGGAGTGGTATGGGGTGTGGTTGTATTCTTCAGAGGTGTTGTCTGTGTTTTTTCTGTTGTTGTTGGTTGAGTGTCTGTTTGTTTTGGTGTGTTTGATCGTTTCGTCTGTTGTTATACTTGTGGTAGTGATTGTTTTGGTGTTGGTGTTGGTAATAGTGTTTTTTTAATGATGTTGTTGTTATGTATCTGTGAAGGATAGGAGGCCTTTAGGTGTGCTGTGCTACCACAGCGGAAGCACTGAAGTTTACGTCCCACCACCGAAGTTTTTATCTTCTTGTTGTCGTCGATGACAACTTTTTCGGGTATTTTGGAGATTGTCTCCGGCCTCATCTGCATCAGAATCTCCAAATCCGTACCCGCCGACCTTTGTCTAATAGACTTTCATACCGAAAGAATAGCATCCGTCTCTGGCTCCAAGAAGCCAGCCAAGATCCACCAGATGTTAATGTTTGTGCTATATTTTTTATTTTTATTTTTTGTGATCTTTTTCCCATGTACGTAGGGAAAAAGGTGAATGCTTTTGACGCCATTGGTGTGACAGAATATTTTGGAGCGAGTGCCTCGCTTTTAAACAGTACGGACATACTTCTGTACTGTCTTCCTCGTTGAAGAAAGTCAATATTTTCTAGAGTCTCCTTCACGGTGGCTTCCATGTCTCCTTGACTCCTTCAAGGTGGCTTTCTCGTGTTTGAGACAGTCCTGAAGGTCACTATCCTTCGAACCGTCTCTTCTTTTATTTCGAGGGTTGAGTTGATTCTAAACCCACCCTTGTCTTCGAAAGTTACAAATGTTCTCCCTTGCTTGAGCATATCTCTTGCATTAGAGATGTCAAGATTTATAAAATCTTGTTTCTTGTTTCAGTGAAATATATTTTTTGTGGTGTTGCTGCTGTTGTTGTTGTTGTTGTTATTGTTGTCGTCGTTGTCGTCGTTGTCAGGTGTTAGAAATCGCAATTTCTTGACGAGGTGAAACTTTATCTATACATGTATCCATGGAGTTGTTGTTGTTGGCTTTTTCATGTGTAAGTATATGAATAGTTTTAATTTCTGTGTTTTCTGTATTTTTCTGTGTATGTTGTGTGTTATTTTTCTCCGCTTCGACGGTAGAAACCTTTTAAATGTTCAAGTGGCAATATTTTCTCTTTGTTGACAGTCGTATCCATGACGACGTCCATAGTGGCAGAAGCAGATATAACGTTAACATCTGCCTTTCTAACTCTCTTCTCTCTATTAACATTCTTCAGCGTTTTTTCCGAGTCACTCATTTTTTATAATCGGCATAATGTGATTTTTTAAACAATATTTAAATTTAATTTTCGCCCCTAAAGGGGCGAAAAATGGGTTTAACACCCAGCTGAAAATTCAGCTTGGGGTTAATCTACAAAATGATATGTCTTTTCAAACAATTAGTCCAGTTTTGTGTATAGAAATTTACTAAAAAGCTTACCAGTGATGTTCCACGCGTCAGGTAGATAGATAGATGTAGTCAAATGTCGGTGCATTTGAAAAGGGTAAAAGGCAAACAGTATTCTGTTAGATTTGATATATTATTTTATTTATATATAAACGAAACAAAACCATACCTAAGGTTGCCAGGCCAAACTTTGACTATCTACCTAGATTGTAAAAGCGATAACATGTGACTTTAGTCATCAGGCGCTTGGACGTGAGAAACGCTCCTTGATGAAAACGTAGTATAACAAAGGGAAATAAGCCAAAGATGTAAATTTGAAATGGCAAAGAAGGTGCCCGCGTGTTAATGTGAGGGAAATATAGGAGATCTTTGACATTATTTAGTGGTATGTAATATAGAAATATTTATATGTATTCAGCTACGGAGTTGAGTAGTATAGAAGTTGTCCTATATTATATAAGTGTGGAAAAAGAAAAGTTATGAAGAAAAGTTAAGAAAATATATAAATCAATATTAATGTGGTTGAAATCAGTTGAATTCGTTAAGAGTTTCCACTTAACACGTATTTGGAAAAACTCAATGAGTTTAACTGATTCGTATAATTGTCTAACATCTTTATATTGTATATTTAATTAATTCAACAATTATATGACATATTTTTACTTATTTTCTTCAATATATCACTTTTTCCGGTCATTTTGTTGTTGCTGCTCTAATCATAGCTCTGTACATACAATAACCCCCACACCAGATATTAGGGCATTACTCCAATTAGACTCTTGGTTGAGCCTTCGATAAGGTCGACCATCGGTACCTGGAGGCTGTCCTCGGGAAGCTGGCTTCGGCCCCGTCTTCTGTAGCTGGATCGCTAGTGGCATCTGCTCGGTGGTCAAGGTTAGTGGTTACCTCTTGGAACCGTTTCAGGTCACCCGACCGATCTGTCAAGAGTGCCCTCTCTCGTCTCTTCTGTACGTATTGACTCTCGAACCTTTACTGTGGAAGCTGGAGCTGTTGCAGGGCATCCCGCTGGAACAGGGACGCAGAACGGTTGTGTCGGCTTATACGGACGACATCACCGTGATGGTGTCAGACACCTCGGAAATCAAGGTGGTCGGCAACTTTTTGGAGGAATATGAAAGGTGGACAGGAACGAAACTTAACCCGGAAAAGTCAGTGGGCTTGCTGCAGCTCGGCACCTGGAGAGGTAAGTCCATGCCGTTCATCAGCGTCATTGGGTGCTGGACGCACGGAGCGGCAAAGTTGCTCGGGGTTTGGTTCGGACCAGACCTCCAGGTGGATAAGAAATGGGACGATGTAACGAAAAGGGTAGCTAGTCTCTCCAAAAAATGGGCTGCGAGGAAGCTATCACCGAAAGGTTAGGTGGGGGTGGCGAATGTGTACATTGCATCCGTCATCTACTACCGCCTGACCGTTGTGCCTTGACCCCGTTTCGCCTCACCAATTTTGAACGGCTCCTCTTCAAATTATTGTGGAGGGGAAAGGCCCCGTTCGTGAGGCGGTCCATCTTTTGCAAGCACCCTCTACGCGAAGGGCTGGGAAATCCGTGGCTAATGATGCGCAGACATGCGCTGAGGCTGCGGCATCTCCAGACATTCTGCCTAAAAAGGGAACAGGTGTAGTCACCGTTTATCAGACGGGCCTTTCTGCATCTTGTTTCTTTGACTGAGCTGCAGTCCTGGTTCAAGAAAATACAAAGACTGGGTGACTGGCATCTGGGTGACTGCAATGTTGCCAGGCCCTCTACCAGGTGGGCAATGCGGTCAGTGGAACTTCCACTCTAGGGTTCTATAGAGGATCAGTGGTGGGCAAGTGCGACGATGCACTCGGAGAGGCTCTGCGCGTCGAACTAACCAGTCTGTTCCGGAGGACATTCGCGCCGGGGACCTTGGATAACTTCTAAAAATCCCTCGTTTGGCAGTGGTACCGGGGGGGGGGGGGGCACTGCTGGTTCGAGATAACCCCTACAGGCACGGAAATGCGGTCAGACGCACCTGCTCGAAATGCATACAGATCGACGAAACCATTTTGTACGCAGTGATCCAAGGTCCGTGCATTACTGACTTGTGGAGTTATGTCGTACGGCTGTTGTTGCGTGTAGAATGGATCCGGCTATCGGCCGAGTCCATAGTAAATATCGACCCTCCGTCTTCTTTTGGCCAGAAAGGGCAGGCAATATTCCTGTCTGTTGGCAGTTGCGGAAGAGGTTGAATGGTAGACCAGGTTGAAGGAACTGAAGACAGGCACTTATCTCTTAGGCGAATCCCACAACAACTTTTTCAAGTTTCATTTAGAAAGGAAGGTGATCGTGGAGAGAGGAGTGCTGCCCCCCCTCCCCCCACACACACTCCCCAGTACATTTGCTAACATGTGGGTGAATGTGGCCCGTGTGGAGGGAATACTTTGATCATACGCCTGTTGGCTAGTAAATTTGAGGAGGAGAGAGGTACCTTCCTGGGAGCCCTCGAAGTGTGAGGTGATTCATGATTGGTGGGGTATCTGTGCCAACCCTGGGTGGTTATCCCCTTCCCCATTTGGGATTTCTCATTGTTGCATTTTTCTTGTTATTTATATTTTTTTACACGTTTTATATGTAAACCCCTACTGTCGCCGTCTGTTGTATTGTCTCCTATATGTCGACCGTTGTGGCCAATAACTGAAACCAGTATTATTATTATTATTGGGCGGTGGATTGGCAGTATCGGTAGAGGTTCGGACGCAATGCTTTGACGCGTAAAGTTACGGCCCTTGCCATTCTGAGTTCAAATCCCACCGAGGTTAACTTTGCCTTTCATCCTTACGGGGTCGATAAAATTAAGTACCAGTAATGTAGTGGTAATTTCTGGCCTTGTGCCAATAGTAGAAACAATTATTATTATTATTGTTGTTATTACACTTTGAATCTCAGTCATTGATGTTAGTTAACTGGAAAGTTTGTTGAAATGAATATCAAGCCACTACCTGCAGCCTCAGATATTCAGGACGTATCGGAGGGTTCTTGCTGTTCCCAGCAAGTATGCCTGTTGAAGCGTTCCAAAAAGCGTGAAGGGGCCAATTTTCTTTAACCATCCCTGGAAACGTTTTGAGATAGTCCCTAGTGCGCCTATGACTATCGGGATCACTTTGACTTCATGGCAGTTCCAAATCCTTTTTACCTCCCACTTTAAGTCCTGGTATCGGTTAATTTTCTCCCTCTCCTTCTCTTGCACTCTCGTGTCGAATGGGCAGGCCACATCCACAATCAGACACGATATCTTTTCTTTGTCCACAACCACCAGGTCAGGTCTATTGTGTTCCAGTTTCTTGTCCGTCTGTATCCTAAAATCCCACATCACCTTCACCTGATCGTTTTCTATCACCGCCTCTGGCTTATGCTCATACCACTTCTCAGAATGTGGTAAATTGTTTACTTTACATAGGTGCCAGTGGATCACCCTACCCATCACATCACGTCTCCAGCCCTTATAGTGAGTCTGGGCTAGGTGTTTAGACTTGGATACAATGTGAGCGACGGTCTCCTCTCTCTCTCTACAGATCCTGCACAGTGGGCTAGCCTCCTCCTTGTAAATATGGTGTTTCAACCACTTCGTTTTGAGGGCCTGCTCCTGCGCAGCCATTAACATTCCTTCTGTAGCCTTTTTAAGGTCTCCTCTTTTCAATTTCAACCAGTTCCATGTCTGTGGATCTCTAAATTCAGTTTTCTCAAAGAAGGTACTATGAAGGGATTTTTCCTGAAGGCTGCTCTTTCTCCTTGATGTTATTTCCTCTTTGGACATCCCCTGGCCTATTGTCCTCTCCTTCAGTACAGTTCTGAGCATTGGCTCCTTACTATCAGTCACGTATTTGTGTAGGTTGTTTTTCTCCATCTGAACACAGTCCTCTATGCTGATAAACCTCTTCCACCCTCAGATCTTCTTAAGTAGAGTCTATCGACATCGCTCCTCTTGTGGAACATGTTGTAGATAGTCAATAGCTTCCTAGACTTCCTATCCATTTCTTTCTGTTCAGCAACATTCCATCACAGAATTCCCGCACTGTACCTAATAATAGACACAGCTCGGGAATTTACTGCACTTATGGCATCCCTACTGTTCAGATGTGACTTTAATACGCTCCTTACTCTCCGAATGTATTCAGTTCTTATCAATTCTTTCATTTTTTTGTTCTTGATGTCATCAGCCTCCAGAACGCCCAAATACTTGTATCCTTCTTCAGAGTCAATTTCCTATATCATCTCACTCGTTGGTACCTGGATTCCGTTACTTCTGCTCCTCATCACAATGACTCCACACTTACTAATACCAAATTGCATACATATATCATTGCTGAAAATACGGACAGTGTCAACAAGCACATCCAACTCCTTCTCACTCTTCCCGAAGAGCTTAAGATCGTCCATGAAGAGGAGGTGATTGATGGTAAATCCTCCCTTTCCCAACCTGTATCCTACTCTCACTTTTCGCAGTACACTGGTCAGGGGCATCAGGGCAAGGACAAACAATAGAGGGGACAGATTATTTCCCTGGAAGATACCTCTCTTGATCTTCACGCATCCCAAGTATTCTCCAGTTGATGTCAACTCTGTTTCCCAGGACCTCATACTTTTGCCCAACAGCTGTCTGATGTTATCTGCCACTTTGAAGATCTCCAGGCTTTTGGTGATCCAAGAATGAGGCACCATGTCAAATGCCTTTCTGTAGTCTATCCATCCCATGGCAAGATCAGTGTGTCTCCTCTTGCAATTCCCCATACCATCTTATCAATAAGTAACTGGTCCTTTGTACCACGTGACTTCTTTCGGCGTCCTTTCTGTTCGTCCGGTAACAAGTTGTTTGTGTGGAGGTGATGGTAGATTTCCTCAGACACAATGCTCGTCAACAGTTTCCACATTACGGACAGACATGTGATAGGTCTATAGTTGGTAACATCATTACCCTTGATTCGGTCTTTCATTATCAGAACTGTGGTACCTTTTTTCAACCACTCTGGTACCTCACCTGACATCAAGCAGTCATTGAACATGGTTGGCAGTTTCGGGTGGAGGGATGTTATATTTTTAATCCAATACCCCTGCACACCATCTGGGCCTGGTGATTTCCAGTTGGTTAGTTTTTTGGCCTACCCCTTAAGAGTTTCAACTGTGATACTCAAATCAGTTTGTTGGTGTGCCTGTTCACTGATCTCCTTCTGTACTGTCTCAATCCACACTGCTCCCATATTCCTCTCCAGAATGTTTTAGTTTGTTCCGCCTCAGGGATCAAGTCGTTGCCTCTTTCTTTCCCTTCAAGCTGTCCAAACAGCATCTTCTGGTTGTTGTCGAACATGCGGTTCTGTTTATACTGACTGACTCTGTTCTCGTATCGCCTGATTTTTGCACTCTTTGCTACAATGCGTTGCTTCAGTTCCTCTATGATAATATTTAGCTTTTTCCTCCTAGTTCTGTACTTTATTTCCAGTCTATTTTTAGTGTCTATGTTTTTTAGTGTCCCATTCAGTAGGGACTCAAGCTTTCCAATGTCATTTCTCATTTCCCTGATTTGACCACTCAGTCGTTTCTTCCACCAAGGCTCTGCTCTTTCTTGTCTGTTGTTTCCTCTCGCTTTTATACCAAGTAGTTTCCTCACCGTATTTGCTGTTGCTTTGAGGATATTGTTGCACTGGTGAAGGCTCCTCGCCTCAAGGTATGGGATGACTTTGTTTACCCTAGCTGTTGTTTCTTTTAACTTTTTCCTGTATACAAATCTTAGGTTCATAGGTCTCCCACTATCATTGTTCAATTCATCTACCACTAAATTTAGGATATCAACCAAATCTTGTCCTAGCCCGTCAGCATTCATCTCCTCAGTGGCCGTATCTCTGTTCCAGGTATTATTTATCTCAGTATTCAGATCATTGTCTGCTTCTGGTGGTTCCTCGGTTCTCTCGACCTCTTCACCTTCATTTCCCACTGGCTCGTTTGCCTGGCATACTCCACCCTCCATCTCCAAGCTAATCTCTCTGCTCAGTTCCTCCAGTTCCAGCTCGCTTATCCACTAAATTAGATCTTATTACCCGAGCCTGCCCGGCCAATTTTTGTTCATCTAATTTAAATAGACTAATCTCGTTCCAGATGTTATGCATCCGTTTCCTATAGTCCCTCTCCATGGGGTTACTTTTCAGGTAACATTGCATAACAGTTCTATTCAATTCTTTCGTCCAGTTGGTTCTGGTCCCTTTCCTTCTTCTTCTTCCTCCGACACCAGCAGTATTTGGCTGACAGCCAGGTCCCTGCTGCTGAGCCAGGGAGCACCTGTTGGGTGAGAGTCTGTCACATGACGTTCTAGTCTCCATTTCACCGTTATTCGAACTGTTTAGGTTCGACATTTAAACACTCTTATCGAGGATTGGCGAATGTATGGTTACATAACCACCGGTGGATTATTATTATTATTACAGTTGCATTTATCTTGCTTTATGTTCATACGAGTTATCACCAAGTCACAACCAGTGACCTCAAGAGACAACAAGGTCCGCCATGTTCAAGAAAGAACATACATACTCACACATGCATCTTTAGTGTTTAGACTTGTGATGTACTTATATTGACAGAATCTTCCTTAGTATATGGGCAGTTCCCATTAGTACTATCTTTTGTATGTCTCCTATACGCGGGTTTCCTGGGATCTCCGATAAGTAATCATTAGACCCCTTAGGTATCATTCCCAGAGCGCCTACAACAACTGGTATTGTTTTAGTTCTCAATTTCCACATTTTTCCAATTTCTATCTCCAGGTCCTTATACTTGCTCAATTTTTCAAATGTTTTTATAGATACATTCTTGTCTATTGGAACAGACATATCAATTAGCAGGCATACCCTCTTTGGAATTATTATTATTATTATTTGCATTTATCTTGCTTTATGTTTATACGAGTTATCACCAAGTCACAACCAGTGACCTCAAGAGACAACAAGGTCCGCCATGTTCAAGAAAGAACACACATATTCACACATGCATCCTTAGTGTTTAGACATGTGATGTACTTATATTGACAGGATCTTCCTTAGTATATGGGCAGTTCCCATTAGTACTATCTTTTGTATTTCTCCTATACGCGGGTTTCCTGGGATTTGCGATAAGTAGTCGTTAGACCCCTTAGGTATCATTCCCAGAGCGCCTACAACCACTGGTATTGTTTTAGTTCTCAATTTCCACATTTTTCCAATTTCTATCTCCAGGTCCTTATACTTGCTCAATTTTTCAAATGTTTTTATAGATACATTCTTGTCTATTGGAACAGACATATCAATTAGCAGGCATACCCTCCTTTGAAAGTCCTTCAATATTATATCAGGTCTATTTGCATCTATTTTTCGGTCTGTTTGGATGCTAAAGTTCCACAAGATTGAGATGTGATCTTTTTCAAGTATGGGAGGTGGTTGATGCTCCCACCAATTCTTTTGATGGGGCAGGTCAAAATGCTTACACATTATCCAATGTATGTATTGTGCAGCTCTGTCATGCCTGTTTAGGTATTCGGTTGGAGCTATAGGACTGCACATTGAAATTATATGGTCAATGGTCTCTGGTTGTTTTTTGCATACACGGCATAATGGGCTGCATCCATTTTTTATTATGTTCGCTTGGTAATTTTTTGTTGGCAGACACTGATCTTGTGCGGATATAATCAGTCCTTCAGTGTCCGATTTCAGTCCAGAGGATGCCAACCACTGATGAGTTAAAGTTTTGTCAACATCAGGATTGTTAGCTCGCTCTGGGTATTTTCCATACAGAGGCTTTTCTTGCCATTTCTTAGCCAGTTTCTGTAGCAGTTCTTTCTTTACAGTTACTTTTACCTGCTTTGCTTTTTCTGTGTTTTCCATTTCAGCAGTAAATGGGACTTCTGAAATTTGTAGTCCATTACTGTATCTTTGTGCATCTTTTGTAATGGAATAAGATCTTTTGGTGCTTTCGTGTTTCAAAACGAGTTTGATCATCCAATCATGTGATTCCCTCAGATATGTGGATAATCCAATTGTTGCAGTTTTCAACGCAATGTCTAACTGGATTAACCCACGTCCTCCTTCTTTCCTAGGGAGATATATTCTATCTATGTCTGCCTTAGGGTGATGCATTCTGTGCATGGTTAAGAATTTTCGGATTTTTGTATCGAGCCTACGGATCTCTGTGCTTGACGAGTTGATGACATTGTAACTGTAGGTTACTACTGGTATGGCAAGCGTGTTTATGGCATCGATCCTATTCCTTGCATTCAATTCCGTTCTTAAGATTGCTCTGACTCTGCGGTAACATTCCTTCCTTATCCTTTGCCTCATTGTCGAGTGCTTGATTCCGTCTCCTTCACAAACACCTAGATATTTGTAAGTTTGTTCTTGATCAAGCTCTCTTATCACGTTCCCCCGATCAAGATTAATGTCTGAACTCTTCAGCAGCTTTCCTCTGGTGAACGTTGCTTTGGCGCATTTATCCAGTCCAAACTCTATTTTAATGTCATCACTGAACTGCTTCACAGTGGATAATAGCCCTATTATTATTATTATTATTATTATTATTGTTATTGTTATTCCTTGAATCTCAGTCATTGATGTTGGTTAACTGGAAAGTCCGTTGGATTGAATATCAAGCCACTACCTGCAGCCTCAGATATTCAGGACGTATCGGAGGGTTCTTGCTGTTCCAAGCAAGCATGCCTTTTGAAGCGTTCCAAAAAGCGTGAAGGGGCCGATTTTCTTTAACCATCCCTGGAAACTTTTGGAGATAGTCCCCAGTGCGCCTATGACAATCGGGATCACTTTGACTTCATGGCAGTTCCAAATCCTTTTCACCTCCCACTTTAGGTCCTGGTATCGGTTAATTTTCTTCCTTTCCTTCTCTTGCACTCTCGTGTCGAACGGGCAGGCCACATCCACAATCAGGCACGATCTTTTTTCTTTGTCCACAACCACCAGGTCAGGTCTATTGTGTTCCAGTTTTTTGTCCGTCTGTATCCTAAAATCCCACAGCACCTTCACCTGATTGTTCTCCATCACCGCCTCTGGCCTATGCTCATACCATTTCTCAGAATGTGGTAGATTGTTTACTTTGCACAGGTGCCAGTGGATCACCCTGCCCATCACATCGTGTCTCCAGCCCTTATAGTGGGTCTGGGCTAGGTGTTTACACTCGGACACAATGTGAGCCACAGTCTCCTCTCTCTCTCCACAGATCCTGCACAGTGGGCTGGCCTCCTCCTTGTAGATATGGTGCTTCAACCACTTCGTTTTGAGGGCCTGCTCCTGCGCAGCCATTAGCATTCCTTCTGTAGCCTTTTTGAGGTCTCCTCTTCTCAACCATTTCCATGTCTGTGGATCTCTAAATTCAGTTTTCTCAAAGAAGGTACTATGAAGGGGTTTTCCCTTAAGGCTGCTCTTCCTCCTTGATGTTATTTCCTCCCTGGACATCCCCTGGCCTACTGTCCCCTCCTTCAGTACAGCTCTGAGCATTGGCTGCTTACTATAGGTCACGTATTTGTATAGGTTGTTTTTCTCCATCTGAACACAGTCCTCTATGCTGATAAGACCTCTTCCACTCTCAGATCTCCTTAGGTAGAGTCTATCGACATCACTCCTCTTGTGGAACATGTTGTAGATAGTCAATAGCTTCCTAGTCTTCCTATCCATTTCTTTCTGTTCAGCAACATTCCATCTCAGAATTCCCGCACTGTACCTAATAATAGATACAGCTCGGGAATTTACTGCGCTTATGGCATTTCTGCTGTTCAGATGTGACTTCAATACGCTCCTTACTCTCCGAATGTATTCAGTTCTTAACAATTCCTTCATTTTTTTGTTCTTTATGCCATCAGCCTCCAGAACGCCCAAATACTTGTATCCTTCCTCAGAGTCAATTTCCTTTATCATCTCACCTGTTGGTATCTGGATCCCGTTACTTCTGCTCAACCTACCCCTCTTCATCACAATGATTCCACATTTACCAATACCAAACTGCATACATATATCACTGCTGAAAATACGGACAGTGTCAACTAGCACATCCAACTCCTTCTCACTTTTCCCGAAGAGCTTAAGATCGTCCATGAAGAGGAGGTGATTGATGGTAAGCTCTCCCCTTCCCAACTTGTATCCTGCTCTCACTTTTCGCAGCATAATGGTCAAGGGCATCAGGGCAAGGACAAACAACAGAGGGGACAGGCTATCTCCCTGGAAGATACCTCTCTTGATCTTCACGCTTCCCAAGGATACTCCAGTTGATGTCAACTCTGTCTCCCAGGACCCCATACTCCTGCCTAGCAACTGTCTGATGTTATCTGCCACCCTGAAGATCTCCAGGCTTTTGGTGATCCAGGAATGAGGCACCATGTCAAATGCCTTTCTGTAGTCTATCCATCCCATGGCAAGATCAGTGTGTCTCCTCCTGCAATTCCCCATTACCATCTTATCAATAAGCAACTGGTCCTTTGTACCACGTGACTTCTTTCGGCATCCTTTCTGTTCGTCCGGTAACAAGTTGTTTGTGTGGAGGTGATGGTAGATTTCCTCAGACACAATGCTCGTCAACAGTTTCCACATTACGGGCAGACATGTGATAGGTCTATAGTTGGTAGCATCATTACCCTTGATTCGGTCTTTCATTATCAGAACTGTGGTACCTTTTGTCAACCACTCTGGCACCTCACCCGGCACCAAGCAGTCATTGAACATGGCCGTCAGCTTCGGGTGGAGGGATGTTAGATGTTTAATCCAATACCCCTGCACACCATCTGGGCCTGGTGATTTCCAGTTGGTTAGTTTTTTGGCTTGCCCCTTAAGAGTTTCAACTGTGATACTCAAATCAGTCTGTTGCTGTGCCTGCTCACCGATCTCCCTCTGTACTGTCTCAATCCACCCTGCCTGGGCATTGTGTCTAACATCCTGCTCCCATATTCCTCTCCAGAATGTTTTAGTTTGCTCCGCCCCAGGGATCAAGTCGTTGCCTCTTTCTTTGCCCTCAAGCTGTCCAAACAGCATCTTCTGGTTGTTGTCGAACATGCGGTTCTGTTTATACTGGCTGACTCTGTTCTCGTATCGCCTGATTTTTACACTCTTTGCTACAATGCGTTGCTTCAATTCCTCTATGATAATATTTAGCTTTTTACTCCTAGTTTTGTATTTTATTTCCAGTCTATTTTTAGTGCCTATGTTTTTTAGTGTCCCATTCAGTAGTGACTCAAGCTTTCCTATGTCATTTCTCATTTCCCCGATTTGCCCACTCAGTCGCTTCTTCCACCACGGCTCTGCTCTTTCTTGTCTGTTGTTTCCTCTCGCTTTTATACCAAGTAGTTTCCTCACCGTATTTGCTGTTGCTCTGAGGATATTGTTGCACTGGTGAAGGCTCCTCGCCTCAAGGTATGGGATGACTTTGTTTACCTTAGCTGTTGTTTCTTTTAACTTTTTCCTGTCTACAAATCTTAGGTTCATAGGTCTCCCACTATCATTGTTCAATTCATCTACCACTAAATTTAGGATGTCAACCGAATCTTGTCCTAGCCCGTCAGCATTCATCTCCTCAGTGGCCGTATCTCTGTTCCAGGTATTATTTATCTCAGTACTCAGATCATTGTCTGCTTCGGGTGGTTCCTCCGTTCTCAGGACCTCCTCACCTTCATTTCCCACCGGCTCGCTTGTCTGGCATACTACACCCGCCATCTCCAAGCCATTCTCTCTGCTCAGTTCCTCCAGTTCCAGCTCGCTTATCCACCCATTAGTTCTTATTACCCGAGCCTGCCCAGCCAATTTTTGTTCATCTAATTTAAATAAACCAATCTCGTTCCAGATGTTATGCATCCGTCTCCTGTAGCCCCTCTCCTTGGGGTTACTTTTCAGGTAGCATTGCATAACAGTTCTATTCAATTCTTTCGTCCAGTTGGTTCTGGCCCCTTTCCTTCTTCTCCTTCCTCCAACATCAGCAGTATTTGGTTGACAGTCAGGTTCCTGCTGCTGAGCCAGGGGGCACCTGTTGGGTGAGAGTCTGTCACATGACGTTCTAGTCTCCATTTCACCGTTATTCGAACTGTTTATGTTCGATATTTAAACACTCTTATCGAGGATTGGCGAATGTATGTTTACATAGCCATCTGTGGATCCGCCATCCCACTTGGCCCTTGTGTGGCATTATCACCACGCTGTATACGAACACACATAAACAAACAAACACACAGGCAGAAAGGGCCCCAGAAATGAATAAGCATAAGTTTCATTGTAATGTAGTGTTCGAATGTCTGACTTAGTTTTAGTTTTTTAAGTTTTACTTTTTCCCCCCTCTTCTCTGTCCGTCCGCCTGCTTCTCTCTTCATTCTTATTTTCTTTACGTTTTTGGGGTTTCTTTTTTTTGTTTTTGTTTTTCTCTGTTTGTTTTTCTCGTTTTTTGCTGTTGTTGCTGTGCTGCTTTGGTTTTGTTGTTTGTTTTTTCTTTTTTCTTTTGGGTCTATCTATATATTTTGATGCCTTCCTCTTTGTTAGTAGTAGGAATTCTATAATGTGGAAGTGGCAGCCAGCAGGGAAGTGGGAGACTGGCGGCGTTAGCGATACTGAGACAGTGGTGGTGGTGATGTCGATACCGAGGCAGTGGTGGCGGTGATGTGACCGTATTACTGTAGTGATGGTGCTGTAGCGGAGTCAAGGGGTGGTGGCGGCGGTGATGGGATAGTGGTGGTAATGATGGCCGTAGTGAGCGGTGGCGGTGAAGGTGAAAATGTGTCGTTATCTGGCTGTTGTGTTTAGTGTACACAGATGATGGGGTGGGTGGTGTATCTAGTTTCTGGTGTTGGTGAGTTTAGCTGTCCTATATAGTGTAGCCAGAGGAGAGGAGGGGAGGGGTTCTTCTTCCATTTATAGCCATTTTTTTTTTTTTTTTTTGGGATATATAGTGTACAATACAAAGTTGAATATTTGAATATTTGAGCCTTATAACAATATATTTTCTTTACGTTTTGAGCCTTATAACAATATATTTTCTTTACGTTTTGAGCCTTATAACAATATATTTTCTTTACGTTTTTGGGGTTTCTTTTTTTTGTTTTTGTTTTTCTCTGTTTGTTTTTCTCGTTTTTTGCTGTTGTTGCTGTGCTGCTTTGGTTTTGTTGTTTGTTTTTTCTTTTTTCTTTTGGGTCTATCTATATATTTTGATGCCTTCCTCTTTGTTAGTAGTAGGAATTCTATAATGTGGAAGTGGCAGCCAGCAGGGAAGTGGGAGACTGGCGGCGTTAGCGATACTGAGACAGTGGTGGTGGTGATGTCGATACCGAGGCAGTGGTGGCGGTGATGTGACCGTATTACTGTAGTGATGGTGCTGTAGCGGAGTCAAGGGGTGGTGGCGGCGGTGATGGGATAGTGGTGGTAATGATGGCCGTAGTGAGCGGTGGCGGTGAAGGTGAAAATGTGTCGTTATCTGGCTGTTGTGTTTAGTGTACACAGATGATGGGGTGGGTGGTGTATCTAGTTTCTGGTGTTGGTGAGTTTAGCTGTCCTATATAGTGTAGCCAGAGGAGAGGAGGGGAGGGGTTCTTCTTCCATTTATAGCCATTTTTTTTTTTTGGATATACAGTGTACAATACAAACTTGAATATTTGAATATTTGAGCCTTATGACAATATATATTGGGTCCGAATATTTTGGGGCTCAAGCCGGGTGCTTTACGTAGCATTTGTGCTAAGAGTTGTTATTTCTCAAATGGTTTAAATATGTTAAAAATTCAAAACTTACGGGAGCGATTTCATGACCTCCGTCACCTCGTGCGTCTTCTTCCCTTCTAATAATAATAATAATTATTATTATTATTATTATTATTATTATTATTATTATTACAGTTGCATTTATCTTGCTTTATGTTCATACAAGTTATCACCAAGTCACAACCAGTGACCTCAAGAGACAACAAGGTCCGCCATGTTCAAAAAAGAACATACATATTCACACATGCATCTTTAGTGTTTAGACTTGTGATGTACTTATATTGACAGAATCTTCCTTAGTATATGGGCAGTTCCCATTAGTACTATCTTTTGTATTTCTCCTATACGCGGGTTTACTGGGATCTGCGATAAGTAATCATTAGACCCCTTAGGTATCATTCCCAGAACGCCTACAACCACTGGTATTGTTTTAGTTCTCAATTTCCACATTTTTCCAATTTCTATCTCCAGGTCCTTATACTTGCTCAATTTTTTAAATGTTTTTATAGATACATTCTTGTCTATTGGAACAGACATATCAATTAGCAGGCATACCCTCTTTTGAAAGTCTTTCAATATTATATCAGGTCTGTTTGCATCTATTTTTCGGTCTGTTTGGATGCTAAAGTTCCACAATATTGAGATGTGATCTTTTTCAAGTATGGGAGGTGGTTGATGCTCCCACCAATTCTTTTGATGGGGAAGGTCAAAATGCTTACACATTATCCAATGTATGTATTGTGCAGCTCTGTCATGCCTGTTTAGGTATTCGGTTGGAGCTATAGGACTGCACATTGAAATTATATGGTCAATGGTCTCTGGTTGTTTTTTGCATACACGGCATAATGGGCATTATTATTATTATTATTATTATTGTTATTGTTATTCCTTGAATCTCAGTCATTGATGTTGGTTAACTGGAAAGTCCGTTGGATTGAATATCAAGCCACTACCTGCAGCCTCAGATATTCAGGACGTATCGGAGGGTTCTTGCTGTTCCAAGCAAGCATGCCTTTTGAAGCGTTCCAAAAAGCGTGAAGGGGCCGATTTTCTTTAACCATCCCTGGAAACTTTTGGAGATAGTCCCCAGTGCGCCTATGACAATCGGGATCACTTTGACTTCATGGCAGTTCCAAATCCTTTTCACCTCCCACTTTAGGTCCTGGTATCGGTTAATTTTCTCCCTCTCCTTCTCTTGCACTCTCGTGTCGAACGGGCAGGCCGCATCCACAATCAGGCACGATCTTTTTTCTTTGTCCACAACCACCAGGTCAGGTCTATTGTGTTCCAGTTTTTTGTCCGTCTGTATCCTAAAATCCCACAGCACCTTCACCTGATTGTTCTCCATCACCGCCTCTGGCCTATGCTCATACCATTTCTCAGAATGTGGTAGATTGTTTACTTTGCACAGGTGCCAGTGGATCACCCTGCCCATCACATCGTGTCTCCAGCCCTTATAGTGGGTCTGGGCTAGGTGTTTACACTCGGACACAATGTGAGCCACAGTCTCCTCTCTCTCTCCACAGATCCTGCACAGTGGGCTAGCCTCCTCCTTGTAGATATGGTGCTTCAACCACTTCGTTTTGAGGGCCTGCTCCTGCGCAGCCATTAGCATTCCTTCTGTAGCCTTTTTGAGGTCTCCTCTTCTCAACCAGTTCCATGTCTGTGGATCTCTAAATTCAGTTTTCTCAAAGAAGGTACTATGAAGGGATTTTCCCTTAAGGCTGCTCTTCCTCCTTGATGTTATTTCCTCCCTGGACATCCCCTGGCCTACTGTCCCCTCCTTCAGTACAATTCTGAGCATTGGCTCCTTACTATAGGTCACGTATTTGTATAGGTTGTTTTTCTCCATCTGAACACAGTCCTCTATGCTGATAAGACCTCTTCCAACCTCAGATCTCCTTAGGTAGAGTCTATCGACATCACTCCTCTTGTGGAACATGTTGTAGATAGTCAATAGCTTCCTAGTCTTTCTATCCATTTCTTTTTGTTCAGCAACATTCCATCTCAGAATTCCCGCACTGTACCTAATAATAGACACAGCTCGGGAATTATTATTATTATTATTATTATTATTATTATTATTATTATTATTATTATTATTATTATTACAGTTGCATTTATCTTTCTTTATGTTCATACGAGTTATCACCAAGTCACAACCAGTGACCTCAAGAGACAACAAGGTCCGCCATGTTCAAGAAAGAACATACATACTCACAAATGCATCTTTAGTGTTTAGACTTGTGATGTACTTATATTGACAGAATCTTCCTTAGTATATGGGCAGTTCCCATTAGTACTATCTTTTGTATGTCTCCTATACGCGGGTTTCCTGGGATCTCCGATAAGTAATCATTAGACCCCTTAGGTATCATTCCCAGAGCGCCTACAACAACTGGTATTGTTTTAGTTCTCAATTTCCACATTTTTCCAATTTCTATCTCCAGGTCCTTATACTTGCTCAATTTTTCAAATGTTTTTATAGATACATTCTTGTCTATTGGAACGGACATATCAATTAGCAGGCATACCCTCTTTTGAAAGTCCTTCAACATTATATCAGGTCTATTTGCATCTATTTTTCGGTCTATTTGGATGCTAAAGTTCCACAAGATTGAGATGTGATCTTTTTCAAGTATGGGAGGTGGTTGATGCTCCCACCAATTCTTTTGATGGGGCAGGTCAAAATGCTTACACATTATCCAATGTACGTATTGTGCAGCTCTGTCATGCCTGTTTAGGTATTCGGTTGGAGCTATAGGACTGCACAGTGAAATTATATGGTCAATGGTCCCTGGTTTTTTTTTGCATACACGGCATAATGGGCTGCATCCATTTTTTATTATGTTCGCTTGGTAATTTGTTGTTGGCAGACACTGATCTTGTGCTGATATAATCAGTCCTTCAGTCTCCGATTCCAGTCCAGAAGATGCCAACCACTGATGGGTTAAAGTTTTGTCAACATCAGGATTGTTAGCTCGCTCTGGGTATTTTCCACACAAAGGCTTTTCTTGCCATTTCCTAGCCAGTTTCTGTAGCAGTTATTTCTTTGCAGTTACTTTTACCTGCTTTGCTTTTTCTGTGTTTTCCATTTCAGCAGTAAATGGGACTTCTGAAATTTGTAGTCCATTACTGTATCTTTGTGCATCTTTTGTAATGGAATATGATCTTTTGATGCTTTCGTGTTTCAAAACGAGTTTGATCATCCAATCATGTGATTCCCTTAGATATGTAGATAATCCAATTGTTGCAGTTTTCAACGCAATGTCTAACTGGATTAACCCACGTCCTCCTTCTTTCCTAGGGAGATATATTCTATCTATATCTGCCTTAGGGTGATGCATTCTGTGCATGGTTAAGAATTTTCAAATTTTTGTATCGAGCCTACGGATCTCTGTGCTTGACCAGTTGATGACATTTAAACTGTAGGTTACTACTGGTATGGCAAGCGTGTTTATGGCATCGATCCTATTCCTTGCATTCAATTCCGTTCTTAAGATTGCTCTTACTCTGTTTTCCTACAGCTCGTCTCCTTGGCGGAGCTGCAGTCCTGGGTCAGAAAAAGACCGAGTTATAGCGCTTGGAAACTGGAATGTCTCCAGGCGCTCACCGCCCTCTGCAAGCTGGGCACCAGTATCGGTGGAACATCCACCTCGGCGTTCTATAGAGGACTTGTGGAGGAGAAGAGCGACGACATTCTCGGAGAGATCCTGTGCGTCGAAGAAGATCAGCTGTTTGCTCTCTTCCGTATCCTTTCCCTCATTGTCGAGTGCTTGATTCCGTCTCCTTCACAAACACCTAGATATTTGTAAGTTTTTTCTTGTTCAAGTTCTCTTATCACGTTCCCCCGATCAAGATTAATGTCTGAACTCTTCAGCAGCTTTCCTCTAGTGAACGTTGCTTTGGCGCATTTATCTAGTCCAAACTCCATTTTAATGTCATCACTGAACTGCTTCACAGTGGATAATAGCCCTTGCAATTGTTCATCATTTTTTGCAAATAGTTTCAGGTCATCCATGTAGAACAAGTGATTAATGGTTTTGTCATAGACTTTATATCCATGTTTTGTTTCATTGAGCATTTTACTTAATGGTATAAGTGCGATGCAGAATAAAAGCGGTGATAAAGAGTCACCCTGAAAAATTCCACAATTAATATTAACTTCTCCAGCTTCCAGTGATTTTGTTTCACTATTCAAAAGGAGTGTCGTTTTCCATGTCTTCATACTGAATGACAAAAACCTCCTGACAACGGGGGATATTTTGAAAATCTCTAAACATTTTTCAATCCAACTGTGTGGCAAACTATCGAATGCTTTTTTATAATCTATCCAAGCAATTGATAGATTTTTGTGTCTATTATGACAATCTTCCAGTATCATTTTGTTAACCAAAAGCTGATCCCTACAGCCATATGAGCCTCGTTTACACCCTTTCTGCTCAATGGGAAATAGGTCATTTGTTATCAGGTGGTCATATGTGTATTCAGTTAGGACTGATGTTAACATTTTATACATTGTGGTCAAGCAAGTTATCGGTCTGTAATTTTTGGGATTGTTTGTCTCATCATTCTTCGGAAGCAGGAATGTAATGCCGTTAACTAGCCATGATGGTATCTTTTCTGGCTCCTCAAATATTTCATTGTAAAGTTGGGCTAACAGCTCATGAGACTCTGTGAAGGTATTTATCCAAGTTTTGTATTTTGTCTTTTCCTGGGGATTTCCATTTGCTGGTTTTTCTTAGAGCCAAGCGCAACTGTTCAACTGTTATATTTTCCCATGTTTGTTCCTCAAGGTGAGCTGTATCTTTCATTTGTCTGTCTATCCATGGGGCATGTATGTTATGAACTTTTTCTTCGGACCAGATCTTTTCCCAGAATTCTTGCACTTCCTCCTTGGGTGGTATTGATTTAGCAGTTATTGTGGACTTACCAATTTTTCTGTAGAAGTTTCTTTGGTTGTTTTTGAACATATTATTGTCCTTATAGAATTTAGATCGTTTTTCAAAGCGCCTTATACGAGCAGCTTTGGCCGACACTTTTTTCTTGATTATTTCTATCAGCATGTTTATGTCACATGTTGATTTTATACTGTACTTTTTTTCAATTTTCTAAGTTTAGTTTGTTTAACATGTTCACCTACTTTATAGTTTGTTAACATTTCTATGTCAGATTGGAGAAGGTTTATTTGGCGATTGATGTTCTCTTGCCAAGTAGATTTCTTGTGGGAATTCCTTTGTTTTTTCATCTTCACTCCACATAAGTGAGTGGTGACTTAAGCCGATTCATAATAGAGATGATTTAAATCAGTAATGTTTAGTTTGTTTGTGATGATAATGTTTTTGAGAATTATTATTATTATTATTATTGTTGTTATTCCTTGAATCTCTGTCATTGATGTTGGTTAACTGGAAAGTCCGCTGGAATGAATATCAAGCCACTACCTGCAGCCTCAGATTATTATTATTATTATTATTATTGTTATTGTTATTCCTTGAATCTCAGTCATTGATGTTGGTTAACTGGAAAGTCCGTTGGATTGAATATCAAGCCACTACCTGCAGCCTCAGATATTCAGGACGTATCGGAGGGTTCTTGCCGTTCCAAGCAAGCATGCCTTTTGAAGCGTTCCAAAAAGCGTGAAGGGGCCGATTTTCTTTAACCATCCCTGGAAACCTTTGGAGATAGTCCCCAGTGCGCCTATGACAATCGGGATCACTTTGACTTCATGGCAGTTCCAAATCCTTTTCACCTCCCACTTTAGGTCCTGGTATCGGTTAATTTTCTCCCTCTCCTTCTCTTGCACTCTCGTGTCGAACGGGCAGGCCACATCCACAATCAGGCACGATCTTTTTTCTTTGTCCACAACCACCAGGTCAGGTCTATTGTGTTCCAGTTTTTTGTCCGTCTGTATCCTAAAATCCCACAGCACCTTCACCTGACTGTTCTCCATCACCGCCTCTGGCCTATGCTCATACCATTTCTCAGAATGTGGTAGATTGTTTACTTTGCACAGGTGCCAGTGGATCACCCTGCCCATCACATCGTGTCTCCAGCCCTTATAGTGGGTCTGGGCTAGGTGTTTACACTCGGACACAATGTGAGCCACAGTCTCCTCTCTCTCTCCACAGATCCTGCACAGTGGGCTAGCCTCCTCCTTGTAGATATGGTGCTTCAACCACTTCATTTTGAGGGCCTGCTCCTGCGCAGCCATTAGCATTCCTTCTGTAGCCTTTTTGAGGTCTCCTCTTCTCAACCAGTTCCATGTCTGTGGATCTCTAAATTCAGTTTTCTCAAAGAAGGTACTATGAAGGGATTTTCCCTTAAGGCTGCTCTTCCTCCTTGATGTTATTTCCTCCTTGGGTATCCCCTGGCCTACTGTCCCCTCCTTCAGTACAGCTCTGAGCATTGGCTCCTTACTATAGGTCACGTATTTGTATAGGTTGTTTTTCTCCATATGAACACAGTCCTCTATGCTGATAAGACCTCTTCCACCCTCAGATCTCCTTAGGTAGAGTCTATCGACATCACTCCTCTTGTGGAACATGTTGTAGATAGTCAATAGCTTCCTAGTCTTCCTATCCATTTCTTTTTGTTCAGCAACATTCCATCTCAGAATTCCCGCACTGTACCTAATAATAGACACAGCTCGGGAATTTACTGCGCTTATGGCATTTCTGCTGTTCAGATGTGACTTCAATACGCTCCTTACTCTCCGAATGTATTCAGTTCTTAACAATTCCTTCATTTTTTTGTTCTTTATGCCATCAGCCTCCAGAACGCCCAAATACTTGTATCCTTCCTCAGAGTCAATTTCCTTTATCATCTCACCTGTTGGTATCTGGATCCCGTTACTTCTGCTCAACCTACCCCTCCTCATCACAATGACTCCACATTTACCAATACCAAACTGCATACATATATCACTGCTGAAAATACGGACAGTGTCAACAAGCACATCCAACTCCTTCTCACTTTTCCCGAAGAGCTTAAGATCGTCCATGAAGAGGAGGTGATTGATGGTAAGCTCTCCCCTTCCCAACTTGTATCCTGCTCTCACTTTTCGCAGCATAATGGTCAAGGGCATCAGGGCAAGGACAAACAACAGAGGGGACAGGCTATCTCCCTGGAAGATACCTCTCTTGATCTTCACGCTTCCCAAGGATACTCCAGTTGATGTCAACTCTGTCTCCCAGGACCCCATACTCCTGCCCAGCAACTGTCTGATGTTATCTGCCACCCTGAAGATCTCCAGGCTTTTGGTGATCCAGGAATGAGGCACCATGTCAAATGCCTTTCTGTAGTCTATCCATCCCATGGCAAGATCAGTGTGTCTCCTCCTGCAATTCCCCATTACCATCTTATCAATAAGCAACTGGTCCTTTGTACCACGTGACTTCTTTCGGCATCCTTTCTGTTCGTCCGGCAACAAGTTGTTTGTGTGGAGGTGATGGTAGATTTCCTCAGACACAATGCTCGTCAACAGTTTCCACATTACGGGCAGACATGTGATAGGTCTATAGTTGGTAACATCATTACCCTTGATTCGGTCTTTCATTATCAGAACTGTGGTACCTTTTGTCAACCACTCTGGCACCTCACCCGACACCAAGCAGTCATTGAACATGGCCGTCAGCATCGGGTGGAGGGATGTTAAATGTTTAATCCAATACCCCTGCACACCATCTGGGCCTGGTGATTTCCAGTTGATTATTATTATTATTATTATTATTATTATTATTATTATTATTATTGGCGACCTACGTAGGAAATCGTATTATCGTATTATCGTGAGCTCCGCAAAGGTTTGTTATTTCCGTTTGTTTAAAAATTGCCATTTATGGAAAATTTTATTGTAAACTGTTTATAAGCACACATACATTGTTTTCCGAAAAGGACACCCAAAAAGATTGGGGCCTTGTGCCCAAAATTTTAACTTTTATTATTATCCAAAAATTTCTTTAAAAAAAAATGGCTAATTCCCCTCTGCACGAAGCAGCTGAAAGCCTTCCTCACAAAATAACACCTCACACCGACACCACCATTGTAAATGTTACTACGTTTGCCAACACAAAAAAAAATATAAGCAGTAGCAATATTTTAAATTTGTCTCAGGCAGACATTCATTTCCCGCCATTACCAATGACTGCAGGTGTTAAACCCTCCACCACCACCACCACCACCGCGACAACCACCACCACCACCACCACCGCGACAACAGAAACAAAAGAAGAAAAAAATAAATTAACTCGTGACGTCGAAATGAAATCAAGCAAAATGGACTCTTCCCCACCAAATACGACTGACGTCACCACCACCACAACTGAAAATAAAATTAATATAAACGATAGCAACAACAACAACAATGACATTATAAAACCGACCCTCAGTTTCGCCATCGTAGCAAAACAATTCGAAGCGTTCACGGTAACTCAAGAAGATTTAGAAAATGCCAAACAAATGGTAAAGAAAGATGGGTACAGGGTCCCCCCCACCTAATAAAATGGAGCATCGGCGCCTGTGCACCGTGTCGTATAGAACAATAAATGTAAAATCGCGCCGAGTGGAACGGGCATCCGAGTCCCAAATCCAAAAAGCTTTGGGACATGTGTGGGCAAGAAAAACCCACATCAGACGTGGGCAAAAGTATGGAACCGTGGATGTGTTCTTTGAAACACCAGAGGAGGCTAGAGAACACTCCATGGCCCCATTAAAAAGTGACGACCTCACACTCGTCCCAAGCTATTGTGGCCAGAGACTCGTAAAGATCAGGGTGACCCACGTTCCACCGGCCATCGAAATTCCCTGGCTAATAGCGGCTGTCCTCGCCGGCATCGAAGCCAACACGAAAATAATAGCAGTAGCAAAAGAAAAGCAGGAAAACTGGTCCGGATCTGGGATGGAGCTCCTGATCCAAGCGGACCAAAAAAGCATTGAGGAGATCCCAGAGGTAATAGACCTCACTGACGGCAGCCACCTCACGGTAATTGTCGAGGGCAGAAGACCTAGGTGTGTCGTTTGTGGTGAAGGAACCCACCTAAGGGCTTTCTGCCCTCAGGCTAAAAGGTTGAGGCCACCTCTCCTACCCACCCCAGTGACACAACCATCAACACCACCAGTAGCAGAGATGGCAGCAACAACTGTAGCAGCAACAACAGAAGCAACTATAACAGCAACAACCCCAGCAACAGTAGCAAAACCAACACCACTACCACCACCAGCAAAACCAACACCACCACCACCCAACGCTTCAGAACTAGCACCAGCGCCTACACCATCCACCACACCACAACCAAAACTAACGGCTGTGGAGGATTTTCCACTCCCCGGCCTATCACAACTGGAGACAGATTGTGACGACGAGGAGTAGGAAACGATATCCGGAAAAAAAAAAAGAAACCAAAAAAGAAAAAATTCTCTTCCTTCCCCCTCCAAAAACAAAATACAGAGGGAAACAAATAAACTAAGAAACAAAAAAGTTAGGACAGATATGCCACCATCCACACCAGCATCATCAACCACATCAACCCAAACACCAACACCATCACCATCATTATCCCCAGCACCACCATCACCTACACCACAAAAGTCACCAAAATGCGAAACAGAAACAAACCCACAACAAACGCAAACAAAACAAAACAACCAAAACGATACACACTACACAACATTAAATTTGAACAACAAGCAATTATTACACTACATCCAACACAACACCAGCATCACAGAAAAAGACTACACAACAACCCCAAAATTCACACCACCTCCACACATACAAATCACTCGCATCACACAGAAAACGTACATGACACTAAAACAAAAATTCCCCAAAGACATCGGAGACTTCCGACAAGCACTCTCCAGGAGGATTTATAAGGACATCCTTCCTGAGGAGGCCACAAGCAGTGAAAAGGATGGAAAAGCCGTCCTTCCCCTACGAGAAGTAAGGTAAGTGGTCTTTCCCATCTTTTCCACTCCTTTTCAACATGACCTCATTCAGAATAGGCAGCATAAATGCGCGTGGCTTGGGTCGTCATGGAAGCAGGGCCACCTGCTCAACGACCTCAGGTCACTAAACATAGATGTAGTGGCCATCAGCGAGACCAGAATCTCCGAAGCACAGGCTTTCGCACCGATCTTCGGCGGCTACGATGTGTACGCATCTCCCAGCCGTCCGGGATCAGGGGGAGGAGTTGCTGTGCTTTTTCGGAGAGGTTTGAATCTTGCCATACGGGCCATCTTCCTGGACCCAGAAGGTAAGTTGGTGGTGCTGGACGTGACCAGCGGAGACGGGCAAGCTTTCAGGTTAGTGGCCATCTATGCCCCGACAGGAGCAGGGCGGCCTGATTTCTTCCGGCGTCTGGAGACCTTTCTTGGAACGTCCCGCTCTTTAGTGTTAGTGGGCGACTGGAACGGGATCTTAGATGCACGCTGGGATTGTGTGGGATTAGTGGATAGGGAAGGAGGGTGCAAGAGTCTCACCAACCTGCTCAGACGTTTTGAACTGTCTGACAGGTACCGAATGGATTTCCCGAATGTACCAATGAGGACTTGGACAAATCGCATAGGGTCATCCAGATCATATCTAGATAGAGTATTTTGTAGGGATATAGATAGGTCTAGCATAGGCTGTCCACAATTCAAGATAGTCAGCTACACGGACCACAAATTCGTGATCTGTGTGCTTGAATTAGATAGGCTTCATAGACGACGACCCGGCTATTGGAAGTTAAACGCGTCCTTACCAGCGCGCAAGGCCGACAGAGACCGGATTAGCGAACTAGTTAAGCGGGCGTTGACGGGGGTCATCGTCAACAACAAGTGGTGGTTTGCTCTGAAAAGAGCAATTAGAATAGAGTCCATTAGGTTTAGTAAGACTTTAGCAATAGAGAAAAATAGAGCAGAGGGAGAATTAGTTAGAAAATTAGATGAGGCGCTTAGCAAAAGCATCGCGACCGACGTACTTGCGGCGAAATTGGCCCTTGACCAATTCTTCAATGCAAAGCACGAAGGCTGCGTTGTCAGAGCTAGGGTGCGTGCTCTCAGACACGAGGGGACGAAAGCCGTTCAATGGGCCCGAGTGGCGGAGGCGCGTCGTGGCAACAAAGCCACGATCCGGTCTTTGGTGGCCCACGACGGGCGGATGCTACTTGATCCCGGGCAAATGTGTGAAGCTTTTCAGCGACACTTCGCTCAACTGTTCGGGGGCAGTGGCTGGCCGGATCGAGGGATGGACTTTAGTGTCTACCTCGACGGACTGCCGCGGCTTTCGGCCACTGAGGCGGAGTGTTGCGAAAAGCCGATAACAACCGCTGAAGTACGGGATGCAATGACTAGTTGCACAAGGGGTAAATCGCCTGGTTTGGATGGTCTGCCCTATGAACTTTACGTACAAATGCCAAACTTGTTCGGAGGCCTCTTGGCGGACGTCTACTGCAACTGGCAACAGAACGGGAGAATTCCCAGCTCTGTGAGCCGAGGAGCGGTGGCACTGCTGAGAAAGGATCCGAACAAGGGGGATAACATAGATAATTTTAGGCCCATAACTCTGCTAAACACAGAGTTCAAGATTTTGGCCAAGGTGCTAGCAAAGAGGTTGGCGCTTGTCGTTGGTGGTCTGGTGGGAGAGGCACAGACATGCGCCATTCCGACAGATCCATCCACGACAACCTCCACCTCATGCGATACATCGTAGAGAGGGTAGCTAGGGAACCTGGCACGGGTGGGTCTTTGATCAATTTAGATCAGTCGAAAGCCTTCGATAGGGTCGACCATCGTTACCTAACGGCAGTCCTGAGGGCGGCTGGCTTTGGGCCCGTCTTCAGAGGCTGGATCGCTGCCATGCACAGCGACATCTGCTCTGTAGTGAGAGTGAACGGTCACCTTTCGGAACCGTTCAACATCATGCGCTCGGTCCGCCAAGGATGTCCCCTCTCGTCCCTATTGTACGTATTGACTCTCGAGCCATTACTGCACAAACTGGAGACGTTGAGGGGGGTCCCGCGCGAACTAGGATGCGGAAGATCCGTGTCAGCATATGCCGACGATGTCACCGTAGTGGTGTCGAACGCCAAACACATCGAGGCGATCGGCACTACACTAAGAGAATACGAAGCGGTGACAGGAGCAATGATCAACCAGGAAAAGTCAGTGGGCCTGCAGCTCGGCACCTGGAGAGGCAGGTCCATGCCGTCCAACAGCGTCGTCGGGCGCTGGACGGACGGACCGGTTAAATTGCTAGGGGTCTGGTTCGGTCCAGACCTCCAGACGGACAAAAACTGGGACGAGGTGACGAGCAGGGTGGCTTCTCTCACCCAGAAATGGGCCGAGAGGAAGCTATCCCTGAAAGGTCGAGCGGAGGTGGCGAATGCGTACATCGCATCCGTCATCTACTACCGCCTGACCGTCGTACCTTGTCCTAAGCCCCGCCTGACTGCGCTGGAGCGTTTGCTCTTTCGCTTCTTGTGGAAGGGACGCGCTCTGATGGTCAGGCGGTCCATCTGCTGTCAACACCCGCTACGTGGAGGGCTGGGCATGCCGTGGCTGATGATGCGCAGACACGCGCTCAGGCTACGACATCTCCACCTCTTCCTCGACGGTGATCAGGTGTGGTCGCCGTTTGCAAGACACGTTTTTCCCCAGCTCGTCTCCTTGACGGAGCTGCAGTCCTGGGTCAAGCGAAGACCGAGAGGGAGCGCTTGGAGACTGGAATGTCTTCAGGCGCTCATAGCCCTCGACCAATCGGGCAATGTGATCGGTGGAAACTCCACCTTGGCGTTCTATAGGGGATTAGTGGAGGGGAAGAGCGACGACGTACTTGGAGAAACTCTAGGCGTCGACGAAAATCAACTAGCCAATCTCTTCGGAAGGACTTTCGTGCCGTGGCCTATGGACAACTTCCAGAAATCCCTGGCCTGGCAGTGCTACCGAGGAGCTTTGCCAGTTCGGGATAAACTCTACAGGCATGGAGGTGCCGTCAGTCGGGCATGTCCGAGATGCGCGCAGGGCGACGAAACCGTCCTGCACGCACTCGTCCAGTGTCCGAGCATTGCTGACTTGTGGGTTTATGTCGAACACCTGCTGTCACGTGTAGGACGGATCCAGCTATCAGCTGAGTCCATCGTGAGGATTGCCCCGCCCCCTTCCTTTAGCCTGGAAGGGCAGGCAGTTTTTATCTGTCTGGTGGCCATGGCGAAAGAGATAGTATGGTGGACACGTTTGAAAGGGCTGAAGACGAGCACTTACCTCTTCGGTGATGCCCTGATTAACTTTTTCAAATTTCATTTGAAAAGGAAAATCAGGGTAGAGAGGGAAGTGCTCTCTTCCCAGCATTTTGTTGAAAGATGGGTGAGAGAAGCAAGTATGGCCCGAATGAATGGGCCTTCTCTGAGTATGTGTCTGTAAATTAAAGGTGGAAAACTGGGAGAGGGCACTTGCCCTGGTGGTCAGGGCCACTGTGGTCTTTTAATGGGCTTTCTCCACAAATGTTCCTTGGAAGTCTCCCCCCTATTGGGGAATTTTTCTTTGTTATTTTATTTCAACCTCTGTTTTTTTACACGCAGAAATGCCCATTTGTACCGTCCTGTATTGTCCTGTACTGTCCTTAATGTCTACTTTATGTGAACCCTTGTGGTTAATAAAGAAAACATTATTATTATTATTGCATTTCACTGAAACAGATAATGGGTCAGTGTGGCGATGAAAAATTGTAGCTTTAATCACGATATAAAATAGTGCTCAAAATAAATAAATACAAATAGAATTTAAAATTATTTCCCCCCTTAGTATTATAAAGTAAACATTATACGAAAATTAAAGGTCTAAAATATTTATATATATATATATATATATATATATATATATATATATATATATATATATATATATATAATATATAAATATATTATATACATCATATATATATATATAAATATAGATATATCTATATCTATATATATATATATATATATATATATTCACTTTGTAAAATCAGAAATGTCTACTTGTTTAGATCAATCGTATATCGATAACATTGCAACCAGACCTTTCAAGAACTTAACACGATCAGCAGCAGCACGACTAGTCATTTTTCTTTATCCGATATCTTCGAATTCGTAATTGATGCTTGCTTAAAAGCACTTGGGTTTGTGTGAGAAATCAAAGATCTCATGCAAGACATGCACAGAAAATGAGGCGATATTCCTTGTAAATTCAAAAACGTAAATAGAATCGTTAAAAAAACTATGAAAATGGTTAACTGTTGCAGAAAGAACTAAAAATTTATTATTAATAAATTATTTCTAAAAGTCTATGGATGAATGTAGAAAGCCATTGCTATCTGAATGTCAAACATACATACAGACAGGCACAGTCATTAACAGTAATGGTAAAGAAAGCAAATACAGATAGTTATGCATACTAGCTCAATTTTCTATAGTCACACTCAGATTTTATAAAACGTTCACATTTAGAAATTGGAATGGATATTAACATGCCACGCCCACCCAAACATGGAACAGTTATACATGTAAATGGTATGTATATACCTATTTACCATATATGTTTTATTATTGATGTTAATATTTTGATTATACGCTATTTTATTATTGATGTTATTGTTTTGATTATACGCTCTGTTTCTATATAAGTCTTGCCTCGAGTGAATTACTTTCATATCTACGTACTCTGGTGTGTTGACCAGAGGTAAATAATGTATTGAAGATAGAATGACGCAACCTCAAGCGATTAGCGAACTTTAGACTCACCTGATCAACGATTCAATTTTCAGAACTTTAAATAAAGGCCTTGTTGTACAGCCAACCATGTTACTCTTCATTCTTTAACTATATATATATATATATATATATTTATATATATCATAAAACATGTCTATAGAATCACTAGATAAAATATATACCGTTTCCTCTCCCAATTAGCATAATTAACCATATCAAAAATCAATTAGACTAAGCTATAAGAATAAAGGCTCCTATGAAGAAATCTCCGACAAATAACCGAAAGCAGCCCCTTCGCGGCGGTTACAACGGAGTATTTATCGAACATTTCGACAGCATGTATAAATCGACCAGATATACAGTCAACTAAACAGAATTAGGTGTAAAATAAACTAGAAGAAATGTGTACATATTTAATTACATCTATCATGGTTTTGTCCGTATTTTAAGACATTCGATAACAGGGGATATCTAGAGCTTCGGATTCATCAGGAGTTAGCTCAAATTTAGACAATTAATGTGATCGCGCCAAGACTACATTCAAAAATGGGTAAGAGTCGTGACGTGGCAGCGGTCAAGTTAAAAAGGATGTGATTAGTTGCTTATGGCTGGTAGGCTTATTGCTAGAAAGCGCAGCCCAATACAGCCAAATTGTATCTCAACATTAACGGGAGACTATTACACACACACACATATATATATATATATATATATATATATATATATATATATATATATATATATATATATATATAAGATCAAAAGATGGTTAAAAGAGTTCCATGTATTTTATTATGCGCATTTCAAAAACAAATATAATCATGCGATGACATTTGCGTTTTCGTCAGATAAAATAAGGGGACATGATATGAAGGTTAAAAAACACTTGTGAATAGTGCAGTTTTTAATCAACATATGAAAAGTAGTTTCAGATTGATGTGTGATATTGGGAAACATTTTTTTCCCAATATCACACATCAATCTAAAACTACTTTTCATATGTTGATTTAAAACTGCACTATTCACAAGTGTTTTTTAACCTTCATATCATGTCTCCCTATTTTATCTGACGAAAACGCAATTGTCATCGGATGATGATATTTGTTTTTGAAATGCGCATAATAAAATACATGGAACTCTTTTAACCATCTTTTGATCTTATATATTATTTATACTCCAGTCCTACAAACTGTAGAGTGCTACTTATCCGATATCTGCATTGCTTTATTGTACTACAATAAAACTCACCTCCTACATTATTTATATATATATATATATATATATATATATATATATATATATATATATATATATATATATATATATATATATATATATATATATATATATATATATATAACAAAGAAATTGTGGTAAGGAACCAAATGGACCATAACGCACCAGAGTACTCAATACTGTCCAGAAATTACCGTCGAAACGGCTTTAGCTCTGCCGTCGGGGTCATACTTTTTCCTATATATTAATATAAGTATATATATAGAGAAGAGCTTCTACAGGAATAGAACTGTTTCATTCCTGAGAAATCATCAGGAACCATTTCTCACCAATGAAACAGTTCTAGTCCTGTAGAAGCTCTTCTATATTAAAACATCTACACTCTGCTATGTATATATATATATATATATATATATATATATATATATATATATATATATATATATATATATATATATATATATATATATATATATATATATATATATATATATATATATATATATGTATATATATGTATATATATATATATATATATCAAAATGAAAATCCGAAGGCAAGGTAAAATTTCCAATCATTTTAATCACGAAACATGTTTGAAGAAAAAATAGATCGATCGTGAAGTCATGATCAATTATCACTGATCTCATCAGTTGAAAATGAATTGTCTTCAAATTCTTGACATGAGGGAGAAAATTAGCGATGTTCACTCACAGAGTTTATTCCCTCATACGAAGACCAATCAGTCAAAATGCGGCGACTGCTATCAACTTCAGTTAAGGTCATAAAACAATCAAATTTCTATATCCCAATAGCTGCAAAAGACGCTGGACATCAATCAAATCTGTAGAAATACAGTCGGTCACAGTTAATGTGAGTGGGTACACACACATTTAACGCCCACACACACCGACTCGAAGTCAAAGAAAACATATATATAAATATATCCACATATCCACACAGTATTAAATCTGTAGAACTATAGACGGTGACAATTAGTGTGAGTGGGTACACACACACTCTCACTCACACCGAAGAGATGTCAAAGAAAAAAACAATAAATATAAGAATATACCAACATAACATTCACCGAAAAGTTAGTTTACAAAACAACAAATACTACATTGGTTAAATCTTAATTTGACGATGCAAATACACACACACCACACACAAGCAAGTACGTTCAGTTCAGTGTTCTGCTATACGTGTATAGATTGAATTGTAACATCCGTATCTCCAAATAATGTATGTCATGGTATATGCACATCCGTATCGTCCAAAAAAGGGTATGTCTGGGTATATACACATCCAGGTGAAGAGTAAGCAATCAACTCAAATCGAACTCGGTTTGTACCGCTGTCCCATTGAAAATCCGAGTCCCCAAATCTGTGCGTGCAAGCAACCGCTATGTAGGCCAGCAACGGGCTCCGTGTAGGGTTGGGTATGTGGGTTAAGGCGTGACTAAGTGCGATTTCTCGTCATATGGGCCCTTGGGCTTTTAAGATAGGCGTTTGAGTGGTGGAGGTGTGTTATCCAACACAAAAGGTAAAGTAAAATAACAAAGGATAGCAAAGTCTAGAGGATGTGTGTAGGCCCATTAATGGTGTGTAAGTATTATTGTTCAATCCGTAACTGTAAGCACTCCATGGTTAGATGATCAAAACCTAGAGTAGTGTTCAATCGGTAGGAACGTGACCAGTCGTAGCTGTGGGAACTCAATGTCTAAAGAAAACGGGTACTGTGTGTAGAGTTATGTATAGAGAGCGTAAACGGTCTTAACTGAGTGTGCAATACGTCTAGCTATATCCCAACCGAGAGAACTCTATGGTTAGGGTATCTTAAAGTAAAGGTAAATGCGCGTAATCGGTCTTGTCTGAATGTGTAATCATTTACTAACTAGGTATTCTGAGTGTCTAATCATTCTAACTATTTACTAACTAGGCACTCAGCTGTGAGAACTCTGTGGAAACAGGCCGAATACCGTTTCTAAGTGCGCAAACGATCTTAACCGTCTAATTACCTGAGTGTGTGACTGTCTGTTTATTGAGATAACTCTATGCCTAAAGTAGAGAGGGAGGAGTTATTGGAGGGTTACTTTCCAAAAATCCTGCGGAAGGTTTTCGAGGTTCTCTGTTGGCAGTTGCTGAAAAATTCCGCTCTCCTATTAATTAATAGGGGGCCGGCTCTAATAAAATTAAATGTTTCAGCGACGCACAAATTACAGACGCCAGTGGTGCCTTTGTAAGGTTGGGCTGAGCACACTATGGACCAGGATATGGAGTGCTCTATATTCTGTTGTTTAAGCTTCCAGACATAATTCAGAAAGCGCCGTGCTATTTTTTTAAATCTAAACTATTAAAGGTATGGCGGTGAGAAAAAATATTAGGTAGGATGTGAGGGAGGTAACTCTTGTAAATGTTTGATTATTCGTTCCAGTTTTATTTTACTCCGAAGTTTTGTGCATTAAGTAGAGGTTGGAATTTGTTAATGAAATATGTTTCCTTATTGGTACGATGGATGAAGAGTTACCTCCCTCACACCCTACCTAATCTTTTTTCTTAAATAAATTAAATATCATCGAGCATGAATTACCTCCCCCTGCATATTAACTCTCTAAAAAGGGAAATCATATCAAACCCCAGTCCACCATTTGCCTCCATCATGTATCAACTAAGAACCCTTGCTATATTAACACATTTTGATCTGCTTAACTTCAAGAACTATGCCTGTAAATAACATTATTTTTTCTTTCACATTGACTTTTTATGCTCCACATTACATCCCTTTTTTTCTCTTTTTTTTTTCTTTTCACTTCATAAACATTGTTTGTAAATAACATTATTCTTTTTGCACCATTTCTTTAACATGTCCAATACCACCATTCTACACCAATACATATCACTATCAATTGATAATGCATAAACATGCTGAAACCGGTAATAGACAATTATTAAATATATAAATAAATAAATAAATAAATAAATGCCATTGTTAATTAATAAATACATCAACTCATACCTTAACACTTCACACAGAGTAAAATGTTTCGTTTTAATCATTTTCTAACCCAGAAAGAAGAGAGAAATAAATAAAAAGGGAAAACAAAATAATTTTCTTCCTAATAATCGTCTTTTTCTCCCTGTTTTCATATATATATATATATATATATATGTATATATATATATATATACGTAGGTCCCGTGTTGAGTCGGGGATAACCACAGTAAGTAAGGTACTCAATACATGGCAGAGTAAAATTTTTTATTTTATAGAAGGAGCTTCTACAGGACTAGTACTGTTTCATTCAGATGAAATCTTCAGGAAGCTTTCTGAAGATTTCATCTGAATGAAACAGTCCTAGTCCTGTAGAAGCTCCTTCTATAATATATATATATATATATATATATATATATATTAACAAATGGAAACTATATTTATAAAAACCTATTTATTTTATTATACATATTTCAAGGGCTACCACGGCAAATTATGGTGCGCTTTCATCAGATAAAATACAATACAGATTAGTTTTATAAATAAATATTGACATACCCTGAAAAAAAGACAACCTTACCGGTTGGAGCTTCCTGTATAGTGGAGATATTACATTTATTGAGGGTGATATAAAATTATGATTGAGTATGCAAATGAGTGTTCGAAAGGTTTAAAAGATAACGGTATATTTAAATTAAACTGTTGGAAGAAGGTGATATTGTGAGGGAGAGAGAAAGAAAGAAAGAAAGAAGGAGAAAAAGAAGAACTGGTTATATATATTTTTTGACAGTGGAAATAATGTGAGAGTAAGTGAGAGAAAATATTAGTTATAAGGACGAATTCAGCGTGTGTTTACGTGAGAGGAAAGTTTACGTGAGAGGAAAGTAGCGTGGATGAATAATAAAGAAGGATATTTGTAATGATAGGTTGAAGATAATTGATTAAAGGTTTAATTAATAAATTTGATTAAATGTTTAATTAATAATTTAATAATTAGTTTCAATGTGTATGTTAAGGGTATAAATTATTATATATTATTTAAAAATATATTAAAAAATATATATTATTATATATTATTAATTATTAAAAAATTGTAAGTCAAAATTTAAAATATCCAAATAATTCTAAATTTATGGAAATTCCGAGAGTTTACAAAAGAATAACTACTTATTTGTATTATAATAACAGTAAAGCGTAAAGGAAGTTATAAGTGATTTATTAATAACTCACATGACTCTAAGGATGAAATACTATAAGATTAAGATGTTAAAAAGTTAAATCTTCTATCTTAAGAATGTAATTCGAACATCAACCTTATGTTATTTTATACTAACTCTTAAATTTATAAATTCATAAATTTACTTGCTATAAAGTTATAATATCTAAAATTATAATATTTAAAAAATGTTTTCCTAAGAATATATTTAAAACATAAAGCATAAACATTTTTCATAAGAATATATTTAAAGCATAAATTATAGGTTTTACCACACATACACAAAAAAACCTATGTTTATCACATATATATAAACATTTGGATATATATATTATTAAAAATTGTAAAAATATAAGAATATAAAAAATATAAAATATAAAATATAAAAATAGAGTTTTTCTATATCCTTCAAAGGAATGTTCAAAGATTTTCTTAAACCCGTCAGAAAGTTTATTAAGAAACATTTTCCTTAAAGGTGTTTCAAGCAGTCATATAAAGGAATTTAATGATTTATCGATAGGTGTAATAATATATATATGTGTGGAGTAGAGATAATAGAAAATAAGTTAAGTATATGAATCATATATGGATATAGAGGACATTATTTAAAAGTGATAAGTTTTATATTACATTTTATATATATATTTAAAAGTTTGCAAGAACTAAATAAATTATTCATTAAATTAATAGAGTTCTTACTTTTTAATATAAAGAATATTTCTTCGATACAAAGAGCGCAATTCTCGGATAAAGCAGTGTATGAAGGAACTTTGGAGATAATATTCCAAAGTAAAGACTAGTTAATGTTCTTCGATTTCAGGTCCCATAGTAAGTTAGATAAAGAAGTTGAGGATGTTTTACCAATATTCATAAAAGAACATTTGTGGTTATTAAAACGGGACTTAAAGTCTGTGGAGGTAGAGCCTACATAATTAAAGGAGTTTACATTAGTTTTTACATTACAATTATATACTATATTTTTAACTAAACAATTATTATTTAGAGGACAGTTAGATTTATTTTTACAGTTACATTTATCTAAATTTAAATTACTGGGAGCCGTACCATTATATTGGATAATGCTAGGGGTATTAATGCTACTCTGGTTAGGTTTTAAGTTTCTAATATTAATTCTATTAATAGTCTGCGCTAAATTCATAGTGGTGGAATATGATCTGATAGTATGTCTATTAAATATTGAGTCATACCTATGTGTTCTAGGAAAAGATTTATCTAGAGCTTTAAAGAATAATTTAGCAATAGGTGTTTTAATACTTAATGAGAAAGGGGGAGCGAACCATAATATATTTCTAGTTCTATTTCCTCTTTTGGTTTTCGAGTTATTGTAAGGTTTTCTATTATAATTTTTATAGTTATGATTAGTTGGCACATCCTTATTATCAATGTATTTAATTGTATTACTATATCCTGCTCTACCTAACGCTTCGTTATAATATTGTGCTTTATCTTAAAAAATATTCTTATTAGCTGAAATTCTAGAAATACGTTGATGCACATAATTTACTATAGTGTTTTTAACGGATCTGGGGTGATTGAATTTAAAGTTAACATAGTTTAGATTCTCATTTATTTTATGAAATGGATAATAAAGACCAGTGTTAAGGTTTAAAGTTACATCTAGAAAATTAACTATTTTATAATTATTCTCTACTTTTACTTTAAGATTAAGGCAATTAAAAAATTGTATAATTTCTTTTCTTTTCCTATTTATTTAACAATTATTATTATTTTCTATAAGTAATAGCATATCGTCACGATATAAACCACCGGTCATCTCCGGTATCTTCCTATGTAAAGTATTATTAATAGAAAGCCCCACAAGATCCGTAATTTGTGCCGAATCGGATGACCCCATAGTAATATGAAAATTACTATCTCTGTCTGCTCTAGTCCAGAGGTTGTTGTTAAATTTAATTAATGTTTTCGATGCAGTTAAGATAATGTGCATTTCATTACTGGTTCAATCTGTATATTTAAATGCATATGTAAGGGCTTTATTAAGTATATTAGGAGTGATGAATGAGTAATAATTAGCAATATCCAATTGAATAAATTTGTATTATACTTATATTTAATGTCCTTAAACCAGTCGATAAATTCATTTGTCCCTTTCCATAATTTTAAATAAGATAATTCCTTAATTTGTGGTATGATTCTGTCTAAAATATTCTTGCTAAGTATGCCAAGGTCCGATTTAGATGGTGCAATCAATCTAACTGGTAATTCAATTACAAAAGTCCTATTTTCGATGCCTAATTTCTGCATTATATGAAAAGCTTCCGTATTTAGTTTTTCAAGGTCATCACTGGTTGCTCTTTTGTAATTCTTCCTTAATTCCTTCACTGTAAGATCGTTGTAATTATCCTTTTGCATTCCATAAAGATTGTTGGTTTTATCTGATTTAACTAGAATTTTTTTCGTTTTTGCAAGCTTTCTATATTATTTTTGAGATTTCTTAGGTAATCCTGACCTACGAAGTTGTTTTTCTTAAATGTAATGCTTTCTATGAGAGAGATAATCTCATTTTCAAATTCCATTAGTAGTTTGTTGGAATGTGGATTCTTTTTGTATTTGAAGATTCTATCAATATTGGAAATATTTTCTTTCACATCAGAAAAGAAGCGATCTTAAAGAAGAAGAGATCTTAAAGAATTCCATTTTTAATCAGTTATAATTTAAAGCGCTCAACAGTAAAGGAGCAAAATATATGCAGAGGGTATATTTAATTTGTTGGGATTCAACAAGCTTAAAAGTTTTTTTATAACTGATATAAAGCACTCAACATGTTAGTGGAGTAAATATACAATATATTAACAAATAGAAACTATATTTATAAAACCATATTTATTTTATTATACATATTTCAAGGGCCACCAATGCAAATTATGGTGCGCTTTCATCAGATAAAATACAATACAGAATAGTTTTATGAATAAATATTGACATACCCTGAAAAAAAGACAACCTTACCAGTTGGAGCTTCCTGGATAGTGGAGATATTACATTTATTGAGGGTGATATAAAGTTATGATTGAGTATGCAAATGAGTGTCCGAAAGGTTTAAAAGATAACGGTATATTTAAATTAAACTGTTGGAAGAAGGTGATATTGTGAGGGAGAGAGAAAGAAAGAAAGAAGGAGAAAAAGAAGAACTGGTTATATATATTTTTTTGACAGTGGAAATAGTGTGAGAGTAAGTAAGAGAAAATATTAGTTATAAGGACGAATACAGCGTCAGTATGTTTACGTGAGAGGAAAGTAGCGTGGATGAATAATAAAGAAGGATTCGTTAAGTATTGACTATACTATTTGTAATGATAGGTTGAAAAAAATTGATTAAAGGTTTAATTAATAAATTTGATTAAATGTTTAATTAATAATTTAATAATTAGTTTCAATGTGTATGTTAAGGATATAAATTATTATATATTATTTAAAAATATATAAAAAAATATATATTATTATATTTTATTAATTATTAAAAAATTGTAAGTCAAAATTTAAAATATCCAAATAATTCTAACCTTATGGACATTCCAAGAGTTTACAAAAGTATAACTACTTATTTGTATTATAATAACAGTAAAGCGTAAAGGAAGTTATAAGTGATTTATTAATAACCCAGATGACTCTATGGATTAAATGCTATAAGGTTAAGAAGTTAAAAAGTTAAATTTTCTATCTTAAGAATGTAATTAGAACATGAACCTTATGTTATTTTATACTAAGTCGTAAATTTATAAATTCATAAATTTACTTGCTATAAAGTTATAACACTTTTAAGCTTGTTGAATCCCAACAAATTAAATATAAACTCTACATATATTTATATATTTATATACAATAAAAGAGAAAACAAAGGTGAGCATTAAAAAAAAGATTTTATCCAGGTATTTACGACCGTTTCATTGGTAAGCTCAACCTTATATCGCTATACTGCAAATAGCAGCCACTCGATAATAACTGTTATTCACCTCCAAATTTTCAAAAAATGAATAAGTTACTTGTAAAAGGTTCTAAATATATAAAAAACATTTTTTGGAATCGTATTTACTTATATATATAGAGAGAAAGGAGGAGAAGAAATAGGAAGTAGTAGAGGAACAAACGGAGATGGAGGGAGGGGTAAAGATGGGAGGATTCCTCGATCAGTTTTGATTCGTTCACTTGATGTCGTCAATTTACAGTGTAGGCAGTTAAATAGAATTAAATTGTTTATAGTGGGAGGGAGAGAGAGAGGGGTTTGCGGCGGGAGAGATAGAGAGATAAATATATATATAAAAAGGGCGAAGAGAAAAAAGAAAAGAAAAGGGAACAAAAAAAGGGAGAGAAGAAAAGAAGAAAACGAAAAAAGAAAAAAGGAATGAAGGAGGAGAGATGGACATAAGTATTGGTTACTGTGGTAATTAAAGTGGTTATATTCAATAAGAGGGTAGAAAGTCTAAGTATATGTAGTTTGTCAGGTGGTAGTAGGATAGGAGGTTAAGGGTTCGAGTTGCACTTGTAGTGCGAACATTTTTCTTCAAGTCTATGGTTGCAATAAATTGATCTTTCGATTTTATTGTTGATTAACTTATTCTTCGAACTCAAAATGTGGAAAAGTTCAAGGTCACATAACCGGCAGCTTCTCTTACCATTCCGATATGCAGGCGTGTTCGATCATTTCTTCCACTTCAGGGTGTATTGGTGGTTACTTTCCCTCAGTTGCCAGGTCTTATTCGTAAGGGTAGTTACGTAGCGATGCTGGGAATGTTTCATTGCGTAACAATGTGTATACCAATGAGCTTTAAATGTATTCCCAGTCGCTCCGATGTAATACCATTTCTGGTTGTCTGATTCGACCGTGCATTGATAAACCAGGTTAGACTGCATACATTCATTATGCAATGGATAGGTTTCAGGTAGGTGGCAATTATAATTCTTGTCATGGGCAATTTAGGCATTATTGCTGGGCTGCGATGCCTGTAAAAGAGGGTTACGTTTTGTTTGCCTTCTAGTGGGTGGTTGTGTATTAGATATCCTGTTGGGTTCGATGGTAATTGTATTGTTATTGTTATAAATTTGTGTTCCGGTGTTGATACGTATCTTTTTAGCGTTAAGCATCTTAATGTGTGCCTTATGTTTGGTGCAGTGGAGTAAGATAGTCTGACAGATTTAGTGTTAGGGATTCTGCTGTATCTATGTGAATCGGGAAAGTGCTTATTTATTATTCTAAAGAAGGTAGAGGGTAGGTTGGTACCAATGAAGGTGTTAAAATATGGAGTTATACCAAATATATTTTCTACTGCGTGACCTGTTTGATAATGATGTTGTATTTCTATGTTCAGTATAATTGGTATATCTATGCGTAAATGCGTGTGTGCGAGTGTTTCTGGTGTTTGTGTTATGCCTATTCGTGTGTGCTTTGCGGAGGCTTTCATCTATATATTCTACTCTACCTAGGTGGCCTGCCTTATCTATTGCGGTATTGTAATATTCCGCGTGTTCCACGAAGATTTGTCGGTTAGACGAGAAGCGGGAGATCCTAAGGGATACGCTGCGTGGAACGGACTTAATTATGGAGAGTTGGTGGTTCGAATTACAGTTGATGTAGGCTAATATTTCATTATTCTTGTGAAAAGGTCTTATAAGTCCCGTATTTAGGTTAAGCGTCGCGTCTAGAAAGTTAACTATTTTAGTGCTATATCCATACGTTATGCCAAGGACTAGTTTACCGAGAGTCTTTCTAATATTCTTGCGCAGTCTTTCTATGCTCTGGTTATTTAGATTCTTAACTAGAAGAAGGGCGTCGTCTCTGTAGATTCCACCGTGAAGGTCGCTAGATTCCTTATGTAAACTATGGGCTAAGTAGATACCTACTAAATCCGTGACCTGAGCCGTGTCATTAGCCCCCACCGTGATGTCAAAGTTATCTAATCTATCCTTACGTTCCCAATAGGCGTTTCCAAATTTAATTATTGTTTTCCTAGCAACTAATATAATTTTTATCTAGTCGTCTGTCAGGTCAGAATGGCTTTGGCGAATGCTAGGGCTTTATCCAAGGTATTGGGTGATATAGAGGAGTAATAGTCGTTAATGCCAAATTGTATAAACTTAGATACTTTTTGTTAGCTATACTGTTAAACCATTTAATTGTTTCGGTAGTATTACCCCATAGTTTAATCACTAGTTTATTCTTCATTTATACTATTACTCTGTCTAATATATGTTTACTAATTTTCCCAATGTCCGATTTGGACGGACATATAAGTCTAATTGTGGGGTTATAATCAAAATTTACCTTATGGTTCTTGAGATTAAAAGTGGGGGTACATGGCCTAAGTGGCTCCGTTATATCCTCTATTCCTAGGTGTTTGACTATATTGTGTGCCTCGTTGTTGATGTTTATCAGTGCCGTCTCGTTTGTTTTTCTGTAATTCCTATGTAATTCCTTCCGTATGAAGCTATTGTATGTATTAAAATCCATCGTATACACATTTAAGGTTTCGTCCGCTTTGACAATAATTCCATTGGTGGTTCGCAGCTTTTTTATGAATCTATTAATGTCATTCTGGAGTTTATTATTCTTCTGCTTTTTGAATTTAATATCCATAATCCTCTTTAGTAAGTCCTGTTCAAAGGCATCCAGTTGAGGGTTGGTAGGTGGGTTCTTACATGATTTGAAGCCGTATGTTTCCTTGTCGCATTCCACGGTGCGACCGTTACGTCCTATGTCGAAATGAAAAGTATTCCATCTAACCCGACGTATAAAGTCTTTTGTTCGTAGGACGTCACGAGCGCACCACAAACTGGATTACAATAAGCATTTTCTGTTTTCCTAATTATATATATATATATATATAGAAAAAGTGATGAAATCGAAAATGCAACTGGAGTCTTATTTTTTTTAAAAATATATATATTTATTTAGTTCCTTTACCGGTTTTGCAGTTCTTCTGCTTTTCAAAAGGTGAGTTGAGATGGAGGGTCTGTGGTTTTTCTCACATCTGGTTGGTCTCTGAATGTTACTTGTTTTATATGGAAAAAGTGGCTCGAAATGCCAGGTTTTTCGAGAAGTAATTTGATTGGTTTGTCAATAATTATAATAAATTTCGCGCCAGTTTGCGTTACAATAGTTCTTCAAATAAGAGGGTGGGTGGGTTGTGACAGGTTGTTTTTACATATATGAGTGTTTGAATTTCTTTTTACTTTAAATAAACCTTAACATACGTTTGCATTGACAATACAACAGAACAAATACGAATAAGTAAGGAAAATATGTTCATTCAAAAATATTCCTACTAAAGGAATCATTTTCCAATACACACACACACACACACACACACACACACACACACACACACACACACACACACACAAGCATACAAATAAACATACATATCTTTACTTCAATAGAAAATCTGAACTCTGACACCCCAGCGAACTAACCATATTCACTGAACCAGAACAATTCTCCCAATCCCATTTCTCTTGACCACTATCTTTCCCTTGTCATAACATTCTCTATAAAGGCTACAAAATAGATTTCCAAATAAGGGCGCGAAATGTAATGAAAACTTGTTCACGTGACAGCCTTAATTTCATTTATAACCAATCAAATCACGTTTATTAAAAAAAAAGCCTTCGTGAGCCACCTTTTTTTAAAGTAAAGAAATTCAAACACACACACACACAACACACACACACACAACACACACACACACGCACACACATACAAGCACACAAATAAACATACATATCTTTACTTTCTTTATTCAATAGAAAATCTGAATTCTGACACCCCAGCGAACTAACCATATTCACTGAACCAGAACAATACTCCCATCCCTTTCTCTTGACCATTATCTTTCACTTATCATAAAATTCTCTAAAAAGGCTACAGAATGGATTTCCAAATAAGGGCACGAAAATTTAATGAAAACTTGTTCACGTGACAGCCATAATTTCATTTATAACCAACCAAAAAAAAGCCTTCGTGAGCACCTTTTTCGAAGTAAAAAGAAATTCAAACACTCATATATGAAAAAACAACCTGTGACACCCCCCCCCCCCTCTTATTTGAAGAACTATTGTAACGCGAGCTGGCGCGAAATTTATTATAATTATTGACAAACCAATCAAATTACTTCCCGAAAAACCTGGCATTTCGAGCCACTTTTTCCATATAAAACAAGTAACATTCAGTGACCAACCAGATGTGAGAAAAACCACAGACCCTCCATCTCAACTCACCTTTTGAAAAGCAGAAGAATGCAAAACCGGTAAAGGAACCAAATAAATATATATATTTAAAAAAAAAATAAAACTCCAGTTGCATTTTCGATTTCATCTCTTTTTCTTTATACTTTCACTCGTGTAGGACACCTCGGTTATTTTTCAATTTGTAAAAATACCTCACTTTCTAATATATATATATATATATATATATATATATATATATATATATATATATATATATATATATATATAATAGAGTATAATTTATCGTAGGAGATTAGGAAAAAGCAGGTTGGACGCGAAGACGCTGCTGTGGCGTATTTATTTACTGTTTCTTCATATGTGCCTTTTAATCTTATAGCCTGGTCTAATTGATTTTTTGTGTGGTTAATTATGCTGATTGGGAGTAGAGGTGATGTATATATATTATCAAATAATTCTCTGGACTTGCTTTACTATATAGTATTTTGCTCTGATTGTTTAATTTATTAATTTTTCATTGAGCCACATCATGCATAGTTGCCAAAACACATATACCTGTGACTTTGTTTAATTGGTGTATGTGTAAATATTTATATTTATATATATATATATATATATATATATATATATATATATATATATATATATATATATATATATATATATATATATATATATATATATATATATATATATATATATATATATATATATATACACATATATATATACACGCCTTCACTATATATACACGCCTTCACTATATATATATATATATATATATATATATATATATAGATATATACCGGCGATGAATTAGTTTAGCGAGGTTTTTTATATGAAATCGTGTGTCGAAACAAATATTGTTATACTTGGGGAGGGTCATATTTGTGTAATATTGCCAGAATTAATAACAAAACACACTCACTGTTTGGTTGGTTTTCGCTTCTCGCTGTCTTTTATATCTGCGATCTAACTTAATCGGTCCTCAATGTTGCCATTGACTGACCGACGGTCAAAAATAATACAGATACAATATAGACACAAACACATATATATAGTTTACATAATTTACATAAATCTTTCGTTGCACATCTGCAACATCGTCAGTGGTGTTATATTTTTTTTCCTCCTGTTGTGTTGTATGTCTACGCCATTTTTTATTCAGTCTGTCTATATATTTATTTATTCATTTGCTTGTTTGTTTATTTTCTTTTGTCTTCTTTGCGCATGCGTTTGCGTGTGTGTATAGTGTTACGTTTGCTGTGTGACTAGTGTGTATAGTGTTGTGTCTGCTGGGTGACTAGTATGTGTTTATGTGCTTGTTGTTATTGTGCTTGTGTATGTATTTATTTATCTTATTTTATTTTATTTTATTTACTTATTTATACTTCTCTTAGGTCAGTGTTGTTTGTTTTGGTGTTGTTGTTGTTCCACTCATTCTTTCTGTTTAGCTTTGGTCTTCTAATTTCTATTTCACTGGCCTCTCTGATTTGCCTATCTGCTGGGTCATTCCTATGTTTAGATATTATTCTAATTTCTATGTTGTCTATGTTACCGTCATGTTGTTGTCTAGCATGTTCGTATAGTACTGACCCGTTTTATCGTCCTTTTAGTTCCCCCCCAGTGTTGGTCTATCCTTTCACCTATGCTACGAGCTGTTTCGCCTATGTATGTTGTTGTCATGTTTCTGCAAGTATCCTCTGGACATCTTATGCTATAGACTACGTTTCTAGTTTTACAGTTTATCCGGGGGTTCACCTTACATATGATACATTTCCTATTGGTACAGTGGGTTTTCTTAAAGGGGTCGGTTTGCTGATCAGGGATTTTATGGTGGTTCCTGGCTTTTAAGTGGGTCTTTCTCAGGGTCTTAAATATGTAAATAAAATAAAATAAAATAAGATAAATAAATACATACACAAGCACAATAACAACAAGCACATAAACACACACTAGTCACTCAGCAGACACAACACTATACACACTAGTCACACAGCAAACGTAACAGTATACACACACGCAAACGCATGCGCAAAGAAGACAAAATAAAATAAACCGACAAGCAAATAAATAAATAAATATATAGACAGACTGAATAAAAAATGGCGTAGACATACAACACAACAGGAGGAAAAAAATATAACACCACTGACGATGAAAGATTTATGTAAATTATGTAAACTATATATATGTGTTTGTGTCTATATTGTATCTGTATTATTTTTGACCGTCGGTCAGTCAATGGCAACATTGAGGACCGATTAAGTTAGATCGCAGATATAAAAGACAGCGAGAAGCGAAAACCAACCAAACAGTGAGTGTGTTTTGTTATTAATTCTGGCTATATTACACAAATATGACCCTCCCCAAGTATAACTATATATACAACACCGTGCTCTCAACGAGATCATAAAACGTGGCTTGGATGCCGCAGACTTCACTTCTCAGCTGAAATCTGTGGCACTGACCCGAGAAGACAGCAAACGAAACGTCCAGTCAGCATAACGATATTTCTCTTCCGAGATGATAAGTTCCGCATCTGGGACGCTACATCCAATGACACCTTTGTCAGTGGCAACCTTGTGTATTTGGTAACTAACGCAAGCTTCGCATCTCGTCATGTCGAGAATTTGGTGGTCGAACCTGTAGCAATAGACATATCTGTTCCTCGGACTAACTCCCTATGCAATAATATCGAAGCCAAATTGGCCAGCCTCAATGCATGGACAGTGAGTTGCAATGGCTATTCCAATACATCTCCCCCACCATCCACAAGGCGGTATAAGGAAGGACTCCCATTTACCACAGAAATATCCCTCTCACCATCCACAACCACTCTTTGTGAAAGAACTTTTTTTGCCGTTCTATTGAATTGTTGTTCACATGTATGTTCTCTGTTTCAGCCACTATTTAACAGACAATACAATTACACATTTTACACAAACTTTTTATGTGAGACCATAAATAAAATAATGAAGTGCATAAAAACATTAAATCAACCGTTTATTGAAGTAATTTTATAACATATTTCATTTGACTTTTCTGTAAATGTTTTCGCTGACATTTATTTTCTGTTCCGTTTTCCTTGGATTCTTGTGCTGTGCTATATAAACAGACATCCTATAAAAAAAGCAATTTGTTTCATTGGCAACAATTCCTATGTGTTCCTTCCTATGTGCACCTTCCACTTGGTTTATGAACGATAAGATTATGAGAAACTTCTTTTCATATCTTATCCGACAGGGCCAAATCTATACAGCCATTTCTTCTGGGATCCATACTGCATATCAGCCTCAAGATCCTTCCTCATAAACGCAATCCACTAACATTCAAGTTGAAAACTCTCTGCATCAATTTCACCTGTCAAGAAAAGCCAGCAAAGTACCTGAGTGTGTGTTTATCATATCAAAACCATATCGGCTATCCACCAACATGCATTTAGTGACATTATTTATGAGAATGGTGGATTGGCAGTATCGGTAAAGGGTCGGACACCATGCTTTCCAGCATAGTTACGGCCCTTACAATTCTGAGTTCAAATCCCGCCGAGGTTAACTTTGCCTTTCATCCTTACGGGGTCGATAAAATAAAGTACCAGTAATGCACCGGGTAATTGCTGGCCTTGTGCCAAAAGTAGCCCATTAATATTTATGATGTCAGCACCAAATATCAGATTGTTTTGGTCCGCTATTAACCTATCGTTTCATTCAGTAATAATTAACCGATCATAATAAGTTACTAGCGTGTGCTAAAATTGGTTTAATTCGTAGATGGTATTAATACGAACTTTATAACTAACCATTATTTCATTTTCGTTACAGAGAGAGAGAGATGGAAATTATATATCATATGATTATCCGACAGCTGATTTATCACCATCATCCAGCTCTTGTGTTTCCTTAGCAGAGACCACTCTATTACAAGTATTGGGGTGAAGTCTCGAGTACAAATTCCTTTTTCGCTTTTCTCACGATTCTCTTGCAGCGACCCAACGAAAGAACCTCTAAAACCAGCAATTTTGCTTCTATAATGCAAAGGCGCAAACCTAACACTAGCTAATCTGTGGACAACTATGCAGTCGGCTACTAGTTCTAGCATGTCAAGCGAACATCCAAATGTTCCCTCGTTGAATAGCAAATAAAGTAAACATTACATACATCATTAACAGTTCCATAGAAGCCTAGGAATAGGTCCGGAGCAGATATGAAATATATAACCTATTTGCAACTTCTAATCAAATATTTCCGTCATTAATACTACACACATATGAGCTATGGGTATATATGTGTACATTTTCAGCCTGTATTATGTTTCTAATAACAGAATTAACTTGAAGAAACGGACCGCTTCAAAATTCTAGGCTTGCATCCATTCCAGCGCTGTTTTGGTCTGGTCATTAGATATTTTCCTAGCATTATAAACATTGTATCGCCTAGTCTGATGGAAATAAAGTGCTCATTACCCTTTTAAGAAGCCTCTGAGAAGAGTTAAAGGTTAAAGATAGATTTCGTCAAACAAGAGGCCTCGTCCGAATTCTTGCAACGAAGCGGACTCTGCTAAAGAGACACAGGAATGGGGTAGTTGTTTTAAACTGGGTGACTGATTGCAGAACTCAGTAGAGTATAGATCCATCTGTCAGACTCTGGTCCTGGGAAGACGTGTTTCATTCAAAGGCAGCCAATTATACGATGACTATTACACTAAAAGTGCATTCGCTATAATTGAATAAATCTCGTTGCTTTCTATGTGAGGAAAAAGAAGTAATGGAAAAAAATTACAAGAGAGAAAAGATACGATTATCAAAGAATAGAAGCAGCTTTTTATGAGTATAAGCACTTAAGAGGAGAAAAATCAATCAGCTATTAAAAAAACTTGCTTAGGTAAATATTTTATGTGTATCGAGTGGTGGGTGTGAGAGAAAGTAATGGTTAATCATTGAGATCAGAAGATGTGGAATATAATATAGTAATCGAAAAATATTTTACTTATTCTTCTTCTAATAAAAATGTCAACAACAAGAACAATAACAACTACAGTATCGACAACAGAAACAACAACAACAGCAATAGTAATAACAATAATTTATTACTATTATTATTATTGTCACTGTTGTTATAGTTGTTGTTGATGTTATTATTATGCGGTAGATTCTATCAAAAGGTATTTGAACTATAAATTGATTGTTATTAATCTACATCAAACTTATGTCACGAAAGTATGTCATAGTGGAACATATTAAAAAAATAAAAGAATTCTACTAATAGCAGAAATTTTAAATAGGAGAATTGCGAACGATACTCATAAAATGTCCGATGTGAAGGCTATCATATAGGATTTTAAGTTATTAAGTAATGTCCCCCATTTATAATATAAATACATCAATTGGGACTATCTATTGTTTAAATCATAGCCTTATCGGTGTAATACACATACAAACACACAGACAAACGTATATACATACCTACATAATACATGCATACACACACACACACCCACACACACACACACACACATACACACACACACACACACACACACACACACACACACACACACACATATATATATATATATATATATATATATATATATATATATATATATATAAATAATTTGCAATCGAAGGGATCAACAAGCTACTTGATGGGATTTCTATGTTGTAGCCGTTACCTGCTGATTAAAAACGATGCACTTTACTCTATTTACACTATAAGATTCTCTTCATAAAAATGTAAATATCTATCAGTTATGTAACTGTCCTGTTCTATCTGTACAACTATCTCACTTGTTTCATGCATAATTCGTACATTATTTACCTATCAGGATAAACGTATTTCGACTAAAAGTAAAAAGCTTGGTATCAATCCTCTATTTAATGTTTCTAGCTAGAACTGGTTATCGATCGACAGCATCCTAAACCTCATTCACTTACCGAATGGGGTGGTACGCGTCAAATCAGACGAAGGAAGCAATGTTTCATTGGTCTTTCTATTGCTGATATCATCTACCGGTTACAACTCATGTTAAGGTAATAAAGCCCAATAATATGAATAATATTTACATTGAATAACAGATGCACTAATGCTATGGTGTTAACGTACCTAGCATCAACAATCTAATTAGGCATACTGATATGGTGAGGAAAGAACTCTCAAGTACCTGGAATGGCCATGAGCCCTGCCACAATTCCTCGACCAAACCATATACATGAAAAAGAAATGATATAATAAAACCATTGATATAATTTTAATAATTTCGCAAGTACCGGATGTAACCTCCTACATCAATTCGGTCATGTATTGTCTAACCATCATGCATTGTCCCAAGAAACAAGTGAACAGATTGAAGAACATTCTCTTTCACTTATTTTGCAAGGGGCAGTTTACCCTATAAACACTCCCTTAATGAAGCACAGATCGTAGTTGAGTATTGGATAACATGAATGGACGGTCGTCTATCAGCTTGACGAATCGAGTGGCCGGAAAACAAACCTTGCATTCTATAATGAATTTCTGGGGAGTATGAATGGTGATGTTTAAGGAACGACTGAAGATCAACGGGACAGTCTGAGCTTTCAGTTTTGGAGGACTTTCAGACTAAGTATTATGAACTTACTGCGAAACATCCTTCAAATGTCAATGTCTGGATGAACATTATATTTTCGATATATGCTCTATGTTTACGCAGGTGATCATAGTTCAACATCTTAGGAATGCTTGTCTGTTAATGAAACTGTCATGGATACTATCATTCAGTGTCCGTGTATTGCTGTCCTGTGGGATTACACCAAGCAGTTTGTATCATGTGTAGGAAGGAACTAGTTATCAACCTAATTTGTAGTGAAAACTCTTCTTATAGGCGTGGGTACTCTTACTCTGCCTGGTTGCTACGGTGAAAGGCTTTAGGTAGTGACCACTTGTAAAATATTTCAAGAAATAGATTTACTTTGTTACCAAGCATTCCTTAATTTCTTTATATACTACGTGAAGTACTGCATTCTATGCTGTTTAAAATTATGTACGTGGTTAGTTAAATCGAATTGGCTAAGTCTAATTTTCTAAAACCTTGGAAAGAAATTGGGATGTCACTTTTAATACCGTTGATGTGGAAGAGTACTTCGATATTTTGTGAACATTTTTCCTTAGAATTGCTCCGTATTTAAGCCCTCACCTTTCATCCTCAGATCTCAGTAAACTTTAATGTTTATCATTTTGAAGCAATTAAAATAGGACAACAACCACAAGTACAGGGTTCCTCAAATTGATCGCCACCCATTCCTAGTTCCCTGACAGTGACTCTCTGTAAGAAGTAATACTGATAGAAGGTGAAAACAATGTCTTCCGGTATTTATATCTCAATCTACAATCAAAACTCATTTGCTTTGTATTTAATATTTGAGTATAATATTTCCGGTATATAATAGTGGTAGATAGGCAATATTCGTATGCCGTCGGATAAAAAATGCCATTGCGGAATTTTTTCTTTTTACTTTTGAATTCCACAGTGGTTAACTTTGATTTCCATATTTTCAGTCTCGATAAAATAGTGTACTCTTTATATACTAGAAGGATGATTTAATCAACATTTCCCTTCCCCTAAAATTGCATAAATCGTGCCTACGTTAGGTATAACCAATTAACGGTGTTGAATTAGGCGAAATGATACTGAAACTGATGTTTTTGTGGCAATAAACAAAATTAAATACAACTCAGCAGTAGGCCCCTTTTGTTTCCCTGCTAGTGTCCTGAAAGTATGTCGACCCCAACCAATCTGTGGAGGAATTTACTGGAAGCTGGCTATTACGGTCCGACCTCACTCACCTATCATATCATTAAGGTATTTGAGAGAGAGGCGAGATCCTGAATAACTCACTTCTTTGAGAGCACCAATCTGCTCAACTCCAACCAACGTGGGTTCCGTAATTGCTGGGACTGCCTAACGCAGCTCCTGCATCTCTTTGATGAAATTTTAAGAGCATTGGGGAGGGGTCTAATCCTGATGTTATATATCTTGATTTCAGCAAGGCCATTGGTAGAGTTGATCTCAACATGTAGAAAAAATTATCCAAACGTTATTACAACGCATGAGGTATTTCCTGAGAAACAGTGCCCGACATAATGTGGTCGAAGAAATATAAATGCTATCCAACAAAAATCAAGCTCATCTCTTTTAACGTCATTATGGTATGGGCCATGACAGGAACACGGAGATCTAAGTGACAACTCGGATAAGGTACTGTGCTTTTTATAGCAAAGTTAATTAGACGACAATGTCACTTCAAAAGCTCTCTACATTCCAGAACCACATCATGAGACTTATGACAGGCAAGCGGCTCACCGACCGTATCTGTATCAGTGAGCTTCTTAACATTATCAAACTTAGACCAATTACGTCAATTGTCAAATCAAGAATACTCAAACTATGCGGCCATATAAAAAGATCAACTCGTGGTGTAAGTTATGCCTGGAAGGAAGGTTAGCTGGTAAGAGAAGCGATGTCAATTCATGAACTGGACTTGATCTTTGTTCTTTGAACTCTGACGCTGGTGATCGAACTTTGTGGAGAGAGATATCACATGTTGATGCGCAGTCTGCAAATAGTGGAGTTTAGCGTCACAAGAAGAAACAGAGAAAGAAGGCAAGAAAAAGTTAGATATGGTATTAAAAATGCATGTGTTCATGTATGATGTATGTAATTATGTACATATATATATATATATATATATATATATATATATATATATATATATATATATATATATATATTTATATGTATATATATATGCATCTCCAAGAGATAGTCTGACACCACAACTGAATGAATATGAATTGCCAACGTCTTGAGTAAATGTAACGTTGTGGAAGATATATCTATATTCATTTGAAACTCCACATGTCTGATGTGCTAGGGGCTCCAGAGTCGGACTCGATCACTCCCGAGCTGATCGATCGCGAAACGCGAGTCGCCTGTGAAAAACATATTGATGGGATATTGTTACTTCCTTGCTGCTCTATATTATTAATATTATTATTAATATTCTGCCAAATACTGTGAACTGGAATATGTAGAATACTATATCGGCAGCACTTCCCTTATTAGCATTAGTGCCAAAATTAGTGAAAATTATCGTTTTGTCTTTCCTTTATTCGACAGACAACGCTTTGGCATTTTGGAGTTTTGTGTTTTTTGTTTGTATTAAAAATAAATGTCTTTTGTTTTGCTAGTTTTTCGTTCGTTGCATCCGTTCCGTTAAGTTTCCTAATTACATATATATATATATAAATATATATATATGCAAAAGTTCTATTTAAATTGTTGTGATACAACAAGCAAATATTTTTATAACTGACATAAAGCACTCGACAAATATTTGGAGTAGATATACGATATTAATAAATGGAAACTATATTTATAAAACCATATTTATTTCATTATATATATTTCAAGGATACCAAGTTAAATTATGGTATGCCTTCATCAGATAAAATACAATATATAACAGTTTTTGATTGCAGATATGCATAACTTAACAGCCATAAATGCATGAAAGTTAATCCTATATATTTATATATATATACTAAAAAATGTTAATTAATAACACAAGGAATGTATAGCAATAAATAAAAAATCACTTATGCTTTGTATGTATATGTTATATGCGGGAGTAGATATAATGTGTATTTTCCGAGCGTGTGTGTATATATATATTTATGTATCTTTGCCTATATGTACGTGATATACGATAGGTAATTTCTCTAGCAATATATATATTTTATAATGTTTAAATTCCAATTTTTTATATATTGATCTCAATTTTTAAACTAAATATCTAATCATAATTAAACAATGTGTAATTTCTCATATTATATATCTATATTCCATTCATGAATATTAATATTTCTAATTTAATTTATTCATTTCGTCTCAATTGTTAACTCAACTTAATATGACATAACTTAAGGTTTTCGTTCTCTCCCCCCTCTCTCTATCTCTATATATCTCTCTCTGGAGTTTTTTTCTCTGTTCTCTTTTCTTTTTGCTTTCTTCTTTTTCTTTATCTATCTCTCCCTTTCTTTTCTCCACGTTTCTCTCTCTCTCTCTCTCAATCTTTTTACTTACTCTTAACTCTATGACTTACTAAAGTAAACAAACCACTATCCTGATGGCCTCCAAAAGCAACGGTCACTTTTTAAAAGGGTACGCCAATGTCTATTTATAAAACTGTTATATATTGTATTTTGTCTGATGAAGGCATACCATAATTTAACTTGGTATCCTTGAAATATATATAATGAAATAAATATGGTTTTATAAATATAGTTTCCATTTATTAATATCGTATATATATATATATATATATATATATATATATATATATATATATGTTTAATTATGTAAGAACATTTTGAAAACCAATCGCTATACGAAGACCATTCGCAGAGGCGAAGGAGTAAGTAGTGAGAAACTGGACTGTCGATTACTCCCCTTTGTTTTTATCGTTTGGTCTTCAAAAGGTGTTTAATTTAGCATACAGTATGTTATCAAATATACTATACATACATTCATACATACATCGCTATTTAGGAGCACCAATATATATATATATATATATATATATATATATATATATATATATATATATATGTGTGTGTGTGTGTGTGTGTGTGTGTGTGTGTGTGTGTGTGTGTGTGTGTGTGTAAATGTGTGTGCGTGCGTGTGTATTTGTGTGTCTGTGTGTGTAAATGATAGACAGAAATAACAACACAATCTGTACAGTATATGGTAGGAATATATTAGGTTAACGCTTGAAATAGCAGGAATAGGGTCTTAACGTTTCGGACGCTAGGCCTTCATTAGAAGAATGAATGAGAAATTATAAAGATTGAAGGGACAGGTGGGGTGAAATGGGAAAAAAATGTATTTAGAGAAAAATGACAGGGCCATTCATGTTGCCACCCCTGGAAATCTGTTGATACTGACGTTTTGTGTATGATATAATCTTTCAGAAAAGGGCATGATGGAACGCGTCGACCTGAAATGGTTAAAACACCGTTTTGTATATCGAGCAATACGTGAGCGCGTGCGTATGCATTTGTGTGTGTGGGTCTGTCTGTGTGTGTGTGTGTGTGTGTGTTAGTATACGTCCGTACGAAGCTAACAGGATGTGTTTGTATAAGAGTGTGTGTGTACTTGTAAGTACCAAGCTGTGAGCAAAAGTATGTTAATATAAGGGGGGGGGGGTGTTTATGTGTGTGTACAGAGCTGTGAAGGGAAAGGTAGAGTGTGTGTATATTGTTGGTCTGTATCAGCTGTAAGAGTATATGTTTCTGATCATAAGAAAGCCATATTCAATTTTTTATTTTTTATTTGGATATGGGAAAGCTGGCCAATGATCGCTCGTATGCAGGAAACTGACTGGCATGTCTCCTGATATGCAGATCTGACTGATCAGCCAGTCAGTTAATCTGCAAATCAAGCCGATCTGTCTGTATATTTTAGAAAATATCATATATTTGCACTAGTTCTGACAGCTGGCAGGTGAACAGTGAACTGTACTGATGAAGGGTAATACCCAGAAACATTAGTGTCCGAAGTTCTGTTCCATGCCAACACAAGAGCAAGAATGAGGAGCTCATTCTACTGACATGGCTTAAAAAATGAGTCTGTTTGCATAATTGCAAACGAATCGAATATTATAATTTATATTCGATAAACTCAGATTACATTTATAATATATATATATATATATATATATATATATATATATATATAATTTATATTTATTTATTTATTTATTTAATGGAATATTTTGGCTGTTTTCAAAAGTGACCGGACTATAAATCTGTTGAATACATACATGCTTTTATCATTGTACACATAATATTTGCCTGCTTCTTCTTGTTCAATAATAGCTGTCGCATTATTCATTGTTTAGTTAACTATGTTAACTATCGTACGTTCAAGTATTCTGAGATGACTCTTAAGACTTGATTATGATGTAATTGTGTGTCGCTATTTAGACGGCCTTCTAGATGTACAATATAAAAGAACTGTCCAAAATTGAACAGGCAGTCGCCATAGATAATACTGGCCTCGTATATACATGAAAAGTGCGTACTCTGCCACTAAGATGTCAATTATTATTTATTGTAGTGAGAGGAAACCAATAAATCTAAGAAAATAATATTAAAAAAATCCAATAAAGTTAATGTTCAAATAATATTATAATATTATCTTCCCTTCAATAAAAGTTATAATTTGATGGGTGAAGAGCTTTTGACACCAGCAGCAATTCAATGGCTTAAACGAAACTCCATCTCTTTTGATGTTGTAGAGAGTGTCTTAATGCATTATAGCTATTATTATAGCTTTACGATCGGTGCATTCTAAGTTTTGGTAGCGCGTTGGACGAAATTCTTTGCCATATTAAATTATGACTTATTTTTTACATTCTGAGTTCAAATTCTGGGGATGATTTGTTCTGTAACTACATTTCTTCCGGTTCTTTAAAATTAGAGTTCGAATCTAACCGATGTCGACCTTGCCTTTCATCTTAACGAAACCGATAAAATAGCGCCCTATTAAAGGAATAGGGCGAACATAATTGACTATAACTTACTTCATATATTGCTGTACGAAATGTAGAAACCGTAATTAGGTGTTGCAATAGGAGAATAATTGTTTCAAATGTCGTAATAGGCCATGATTATGTGAAGACAATTCTCTTGTTGAGACGTCATCAATAGCTGTTTTATAACTATAAATACCGATCTCATTCTAGGGGAAAATTCTAGGTTTGGTAGTTCATAATAACTACCGAAATCGCTTTCATGAAGGTATATCAAAAAATGATGATGTAATTCTTGAGGCAAATTGACTGAAGATCTTTTCTTTGATGAATAACATTTAATTATGGTAGTATCGGTATAGGGTCGGACGCCATGCTTTCCAGCATAGTTACGTCCCTTTACGATCTGAGTTCAAATCCCGCCGAGGTTGACTTTGCCTTTCATCCTTACGGGGTCGATAAAATAAAGTACCAGTAATGCACTGGTTAATTGCTGGCCTTGTGCCTAAAGTAGAAACAATGATTATTGTGAGTAGATGAGGGTGATGGATTAGCAGAATAGTTAGAACATCGGGCAAAGGTTTTACGATATTTAATATGACACTTTACGTTCTGAGTTGAAATATCGCTGCGGTCTACTTTGCCTTTCAGCCTTTCAAGTTTTGATAAGTACCAGTCAAGGACTGGCTTCAATTCAATCGAGGTTCTCTTCCCTAATATTACTGACATTGTGCCTAAATTATAAATCATTGATGCTACCATATTGAAAGGTCGCTCTAAATGTTCAGTGTACAAATTGATACCATATATTCTTTTCTTAATCGAACTAGTGGTGCACCCTGCACGTATTATATATTTGGGCTTTCTAGGAAGCTTTACGGATATTTATTATAGGCCGTGTTTCTCTCATTTCGGTGAATAGTTTGTATACAAGTGCGAATTGGCGTACCTGCGAATTTTCCAGCAAATGATTTTCTGAATTCACCAAAAGCAGCATAATGTTTCAACAGAATGAACTGTATATAAGTAATGACATTTTTTATATTGTTTTCTGAAAATCTCACAATGTACGTTAAATAGCTTGTTTAAATTGCCCATTTTATTGAGCCGTTTCATTGCAGCTTCAATACTGGGTTCCAAGCTTCTTACACACAACACCAAGGAGCCATTTGCTTGCGCTATAAACTATGGAGCAGTGAATGATATAATAGCAGATGGAATTCTAAACCGAGCAAACACATACGTTAAATATTTATTAGGATGTAGAACCTCCTCTACTTTAACTAGATCATAAATCAACGATAATCAACAACTTTCAAATCCATTTACATATGCCGAATCTACGTGAAGCATTACCTATGGTCAGAAATAGGGCAATTATCCGTGGAAGGAGTACCTTTCAAAATATTTTGTCGACAAACATTCAAAATGCCTACATAACTATAAGCAACACAAGAATGATCTTGCCGGCAAAAAAGATTTAACCCTTAATGTAACTTTCACCAGCCGCCCATATAGTTGTCATGTATGTGGAGGTGAATTCTTTGGCTGCATGCCTCGGAAATTAATGGGTGACATTACGTATATATAAGGTGTATTTTTACTCGTGCAAAACAGTTTTCTATTTCGTAAAATATTTCCCCAAATTTTATCCCTTTATACGATTAAAGATTTTAGTATAAAATTCACGAGCTTGGTTTATCACCTGTATCAGAATATAATCTATTTTTTATCTTTGTCAATTAAAAAGCCTCGATAACTAATCAAAATGAAGTAGAGTGTATTTTCAGCTCAAAGGCCTTCAGAGATCGTAATAAAGACCTCACTACAGCAATATACTGTGATTTTATTCGTAATCCATCAAGGCTGTCTCCAACTATTGATTTAAGAAACTCGTGCTCAGAATATAAAAGGAATAGTTGTAACGTTCGCGTTCAACTGTGAATGTCTCGTGCTCTATATTTGACTATTCTCGTTCTACCTTCATAATTGTGTGGCATATATAGAAAACTGGGTGAGCTAAGAAAGATGCCTGCAGATACAACTTCTGATATATCAACTGTACATGTATATGTGCATGTAATGAACATGTGTTTAAAATTGTTTTATTTATAATGTCATCTTTTGACACCATAAAATATGTTAGCCTGTGCGCATGTTCACATTCAGTATTTTCTTTTTAACAAATATTTTACAATATTTACATCAACATTTTATATAAATTGTTTGTCATTGTTTGTTATTTCAATGAAATATTATGTCGCGTTTTTAATAGCCAATGTTTTATTTACTTGTTATTTAGCTGCTTTAATGACATTAAGTAACAATTTGCCGCTAATGAAATCAACTTAATGGACCCTATGTAGACAGATTTCTGAATTACAGAAGCCTTCTATTACGGTTACCCTAACTTTAAAAGTTACTAATGATGGAAAATAAATTAAGACTCCAAGAATTGTTGGCTAAATTTTTTCCACACAATGCTAGAAAATGGCGCTATCGTATTTGAGAAACATTTCTAATCTGGTAATCTTTAAATGTACATATAAATAAATTGCCAAAAAGAAAATATGTAAATATATCTTTAAAATAATTTAGGTTCATTCATGACTGCAAAAATAGTTTTAATATTTAATGCGGATATTCGCTTATTTATATGTACTTTATATGCAGCACATACCTTTAACGTTATAACAGCTTTCCTAGCCTATATAACATTGAAAGTGTTTCATGCTCCATAATACAAAGAGGGTATTATATTGTTCGTGGACTCTAGCTTGTATAATTCAATATTCACCTCTGTCTTAAAATGAACTAAAATCTGCCTGGAATGCCATCAAGAAATTTAAATGTTGCAGTAAAACTTTTACTCTTTAAGAGATATTCTGATGTGTCCAGAAAATCTTATTTAGTCATCAAGTAAGTCATGACCCCCTAAGCCAGACTCAAATTAATTATTGTTTCCACTGAATAGCTCGTCCTTGAATGTTCTTCCAATTTCAATATCAGCTGACCTCTCACCAAAAAATGGCAAAGAAGTACCATTAAATGTAATTAATTTCCTTTGAAATGAAGTATACTCAATTGTTGTCTGCTTAGTGATTCAGGGAGTTGTGATAAAAAACCATCAGAATCAAGTTGCATTTGATTTGGATTATGTTTCAGCAAACACAAGAGGAGTAAAAATTTTCTGTTATCATTAAGAATGGCGGTGGATTGGCAGTATCAGCAGTGTATCTGACAACATTCTTTTCGGCATATAGTTGCTGCCATCTATATATATAAAACTGTGGTTGTCTGTCTGTCTATCGATTTTTGGCACACATCTCCTCTTAGAATCTCTCACAGAATTGCACCGAAATTGCTATACTTGTACATTGAGCCCTAGCGAAGACATCGGAAAAAATATTTCAAATTGACCCACCCTATGTGACGAAATCGAATATAATGTATCGATTTTTGAGCGTAAGTTATCAGTTATTTCCCTTTGTTCTGTTTACATTGAGCGTCTTACGTAAACAATTACGCTGGCTTTCTCAGCGTTTAAAATGACATTAACACAATACACGAACAGTTGTCGAACCAGCAAAATATTGACCTGCAAAATTCATCACTTCGAACACTAAGCTTCCGTTTTGCTTCATTTCCATTTAAAAGCATTTTAAAACAATATTTTTACTTGAAAACAAGTCTATTTAAAGACTACGTAAAACAAGCAAATATTTCAGGCGTGCAGAGAGGTGATATAGGCGTGCAGACAGACATAACTGATAATTTGGTTACGCTAATGTTTTTCTCTGCGTTGCAGTGTTTACATTTTCGATCTTTGTTAATAAATAACCAGTGCAGTTTTTATCCCCAGCATCCTCTTTTGTTATAACATTCGGGTTATCGTTATGTTTTCTTAACTTCATAAGGCATATTGTTGGTTGAGGGAATATTAATCAAAAACACCACATGCAAGTCTGCACAGTAGACACTACAGTTTTTAAGCCAAAAAAGAAACTTAACATTGTAACTTTAACACAGCTACTGAGCGACCCCGAGCAACGCCGGGCTTTACTGCTAGTTTACGTTAAAATCCTGACGGTGTTAGTTTTGCCTTTCATACATATTTGGACGATAAATTAAAGTGTCCGTAATGCACTGCGAGTGTATTTAATCGACTCTACGCTTCCCTTCAAATTGCTGGCTTCATGCCAAAGGGGGAAACACATATTAATAAATATAAGCAATACACAGTCGCCAACATCACGGTGTGTAGCATCATCTTCATTGTCAATGAGATGCATTGTCTTAGAATTTCATAATTATTTAAAGTGGACTATCTTCCCAAAGTTGTGGCATTTCATACCTCGAGGAAAGTAATTAAAAGGATAATGGTGTCTATCAGTTTCGACATCTGATATTGTTCTTATTATGGAAATTTACTTTCCTGTAACATTGACCGCTACCTTGATTCTGACTGTGGGAGACAGAATTGATAGATCACTAGAATATGATGTATAGAATACAATAGTACCCTGAACCTTAACTTCTACCTGCTGCAACATTTCCTTCTGTGTGTAACATGGCATGAAGAGTTATAAATTCAGCAGCTGTTGTGCGTTTTCCTTATTCAGGTAAGTACTAAATGTTTCACTTTAGTCTCTACTGCGATATTGACGGCTATAAATATTAGTTTTATAATCTATCGGTTCGAATTAATTTTGCTCAAAACAATTACCTGGTTATTCATATTCATCGTACTTTAGTTACATCTATTGCTATGTCTCTACTATGAGGAAACACTTTTATTGACGTTGTACGGCTTTTATAGTTGTTATAAGTTCCAAAAATATGCAAACTGTATCATCAATGACTTTTAGATAGAACAAGTAGCGTAATTTTATGAATGCTAACTTTACCACAAAATAGTTCCTTTAAATCCAAACTTGATTGCTGCTCCTTTCAATCCAAACTCCGATGGCTGCTCTAAATAGACAATGAATCGTCAAAGCAGAGTACTGGTGCTAATTTTCAAGACAATATATTTAGTTTATTTTGACATTTTCGGTGTCAACTGTTGTGTTTGTGTGTAATGATACGGACGCCGTCCTAGCACAATGACGTCCTGAGCTGTATTGAAACGAAACGTGAAACCTAAGAAAATGATGCAGAAAGGAATATTGACGGGGACAGTACACTAATACTAAAAAGTTCAAGTAATAAATCCAAGTGTTTTACCACCTTGATCAAAATTGAGAGAAAAAATTAGATTGCCTACAGGTTAGATGAAGTGCATCATTAAATATGTTTTAACAGTACACGTTCTCACGTATCAAAATATTTTGGGGGATAGGTGATTGGCCCCCATAGATTACGTGTGCGATTTCATGTGATAATAAAGCCTGCCTTTTAAAGAACACGCTGAGAGGGTCCTCAGAACTAGCCCCAAACAGGCCTCAAACAGTATCTCCAGGTATTGTGTTTCCCATCTGTTTCGCACATGTACACTCGCATACATATATAATATAATTCATACATATATACACACGCAATCATGCACATACATACACATATATAATTATATGCATAGTTAATTGCAAACGTGTGTTGGGTGTACGTGTGATGTGGCCACGGGCTTTGGCACGTGTGTATATGTGCGGTGCATGTTTTGTTTTATGTATGCGTGCTTGTGCGTATGTGCTTGTATGCTCCCACGTGTGAGTTTATTCATAAACACAAACATAAATTCTATACTGAGTATTGAAATCAATAGACGAGAAATAGATACACAGAAAACTAAAACAAATATTAAAAAGAACAAGAGAGACAAATAACACGAAATCAAAATACTCTTTTTGTTGTTTTCAATTATATTTATTTATTAATGGTTTTATATTTTCATTTTTTACCATCCCGTTTCTTTATTATCATAATATGTTTTCTTTATTCTTTTCAAAATTTCTTCACATTTTCCGAGATTTAGGCTTGTCTCCATTATTTTTTGAATTACCAAAGTTAAATATTTCATAGTGTCATCCGATTTTTCGTGTTTGCTTTTTTTTCAAATTTCAAAATAAAAAAAAAACGAAAGAAAAAACCATTACATTCTTTTGTTGGGTTCACTCCTAAGGTTGCCCCCAAACAACAACTTTTAGAGGTTTTTTTTACATCGCAGATTCCTTCTGTATGTTATATCGTTTATTTCAGTTTCATTAAAAAAAAATTTCATTAATTTTACATGTATTTATTCCTTTTCCTGTTGTTCTTGTAAATAAGAAGAACAAGAAAATATTATTCTGAATTGTGTAATAAATATTTAAATTTCTTTTCATCCTTTTCCCAAAACACATACAAAAATTGTTCCTGTATTTCATGGAACACGAGGAAGGTGAAACAAATGCATTGATTTTTCTGAATATTTATAGAGGCGGGAAGCTGAAGAAATAGATGATGATTTTCTATATATATATGTTGTTTCTTTTCTATCGGAGCTTAGCAAATAAACGCTTTGAAGAAAAAACCTGGCCATGTTGTAAGTATATTGATAGATTCATTTGTTAAGTGGTCTCTTTTTAACAGGGAAATATTTTAATCTTGTGGTCTACCACGATCATCTGATTAAATATATAATATATAATATTATATTATATAATCATCACATTATATATGTTTTATATACAAGTATTTATTTATATATATATATATATGTATATGTGTATATCTCTCTCTCTCTCTCTCACTATCTCTCTCTCTCTCTCTCTCTCTCTCTCTCTCTCTCTCTCTCTCTCTCTATATATATATATATATATATATATATATATATATATATATATAGATATATAGGAAAATGTTTAACCCCGACGGCCGAGCTCTAGCCGTTTCGACCGCTATTTCTGTACTAAATTAGAATTTTAGCGTGGTAATGAATAGCCGAACTTTTCAAGGGGTAATTCCTTATATGGGAAGATTATAGTTGTCAAAACGATTGGTCAACATTTCCTTACCACACTCCCTTCGTTATCTCTCTATATATAAAACGGAAGATGTCTGTCTGTGTGTGTGTATGATTTTTATGCATTTCCACATTTCTCTACCGATTTTGATGATTTTTTTCCAATGTGCCCCAAATTTACCAAGGATGGTCAAAGCGTAATAAACTTTGCCAAATATTCCCTGCTTCTATGGAAAAAAATCAATAAAATTAAATACATGCTATAACCCTCTCTCTTACACGCTTAATTCCTCTCACAACTACCCTAAAAAATCTATGAAACTACATACATGTTGCAACTCTCTTTCTATATATATATATATATATATATATATATATATATATATATATATATATATATATCACACACACATATATACATCTAAAGAGAGAAAGGGAGATGTAGAGAGAGAGAGTGAGATAGTTCGTTATACAGAGAGAGGTACAAGATAATCAGATAGAGAGAGAATGGCGACGAACGCTGGCTCAAACACACACACACAGACATATATTTATATATATATAAATATATATATATATATATATATATATATATATATATATATATATATATATATATATAGAGAGAGAGAGAGAGAGAGAGAGAGAGAGAGATAGAGATTTGCGCGTTCTTTATTGTACTCCATTCTGTAGAGGAAGAGAGAGAGAGAGGGTGTATGAGTGAGTGAAAAAGAGAAAGAGAGAGAGTGGGTATGAGAAAACAGGGAGAGGGGATGAGAAAGAAAGAAAGTTTAAGCATAGAATCGCTGCTTTCAACATTAACGGGATCTTCTTAAACTAAAAAATTCAATCTGTGAACGCAGAATTAAATATTTCGAGAAACGTTGCAACCGAAGGAAAACAGGGAGACGATATTTTGGTCCGTGAAGACTTTCGGTGGTAATGAACGGAAAAAAAGCGACGATAATACGTCGTTATGTGGATCAAGAAGAACAATTTCATGCAAAGACGAGACCAAGTTTATGGTATAAATGGAGTCGTTAGACTAATATTCTATTTAAAATAACGGAATGATTTCCAGCCCCGGAGTTTAAGAATGATGTAAATAAAATTGTAAACGAAAATGAGAGAGGTTATTAAAATAGTTGTTTCTACTTTTGGCACAAGGCCAGCACTTACCCAGTACATTACTGGTACTTTATTTTATCATCCCCGTTAGGATGAAAGGCAAAGTTAACCTCGACGGGATTTTAACTTTGCCTTAAAAGTAAATAGTGAATATTTAGGCCAGTACATACGTATGCGCCGACGGACATACACATACATATACATACGCACACACAAATATATACACACAGATAAACACACAGGGTCCTGACTCTTTTCCTATTAACCAATGCCCTAAGAATTGAGTTCTCAGGTGCGTTATGGTCCATCTGTTATCTTACCACACCGACTCTTTTGTTATATATATATATATATATATTTAACAATTTATATGTACGTATTGTATACTGAATAATATGCTGGTTGATTACGAAAACTATTTGAAGGCCCGTTGGGATGAATTTTCAAAGTTATGAGGATCGTTCACACCCAACATCAGGAAAAGCAGGATCAAGTAAGCGCTACGTTTCTCGCTTATAAGCGATTATCGAGACTAAATATCGCCCCATCTTTGGTAAGGCTAATGTAACCTGGCATCTTATAGTTTTCAACCTTTATTTATGAGCTGATGAAACTCATTTGCGTACGGAGCTGTTTCTCGCAAGGATTAAATTGTATATATATATATATATATATATATATATATATATATATATATATATATATATATATATATATATATATATATATATTAATAAGAGGAATTCCAACTTTGTCTGATTTACTCGTTTTATTTACAATCCTATAAAATTTATAATGGTATTATAATGAAATAGTATGATACAATATTAAATGTTAAATGTTAATTGAACAAGTACTTTCATGCTTTCGCAATCTTCAGGTTCATAATGTGTGGTGACAGTCAAGTTTGCAATTTTCAACTGTAATGAGATGGGTAAATTTTGTACCTTATCTATCTAAGGCGGGTAAAATTCCCGAGATCCATGGACGAGTTCTCTCCAGCGGTCTCTGTCCCTCATTATCGCTGCCATATCCTGCATCTCCAACAGACCAGTGTCTGTCCTGAGGGCATCAACATATGTTAACCTTGGTCTTCCTCTTCTAGTGTGTCCATGTAGGGGCTCCCAAAGGAGCACTGAGTGCAATGTCAACTCTGAATGTCGGTGAGCATGTCCAGCCAACCTCAGTCTCCTCTGTGTCACTTTTGAGCTGACTTTTGGGATGCTCCCATACAGCTCTGAGTTTTTCATCCTCAGTGTATACTGATTAATGTTCAGAGCCATCCTCAGAATTCTCGTGTAGCACCCATCCACCATCTGAGTGAGTTTCTTGGTCAGTGTCCAAGTCTCAGACCCATACAGCAGCACAGACTCCACTACAGCAATGAAGAGGCGGATTTTCAGGTCTCTACGAAGGTCCGACTTCCACACCGATCTCAAGCTGTGACACGCCGCCCAGGCCTTGCTCTTCCTCTCAACCACATCATCCTCCGTATTCCCAATCTTTGCTCCCAAATACAGGAAGTCCTCAACCAATTCCAGCGGCTTCCCGCCTACATTAGTGATCCCCTCTGGCTTCTCAACATTCTCTACCAGATATTTTGTTTTAGTCTCATTCATTCTCAGCCCCACACTCATCGACACAGTCTCAACCTCCCGCATCAAATCCTCTGCCTCCTTCACTGTATTTGTCACCAAAACTATGTCGTCGGCAAATTCAGCATCCGATACCTTTTTCGCCCCAACTCTCCTGCTCTGAGCCGGTGCTACAGTAAAGCCAGAGAAAAGTAAAGGAGTTAATGCAGTGTTCAAAGTGGATGGCTAAGTCATGCTGACAGGAAGTAGTATAAAATTCTATTCTACTTCTAATGTCAAAGAGTGAAGGTTTAGGCAGGTCAAGTGAATAAAGAGTAGTCTCCCTTTACATTGTACCTTATATACAGTGAAAAGTGGCTCCAGAATGCTAAATCTTGCAAATACAGTTTGCAAGATTTAGCATTCCGGAGCCACTTTTCACTGTATATAAGGTACACAATTTACCCATTTAATTACAGTTGAAAATTGCAAACTTGACTGTCACCACACATTATGAACCTGAAGATTGCGAAAGCATGAAAGTACTTGTTTAATTAACACTTAACATTTAATAATATTCTATCATACTATTTCATTATAATACCATTATAATTTTAAAGATTGTAAATAAAACGAGTAAATCAGACAAAGTTGGAATTCCTCTTATTAATATAATCTTCTATACACAATCATACACACCCGTGTATATTTCTCTCTCTCTCTCTCTCTCTCTCTCTCTCTCTCTCTCTATATATATATATATATATATATATATATATATATATATATATATATATATATATATATATATATATATATATATATATATATATATATGGCCAACTCCCCATCGGCGATACTGACCTATGCCACCAGGCATACGTCGTCTACATATTAGAGTGCGACAAATGCAACTTCTACATATGGTGCACCACCAGACAACTTCACATTAGAATAAAAGAACACCTCAACACTAAAGCTTCCTCATTTAAGAAACACCTAGTGAAACGTAAAAACTTCAACAAAAACATAATAGTTAGGACAGAAGCTAAGGAAAGAAACCTCGGCAATCATCGAATTATAGAAGCATTAATTGTAGACAAAACGCAACCACCAATCAACAATAGATTAGAACTCAACACCCAATTGTTAACATGATAGACCATTTTACATCTCCACGTATCCTCTCACACTCACACATACACACACACACACACACACACACACATACACACGCATGCTTACACCTTTACATATTCTCTTACACACACACACTTGGACATACATGTCCAAACCCTTTAACGGGAGACTACTCTTTATTCACTTGACCTGCCTAAACCTTCACTCTTTGACATTAGAAGTAGAATAGAACTTTATACTACTTCCTGTCAGCATGACTTAGCCATCCACTTTGAACACTGCATTAACTCCTTTACTTTTCTCAGACGAAGAGATATTATCTCGAAATATCAGGAATATAAATAAATTAAGGTAAAATACTAATTGCCAGCGTTATCTCTTACATTTATATTCTATCTCCAAACCTGCACTTACTATACAATGCTTCAAGTAAACTACCAATTCCTTATATATATATATATATATATATATATATATATATATATATTTAAAGGGAGAAAAGGTTCTCATATATAACTCGTCTTTATTAAAGGATCTCTCACTTTCATCTCCTCACCAGTTTTCTATACGGAAACTACGAAGGAATCGTCAAAGAATACGAAGCAAATGCATAATAAATGTATAAACAAAAATAAAATACCCAGCCAAAACTAAACAAATGAAGACCTAATATGTGTGGAAGGTAGAAATAGCAGCCAAATCAATCTACAAACATGTATCACTGTTTAAAATAAGCAAATATCACATGTATAATGTTGTACTGTGTATCAAAACGAAAACGGCTGAATCTTATTTGATTAGAAGTCCAGAGAATCATGGATGACCCGAGGATAAACTACAGTAACAATAGAAAGAATAACTATAATAGCAAAATAGGAATAATATCAGCTCAAGTTCCTTAAAGGAAAGCTTTCAGTTTTCACAATGAATTATTCCGTTTGAAACATCACATTGGTCTGTGAACAAATCGATAAATTATTGGCAAAACAGCGTCGAAATCTGAAGACCCGCAGGAAATTTCCTTTTGATTTATTCGCACATTTTCTGTAGTGGCAAGCAGGTAGCTCTACTCAGAACTTGTGTTTAAATAATGCTTTATATCCAACAATATCAAAGCTAAATGTATGGTAGGTGTGTTTGCAACGATATCATGAAATATATATCTTTTTGATTATATGTATACACACACACGAGCACACACACACACACACACACATAATATATATATATATATGTATATACATATATATATATATATATATATATATATATATATATATATATATATATATATATATATATATATATATATATATATATATATATATACATATATATATATATATATATATATATATATATATATATACATATATATATATATATGTGTGTGTGTGTGTGTGTGTGTGTGTGTGTGTGTGTATGTGTGTGTGTGTGTGTGTGTGTGTGTGTGTGTGTATACATATATATTATAAAGTGTCGCGAGGCCGATATCCGAGCTCTTGCTGTTTCAACAGTTAGTTCCAGTCTGTAACTATTTGATGAAACGGCAAAATCTCAATTATTGTGGTCCTGACACTTTATAATATAAACATACGCTACTATCCTAAGTTTCGAGTACTCTGTTCAATAATGGTCTAACCAGATGCAAACTGAATCCATCGTGATATATATATATATATATATATATATATATAATTGGTTGTCTTTCGGAAGCTACTACTATGCAGAATGGATTGTAAATATTGAGGCAACAATCTACGATGAAATATGGAGAGGTATAGTTGTGTGGGAAAGAGAAAGTGAGAAGAAGAATTAAAGAACCAGGGACAATATTATCTTGGAAATATTTATTTGTCCCTATATTTCGGATGTACCATTTATTTTATGTGGGTTCTGAAGGAAATTTAGAGGACAGGACTTTGTTTTGACTCCAAGGGGGAAGAGGGGTTGCTTTTGCCATTCACATTTTCAACTCACAAATGAAGCATGGCAGAACCGAGGATAAAGTTGCCTGGTTAGTTGCTTATGTGTGTGTGCATGTATACTGCATATATGTATCTGTGTTTATGTATGAAATTTAAACAGATGTTGCTATGTGCATGCCTCTATGTGTGTGTTATTGTTAGTGCTTACGTGTGTGTATATGTGTGTTTGTGTATGTGCGTGTGTGTGTGAGTATGTTTGTGTGTGTACAGCATATAAGTGTGTGTTTATGAAACTTAGACAGATATATATCTAAATCGCATAGAAGTACAATAGCATTTCACACAGTAAGATCTGACATTTCATTCAACCCATGAGTAATAGTGATTATGTAAATCTATCATTGATGTATGTCATTTGTAGAAATATATACACATTTATATCACCTTACTTTTTATCAGAAGTCTGTTATGAATTTTCTCTGGGTCTACACCTACAAACCTCTATTATATTAATTACACACAAGACTGCCTACGAGTTATATTGCATGGAATTGTTACAGCTATTGCAAGAGTTTACATTGTCGGGCATGTTTGAATTACTTGTCATTTGGAGATTTAGCTCCTGCATTACTGGATTCTGTACTGGCCTCTCACATTCAGTTTCTTAACACTGTCAATATCAATGCACATATGTATCCATTGTACTCGTTAGCGATATTTATAATTAGCATAGACATGTACATATATATAAATATATATATATATATATATATATATATATATATATATATATATATATATATATATATATATATATATATATATATATATATATATATATATATATATATATATATATATATATATATATATATATATATACATACATATATAATTTGAGTATCTGTTGGATGGTTGGTTACCGACACTTCAGTATGCAGGTTAGAGTACTCAACAAAGTGCGCAGGTAGGTCTATTTCCTACGGATTAATTTAAAAGCAAGTAGTGTAAGCCAACAGGTTAAAATTAACTTCATTTATTCATATTCACTGCGATATATATTTCGGTGATAAACATCATTCAACAGCCATGACATAATCAGGGAGCTAGACCTTGAACAGCAAAAAAAAAGAGAAGAGCATAATGGTGGAACCGAAATTTGAGAAAACAACATCACACTTCGGAACTGGGCTTATCAAAGGACTAAAAAAACGGAAGAAAAGTTTGTTCC
>OZ024743.1:266227436-266232436 GCA_964016885.1 Eledone cirrhosa | reverse complement strand
TAACACTACCAACTAATGTTTTGGTGACTTGGGAAGTTATAAGTATCTAAAGAAACCAATATACTAATATGTTATGAAATTCATTTATTTGTACACACCTGTGAAAAATTAGCTCCATGCCCTTTATCAACAATATAGATTTTTAATAGTTTTTATTAAATGTTTAGTAGTTATTCTGAATGATAATTTGTTACTACCTTTTAACAGCTCAACAATATTTTTTTCAGAAAAGATACAGAGAATATTATCAATAAATGTTACTTTGGCAAATGGTTTGATCTGAGATAATGTGTTGAAAAAGAAACAGTTACATTGTGAAAGTGTTACCGACTGTTATTTCATACAAAAACTGTTAAATGTACTTCTGCGCAATAAGTGCAAGACACTTTCATCGCAGTTCAATGGTTAGGTCATTGACTGAATTCTTTTGCAATTTTAATAATGCTTTCTCATATGAGGTTTGCTAATAGCCAGAATATTTATGTTTTATCGGATATGTGCTCTTTGAGTTTAAATCCAACCGTTTATGTCTACAAGTTCGACACAATGGGCATTGGATTGTCAGAACTGGCAGAGTGTCCAACACAACACCCAGAGGTATTTTCCGTCATTTTGCATTAGAATTCGTTGGAATTAGCCCCAAACGCTGCAAAATCTAAAGCCAACACCTGGTCTTTTAACAACTTTAGAGGTGTCCCCAATTTGATGACAATTCCCACCAATTCTCCGGCCTATCTCGGAGAACCTGAAGGAGAAATGGGTACCGTGTACACTACCTTCCTGCCTAACGGAACCGTAAACATTCTTTTGTGTATGAAAAGCGTTGCCTGTGAATCGATTTCACCTCAGTATCCTATACGTTACTTATTTTATTATGCACAGGAAGACCAAATGTGGAATGAAAATCCGGAATATGAATACCGAACTATGCATATCGAGGCAGGTTTATATTTTATGAACAATAGAAGGATGAAAGTCAATGCTGATCACACAAGGTGTTTTGAATACAACATGACCTTTACTAAACACTCTACTACTAGCCAATGCACTTTATAGCAATAATAATTATTTTTAGCATAGATACATGACCGCAAAGTTATTGTAAGATAGTTTAATCATATTTTCAATTTTGCCACTTCACCTCAGGAATTGGACGACAAAATCGATGTGTGTGAGACATAATATATATATATATATATATATATATATATATATGTGTGTGTGTGTGTGTGAGTATGTGTGTATGTATGTATGTATGTGTGCGTGTGTGTGTGTGTGTGTGTGGTGGAGACAATAGTCCTACTAAGGATATATTAAGCTGTGATCATGTCTCACCTATCTCAGTACCCGAAGTATGTATCAGACACGTTTTTCCGAATTTGTATCCGTTACCGGTAACATCTTCTCACCTATTACAGAGACAAGAATAAGCTAAATCACATATGCTCTTTTCTCAATGATGCATCGGTTGTAGAAGCTCATTTGCATATAGTGTGAACCTGGTGTGCTAGGATAGATTAGCAGTAGCGCTGACATAGTATCTTTATAATAGTGGTGTATATAAAACATATAAGCTATGTTTATGTATAATAAACATACAACTGTTTCGCTGTGAATATCTTTAATCTGTGAATATTTAAGCATCACTACAAACACCGAATTTCTTATTCAGAAACATTGATTCTTTCAGATCTGAACCATGCTTCAAATCATATGGCATCTACTTCTCGAACTGTCTTTACGCCACATGTATTCAGGTGGTCTGTATTTTACAAACTTCATGACACTTCACAAATTGGCGAAGCCGACAGAATATCACAATCAATATTATACCAGTGTAGGGTTAGTGGATCGGCTGAATTATCAAAATATTGGACGAAATAATTTATATCTGTTCCAGCTCCACGCATTCATAGATCAAATCTCGCCAGCCTTCACCGGGAGGCGAAATTATAATGAGATTGGGGAACCCTACTTTTAAAACACACACACAAAAATCTATGATATGCAGCAAAGCAGAAGATAGTCTACACTTTCAAACTTTAAACCGCAACATATGTATGGTACATGTATCTACTCTGTAGTTATACACAATATATTTATACACAATATATTTATCTACTCTGTAGTTATACACTAAATTCTTAGTATCCTATACACTTTAGATCCACTTGACGGTATTTCGTATCTTTATTTCTTCTAGTAACACAATATAACTTGCTAAGAAATTTCCGCAGGACAAAGTACACAGCATCTACGCAGTCGCTTAAAAGAAGGCAACCATTCGATTATGCAGGCTTATGAAGAAAGACAGGACGCTTCCACCAGGGTTACACTGGGTTAAGGCACCCCTCCAACATAAAAATACAACAGCGGCAGCAGCAACAACAACAATAACATTATCTTAAGAGTCTTCTCTGAAAAGGCTAAACCTGATTTATCCTCACCTATATGCAATAAGCCTATGGCCGGTGAGTAACTACCAAATACATAACGCTGATATTAATATGTACCACAAACAAATTAACCAAATCCCATAGACAACAATTTCCTCACACATTTCTATTTACCAAATTTTAGTATTCTGTGAATCTCTCTGCATCTAAACCAATTGAAGCTTTTATAACAACCACAAAGCTGCAACAATTCAAAACGGAATTTAAAAGCAACAGCGAGAACATTGACTAATAATGAGAAAGTTTGTCTTGTACACAAAGAAGTCCTTTACAAAATCTATGGGCATTGTCCCTCCTCCCATCCGAGTATGACAAATACGAAACGATTTCTCTATTATCTGAAAAAAACCTTTTGGAATATTATTTAATTTTCTTATCTAGAAGTTGATAACGCGTTTGTGTTCGAAATCAGTATTTGTTGGTTCGAAATCTTGAACCAGTCAGTATGTCTCATTCAATATATTTACATCGTGATTGTCTTTGCGAGAAACAGTTTAGCAATGGTTACAATGAGCTCATCTAAATGATAAACAGAGAGAAAAACAATCTCCCTCAGTATTTATTAGCAAGGCACAAATAAATTTATTGCATTTCAGCACAGATTAACGAAGCTAACTTTCTTCGTATTTATATCTCCCACATCACGGAGAAGGGACAAGCCCTTGGCATTTTAGGAACCATTAAAGAATAAAGTGTTCTAGCTACAGAAATTATATTCAACTATGTTTCTTAAAAATGCAATTTTCATATGCAAGATTCGCGCCGAGGAAAAATTATTTTTGTGGTCGCTCGAGCTACTATAAAGAGTACTCAAAGCATAGGGGTATTGTTCTGGATGCATGACCCAAGTAAACAGAGGGTTAGTCACGGATGGGATGTTTTTATCATACCGCAATGAATACGATCGGCTTAATTAGGTGGTGAATAGCACAATCGTCTTTGCTTCTGGTTTCTTACGATATAATACCAGTCAGATACTCGCCTTAAATTGTATGATACATTCTAGATATTAATTGACTTATATTAAGACACCACACACACACACACACACACACACATATATATATATATATATATATATACGTTATTCCGGGTTGAATCGGAGGTAACCACAGTAAGTAAGGTACTCAATACATTGCAGAGTATAAGTTTTAATATAGATGAGATTCTACAGGACTAGAACTGTTTCATTCTTTAGAAATCATCAGGAATCTGGGTATCAACAAATAAATATGGTATTTATAGGTCTCTACAAGTGGTAGGAGAGGGTGGGGAGTGGGATGGGTGTAGGTCATTGGTTGATAGAAAAGGAATTCATTAAAAGCTAATTCTACAAAGCTATAGTTTATTTTTATTAATTTTTGTTTTTAGTAACAAAGGCAGACAGAATTCTATAAACAGGTTCCGGATGGCATACCATTCCTTGTCATTAAGTTTCTCTTAAGCTAACAGATGTCTATAAGATCAGTGGGGGGGGGGGGGGTCCAGTCATGGTAGATAGAATTAAAGGAAAGGGAGATTCTTTAAAAGCTAAATTCATTAAGGTTCTACTAAGTGACAAAGGTTTAGAGAATTCTGTAGTAGAACCTGAATGAATTTAGCTTTTAAAGAATCTCCCTTTCCTTTAATTCTATCTACCATGACTGACCCCCCCCCCCCCCCACTGATCTTATAGACATCTGTTAGCTTAAGAGAAACTTAATGACAAGGAATGGTATGCCATCCGGAACCTGTTTATAGAATTATGTCTGCCTTTGTTACTAAAAACAACAATTAATAAAAATAAACTATAGCTTTGTAGAATTAGCTTTTAATGAATTCCTTTTCTATCAACCAATGACCTACACCCATCCACTCCCCACCCTCTCCTACCACTTGTAGAGACCTATAAATACCATATTTATTTTTTGATACCCAGATTCCTGATGATTTCTAAAGAATGAAACAGTTCTAGTCCTGTAGAATCTCATCTATATTAAAACTTATATATATATATATATATATATATATATATATACACGCATATGTATGTATGTATGTATGTATGTATGTATGTATGTATGTATGTATGTGTGTATGTATGTATATGTATGCATGTATGTATATAATTGATCTAAACATAAGTATACATGCACACACATGTGTGTGTGTGTGCGTATGATTTTTATCAGACAATGATACATAGCCGACATAAATACGATATATACACATGAATGTGTGTATACATATTGATATACCCTTTATCGTGAAGACTGGTATGCATACCTAAATACACACACGCACGCCTATATATATATATATATATATATATATATATATATATATATATATATATATATATATATATATATATATGTGTGTGTGTGTGTGTGTGTGTGTGTGTGTGTGTGTGTACATAAATATATCGTTTTCTTTTTGTTTTTCTTTCTACCTAAAGATGTAGGTAAAGAAACAAGTATACGGGCGATATATTACGGGGCAAGCAGAGGGTATCAATTTACTTCTAGCCCTATTTCTTAAATCTGCTCTAAACACTAAATTGAT
>OZ024743.1:266214233-266221733 GCA_964016885.1 Eledone cirrhosa | reverse complement strand
AATCACAAAAAGGAGAAACCTGACGTGCTCCTGGCCCTCCACGTTCTAACTCCGGCCCTGATTTTCAGAGCTTTTACACAATAACTGCAGGATATTTATACAGTAACAGCGGACGTTTTATAACGTAACGTCAGATCTTTTACACAGGGAACTCAGCCCTTTTTACACAGAGAAATCTAAACTTATACCCTTTCCCATGAGAAGGTATATATTTTCTGTTTTATCTTGTCTCTTCTCACGGTTCTAGATTCTGAATGTTGTGATTTGCATGCAATCTCTGGCTGTAGACATCATCAGAATTAAGAGCAAACAAACTTCAAAATACAACCACCATCGCAATCACCACGATCAATAACCAAAGCAACAGTAACAACAACAGAAACAATGAAAAATAACAAAAATAAAAATGATAGAAATAACGAAACTGAAACATATTATTACTATAAAAGAAGAGAAAAACCAGTCAAGTAGAAAATCATCGAACTGTATCGAGCCGAAAAACATCAGGTATGTATAAAAAGATCACAGAGATATATAGTCAGTCTATTACAGTTGACTAACTTTTAACGACTACGGACAATGTATGTGTGTATGTATATACGAAGTTATATATGTAGGTATGTATGTTCATATGTATATTTGTATGTATGTATTTATGTATATATTTAAATGTGTGCTTGGTTATTTATATATAAATTTATATTGATGCCTGTATATGTATACGTATTTATATACATGTATACACATGTATATATATATATATATATATATATATATATATATATATATATTATATATATGTGTGTGTGTGTGTGTTTACGTACGTGTATGTACTTGTATATATATGTACATATATGTGTGTGTATATATATATACATATGTTTATATATATATATATATATATATATAGAGAGAGAGAGAGAGAGAGAGAGAGAGATAGAGAGACAGAAACAGAGAAAGACGAGAGAGAGAGTATACTTTCTACATATGCCAATGTTTGTATGTGTGTGTGTTTGTATTTGTATATGTGTCCAGTCTCTATTGCTAACGCAAGTGGTGTAGATGAGGGGAAATCAGTTTATTTTGGAGCTTATATTATTTTAGGCTTCGTTTTCTTTTTATTATTCGATCCATCTACGTCTACCATCATCTCTCACTCTCAATCTTAACGAAGTGAATATATATATATATTGACTGTAATAGCAAGTGGCAACATGGCTAACTGGATAAACTCTTACATGACCACCAGCTCAAACATAGCTTGTAATGTATAATAGAGAAACTTCTATATGTGTTTCCTTGGTCAGTTAAAAATAACAGTCAAATAAAACCCACTAACCACATTTAAAAAGCACAGAACGGAGGAACACATTAAATAATATATTCCTCCATATAGTATATTAGCAGTTGTGTTGGAAGATGCCCGTTGATTCTTCGTCTGCACTACTAGGGATGAACTCTCACTAAATAACAACAACATAGCTCGTGACAAACTAATGGTGGATGCTCCATATGACCGCTTATGTTGCTAGAAGTAGAAGCTAAATATAAATCAAAATCGTATCCAAATTTTTCATGTAACATTGTACCCTCAATAAGTATCGGTGACTATCACGACTGGAACACATTTGGTGATTAATCGTTTCTACCACGGAAGACCGTCCACTAAACCAGAGAAGCAGGAACAATACCAACACAAAAAACAACAGAAACAACAATACCATCAACAATAAGAGCAGCACCGCCAAGAAAACAAAATCAACAACAAAAATAACAACATAGTCGTGTAATAAAATCTGCTATAAATGTTACTTTAACACCTACTAGCAGTGTGAGATAAGTCTCAACTACTCAAGAATTACCATTCTGTTTCGAAGCCTACGTGCATCGGAGGTGCGTGAAAGGAACAGAAAAACATTTTTCTCTTTTTTTATTGATCGAACAGTTCTTTCCTTCGACTGTCTATCATTTTAGTTTCCAGCAATTTTAATACAGGAAATGTTATTTGGTATGCAGTTTCCCTTTTAGTGAGTGGCCATGAGCAATCAAGTAAGGACTGCTGAGCAATCACGTAAAAACTCTTTACCCAAGTGATTGATATCTTTATGTCGTCAAACGCCTTATTACAAATAATTATCACATGTGTCTCGAATCTCTTCTTATAGTATCAAAAATGATCACGCGTACGTATATGCTCGTATACATACAAATACATATGCATTGAATGCACATATGCATAAACATATTACACATAAACGTTGCATCAATATATTTCAGCAGGTACATTCTTATGAATACAGTGATAGCAAGATGGCCAACAATCGTTGAAATTGAAAATGAAATAAAAATATAAGTATGGGAATACTTCAGAACCTTACAATAAAAACTATATACTTTCTACCGAGAATCATCAGAGACACGCAAAATCATTCATACTTAGTTTGCCCAAATATGTGGCTAAAACCCCATATATGGCGAGATTGCATATAAGATTCTGAACAGTGTAAAGCATATTCAAGCACACACCAACTAATTTATATAATCTATTTATGCTATTACACGCTCTTGACATGTCTAGATGAGATTTTTGCTGTCAAAGCATGCAGTCTGACATATTAGAGTATGAATTCATAAGGTGAAAGATCATAGCATGACTTTTTTTTTTTGTTAACATGAAACTCAGTATACTGACATGATTGTTAATTAAATATTCATATATATATATATATATATATATATATATATATATATATATATATATATATATATATATATATATATATATATGTATATATATTTAAATATATACATATATATATGTATGTGTGTGTTCATAAATATATATATATACACACCTATACTACATATATATATATATACACATATACTACATATATATATATACACATATACTACATATATATATATGTATTGGTGTACTACATATATATATATATAAAGAGAGAGGGAAAGAGAGAAAGAGAGAGGGAGTAGAGAGAGGTGGTGAGAGGAGTAGAATAAGAGAAATAAATAAAAGAACAACCTGAGATCGGATAAAAGAGAAATGAATTCAAATAAATGACATTTAAGACAATATAGCGTGAAATTGGAACTGGTCGCCTCCAAGTAATGTTATTGTACACTATAACAGACACATTCACAGAGGAAATGACGAATGCGATCGCCAAACACTGTACTGAAACGTTAACTGAAACAATGATTAAAAAACACAGCAAGTAACATCAAGCAGAAGCGTGAACGGTACGAGACTTACCGTGACATCACAATGTTTACTGTTACTGAAATAAAACTTGAATTTATATAAATTTTACATTTCCCATGTCCTAGAAGAGCCAGGGATTGTTGTTGTTTTGGAAGTGGATACTGACACGAGATTAAATAAGATGAATGTCATTTTTTTCAAATTCAGTTGATAAGTTTGTATTTATTCGTATAGCATAGGCCACACTAGAAAAAAGGTCAGAGAGTACATTACCGATAGAACTTTATGTAAATATTAGAAAATTTAAAATCTAAAACGAATGCACATTTAACGTGTGTATATTCTTATGATAACATCATCATCAACAGTAACAATGATAATGGTTTCTTATATAGGCACAAGGCCACACATTTTGGGGGAGAGGTAAGTCGATTAAATCGATCCAGTGCGTCACTGGTACTTTATTTTATCGTCTCCGTAAGGATAATAACAACAACGATAATAATAATAACAATAACTATATTACAAGATCTGAAATTTTATCGGAACAGAATGCATGGCTGTAAAGATCAGCTGCTTGTGAATCGGGCCATTACGGAAGACTGAAAAAAGAACATAAACCCAGAAAAATTTCGATTGACTACCTAAATGTACATCCATTAGTGTGGAATGACAACATTCCACACTAATGGATGTTGGAGTCACTTCACCCAAGAACCCAATTCCACTGAAATGCACCAGCTATACAATGACTAAATGCAAAACTGCCACATCAGTAAACAGAAAAAATAGTACATAATAAAAACCAACCTATACCAATATAAATGAATTCGTTATGCAGCCTACTTTTTGATATGCCCCATTAGTAACCTATTGAAAGAAATCATCATGAAGTACATTTGCTACGCAAACCAGAAGACATTGTTGCCCATCATTTTAGCAACGACTCTAAGAGGAATGTACTAAAACCACTCTCGAAGAGGAGAATTATCCAATAGTTAAAATATCGTTTTAGACACAGAAACCGGAATCGGTGAATATATATATATATATATATATATATATATATATATATATATATATATATATATATATATATATATATATATATATATAAAATCGAGGTCGAGCAAATAGAGAAAAAGTTTAAAATAAATTTTAAAAAATTGGCTGTACTTTAAGAAATGTTTATTTTAATTTTAAAATGGGTGTATATATATATATATCTATATATATATATATACACATCCCTTTTAACATTTTTTTAATGTCTTTCCACCACTCCCCCACACACCCTCGGAACTCTTCTTACGCACTTTTCTCCTGATGAAGGGCTTATGCCCGAAACGTCACCCCCACCCCCACTCTCAAGCGTGAAACTAATAATGATTTCATTTATTGGCCACATGAGCGAATATATACGAGACAATACAAGAGACTTGGACAGTGGGGTTTTACAGAAAAATCGAGTAAACAATATGAATAACAATAACAAAGTAACAATAAAAATATAAGAAAAATTCCCCAATAGGGGGGGGGGATGACTACTCAGGGTTCGCTCAGATATCCTACCAATCCTGAACTACCCGACTCTTCGAGAGCACCTTGGAAGGGCACCCCTCTCCTCCTCAAATTTACCCACCTACAGGCGCATGACCAGAGTAGGCCCACTCACACGGGCCATTCTCGCCACATTCACCCACCTTTCAGCAAATGTACTGGGGTGGGGGGGCATCACTTCTCTCTCTACGCTCACCTTTCTTTCCAAGGGAAACTTGAAAAAGTTGATGAGGGATTGGCTGAAGAGAAAAGTATCTGTCTTCAGTCCTTTCAACCTCGTCCACCATACAACCTCTTTCGCCACCACCACCAGGCAGGGGAAAATTGCGTGCCCTACCTGGGCAAAAGAAGGTGGCGGGTCGATCTTCACTATGGATCCTTTCTACACGCGACAACAGCTGTTCGACATAACTCCACAAGTCAGTAATGCACGGACACTGGACGAGTGCGTGCAGAACTGTTTCGCCGCTCTACGCGCATCTCGGGCAGGTCCGTCTGACAGCACTTCCGCGCCTGTTGAGGTTATCTCGAACCGGTAGTGCCCCCCGGTAGCACTGCCAAGCGAGGGATTTTGGGGAATTATCCATCGTCCCGGGCTCGAAAGTCCTCCGGAACAGACTGGTTAGTTCGACTTCGTCGACGCCCAGTGCCTCTCCGAGTGCGTCGTCGTACTTGTCCCCCACTAATCTTCTACAGAACTCGAGAGTGGAAGTTCCAGTGAACGCATTGCTCGCCTGGTAGAAGGCATTGAGTGCCTGGCAACATTCCAGATCCCAGTCACCTAGTCTCCTCTCTTCTTGACCCAGGACTGCAGCTTAATCAAAGAGACGAGCTGCGGAAAGGCCCGTCTTACAAACGGCGACAACACCTATTCACCGTTTAGGCAGAATATCTGGAGATGCCGCAGTCTCGGCGCGTGTCTGCGCATCATTACCCATACATTCCCAGCCCTCCACGTAGAGGGGGCTGGCAGCAGATGGACCGCTTCACCAACGGAACCTGACCCATCCATAAGAATTTGAAGAGGAGCGGCTCCAAGATGGCGAGGCGCGAACGGGGGCAAGGGACGACGGTCAGACGGTAGTAGATGACGGACGCGATGAACGCGTTCGTCACCTCCGCCCGACCTTTTAGTGATAGCTTAAGTGTGAAACTACTAATAACATTTGTACTGCCTCTTCGCTGTTTTCTGTTTACTGTCTCCACTTTAAAAAATATATATATATATAGACAACCACTGCTTCTACTGCTACGGCTACTGCCGCCGCCGCTGCTGCTGCTGCTGATGCTGCTGCTGCTACTACTACTACTACTACTACTACTACTACTACTACTACTACTACTACTACTATCACTACTACTACTGTCTAATTAAGACGCTATTATTATTATTTCTTTGGCATTGTAATTTATGGTTTCCACTTCGTCACCTAATGTGTCGCCGATCCTGAGGTGTGTGTAGTATATTGTGTTCATTTAATTGTTTGTGTTGATGTTTGGTAGTTGACTATATACTCCTGAAGTAGTAGTAGTAGTAGTAGTAGTAGTAGTAGTAGTAGTAGTAGTAGTAGTAGTAGTAGTAGTGAAGCATTGGATGTTATGAAAATATGACGAAATGCAAACCGATGTGAGAGGTACAGACATAACTAAAAAAAGGTGTCAGGGAATGGAAATGCAGCTTTACTCTGGGATATGCCAAGACACATAGACAAGGAAATGAAAGCAAATTCCCTAGATATCGTAAAGAATACAATGTCTTCTAATTGATGTAACAATCTTTGCAGACTATGGCTATCAAACGGATAGAGAAAGTATCCAAATATAAAGATATTCAGATATCAATACGCCGTCTGGGGAAGAAAATAGAAGCAATGTCAATAACTATAATTGACATGAGGATGATAACAAGACTCACGGATACCTACATAGCAAATATCACGGTCTGTATTCACATATATAACATTAAGGAAATGAATTTCAATATAATAGAAACAACAACGCCAAACAAAACTGCGCATACTCAAGGCGCACAGAGCTGTACACTGTAAGACAATGACAGATCAGAATGAAAATAATATTAATAATAATTCTTTTTTTATTGGCTACAAGGGCTTAGATGTAGGGAACAACGCAAAAAGACAAGGACAGTGGAGCTTTACAAAGCACGAGTTAAAAAAATAAATACAACAATAACAATAAACAATACAAATACAAATAACAGAATTCCCCAATAGAGGGAGAACCACCTCGAGCCGACTTATGTGCCCCACCAATCCTGAACCACACAACACTCCAAGAGCACCCAGGAAGGGTACCCCTCTCCTCCTCAAATTAACCAGCCTACAGACACACGCTCAGAGTAGACCCATTCACTGTGGCCATTCTCACTACATTCACCCACCACTTAGCAAATTTACTGTATGGCATCACTTCTCTCTCCAACCTCACCTTCCTTTCCAAGTGAAAGTTGAAAAGGTTGATGAGGGATTGGCCGATGAGAAATATGTCTGTGTTCAGTCTTTTCAACGTGGTCAACTACACAACCTCTTTTGCTACAACCACCAGACAGAGGAAAATAATAATGATAATAATAATAATAATAATAATAATAATAATAATAATAATAATAATACTAATAATAATAATAATAATAATTGTATCTTCTTTTGGCACAAGGCCAGCAATTACCCAGTGCATTACTGGTACTTTATTTTATC
>OZ024743.1:266204233-266209233 GCA_964016885.1 Eledone cirrhosa | reverse complement strand
AAATATTACATTGTAACCTCATATATATATATATATATATATGAGGTTACAATGTAATATTTCACTGTAATTTTAATTGGTAATTTCAATGTATATATATATATATATATATATATATATATATATATATATATATATATATATATATATATATATATATCAGGTATGCAAGAGATGTCAATATGATTGGACATGTTATTTTTATCTAAAGTCATATTTTTCCAATTACAACCCGCCGGTCTCCTCAGTCTATCTTATTTCTCATTCTTTCTTCTGATGAAGGACTGGCGTCCGAATCTTTAAGACCCTCTTCCTGCTATATCAAGCGTTAACCTAATATATCCCTTCCATATACTGTACCGATTGTGTTGTTATTTCTGTTTAGCTTTCACATATATATATATATATATAAATATATTTATATATATATATATATAACGAAAGGGGTGAGGTAAGGAACCAGGTGGACCATAACGCACCACAGAACTCGATACTTTGGGTAGTAGAGTGGGTAATAGGGAAATGTTCAGCACCCCGACGGCAAAGCTCAAGCCGTTTCGACAGAAATAGACGTCGAAATGGCTTGAGCTCTCCCGTCGGGGTCCGGAACATTTTCCTATATATATATATATAATCCCATCTTACAGTCTTTGCTTATTTTAATCTATATTGCACAAGTCTATATTGCCATTAACTACTCTCGATATTATCTCAAAATAAATACAAATGTCGAAAATGATTCAACTCACAACCTGTGTAAAGTAAACTTGCACTGTGTGCCTTCTTTTACTGCGTCTCACTGATTGATTCGCTGTCTGCTTTATATTTATGGCGGTAAGCCACTATCAAAACATTGGAATGTAAGATGAACACTGACAAATAATTCATCCATGTCAGCTTTCTTGAGGGCACTCTACTAGAAGCCTATTCATAAATGCTGAAAACCGCATTATCTTTTCCAAGTTAACACCTCAATGCATTTTTGCACCCTAATATCTTGTAATATCGTTGGTAATGTGAAATATTTTCTTATCTCACTATGGTTTTTATATATCAATATTCTTGTTAAATTTAAATTATACTAGTTTGAAACATTCTGGCAAAAGTTTAGTGACATATATATATATACAACGATATGCAAACAAATACTATATAACAGACAAATAATTCATTAATTACTTTCTGTACATATTGCAAACAGCTACAGACTATATATATATATATGGCTATTTTAAATTCTCATACCTATGAAGTATTTGGTATATTTCTAAGTTAAATAATACAACTATACGGATATTTTTTAAAAGCCTTTGGAATAGAATTTTCCAAGCATAACTAAATTTACCTATTAAATGAATGGATGTGTATTTATATTTTAAATATCAATCATCCTAAGTTATGAATACATGAATAGGTCCCTTAGTGAAGCAATCTCTCGTATATACAGAAACCGAAAGAGAGGGATGAATTCTACCCAGAAGGATAGTTCTATTTAATCCACATATGTTTCAAGGCCATTCTATTCAATATGGCTATTCTATTTAATATGGTAATAAAATACATATTCAAATACATATAACGAAGAGGATCAGATTCTTGAATTTTACTTGTGGAAAAGTCATTTTACACAAAAATCTTACGTTAATGCTTTGAAATTGTATTATATTTTTGTCAGTATTTCAATTATTATTTCACACTTAAACTCCTTATGTAGGCGTTCTATACTTGATGTATTGTTATTATTTTTATTAATATTTAGTGGAACATTTTCGGACTATTACTGGAAAATGACGTTTTATTATAATATTTCCCAGTACAGCTAATAATTTTCTCCAAATTTTGGGCGACTTCAATATACTTATTTCATTGCTAAGGTTTTCGTGGGTTTTTGTAATAATTTCTTTTAAAATTCCTCTGGCTGTTTTACATATTTTTTCGACGAGAAATGTTTCATCATGCATATTCTTACTTAATAAAATTAGGAATTTTTCTCAATTCTCAAATTTGAGACTTCACTATACCTGGAATATGAAAAGTGTGCCTTTGAAATATTTACCCCCACTATTATGCCTACAGTGCATGGTATTTATTACGTTAAGTTATAAATTCTATGCCATATTGCTAAACTTTTATTTTCTGGGAAAATTACATAATTTCATTCAGGTGCAACTCTATAATTACCCATCAATCATTCGCCTTAAAGAATACTTGATAATCAAATAAGAAATCACCTAGTAGGTGTATGAAATTGCAAAGTAATTAAAACAATGCAATACTTGCAAACACACTGGGTTACATCATTCGTGAAAATATTTAAGACGAACTATATATTTTAAGGAATTAAATTCTAACAGTTAATCCTGACAGGTTTTGTAAAAAATATAATTATTAACACACACACAAACACACATGCATACACACACACTCACGCTCACACACACAAACATATATATATATATATATATATATATATATATATATATATATATATATATATATATATATATATATATATGTATGTGTGTGTGTGTGTGTGTATGTGTGTGTACATATATATATATATGTGTGTGTAAGTATTGCAGTTGTCACTAGCCCGATTAGGGTTATGTAGGGCATTATCAAATGTGTAACAAAAGAAGGTAATGTGGAATTTGTGGTGTCATTTACTGCAAACTCTGGTAGTTTAGGGGGCCACACCAAAACCTTTTCCTGCTTTCTGTTCAGACAGAACGTTTAATAGGTGTTTCATATCTGTGTGGATTATATCAAGTATAAATTGTCAAGAGAGTGACATTTTCGCAATCAAGATGTTCGTTCCTTTTTCGTCATAACTATTTTCGACAATTGCCTTATACCATAGCGGCGTAGTTGATAAATCCTTTCAGACAGAACCATAACAAAAATCAGTTCGGACGAATTCGATTTGTAATTCAAAAATCAAACCTCAACATTTATTGTGCCACGCTAACTTGATTTGGGAATTATATTGAGAGATATGCGTGTCTTTGGAATATGCATCCAACTTTGTTTAATTGGTCGGGTTTTTTAGTTGATTGAACAAAAGAAAAGTAATTATCTAAACGGATGGTAAACTACTATTAAATGCAAAATGACAAATTTATGACGTAATCCCCTATGATGTGGACCTGAATACCAATATATGTCAGCTTGGTTTAACTAATTACTCGGCAGCTGATGACTGTAATATATTCTGTATTGAATGATACGAATTACTTCTTTGAAAATCGTATTTAAAGAAAGAAAGTAAATGAATTTTTTTAAAAATAATTTTCCAACAATTTCTTCGTTTCTTCTATTATGGACCGCCGTCGTGTTTAAAGATGAGTGTTCCAATTATGCAATCAACGAAATATACTGCTCATGAAATTGGCATGTATGCGGTTTAACATTTCATAGGCACATGTAACGTAAACGTAAAGCACACATAGATTAAGACAAAGTTGGCTCTTTGAATTACAGGTACTTTATCAGACGGGCTTCCAAACAGTTTCTGTCAAGACATTTTCATTCATAAAGCCTGAGTTGACAGGGCTTTGGTGGGTCACCCATGCCCAATATGGGAGGCAATTGGATCGCACGCGAGACCTAATGTTTGCTGAGGAAACCTCGTACCCATTTGGCCATTCTGCGTGAAGAATCATCGAGTATGTCTTTAATAAATTGTTTATTCAGCAACTAGAATATTTTAAATCGCATTTAGAGAACAAAGGTAATTGGAGTTTCTTTCTAGAAATAATTTTCCAACAATTTCCTGGTATCTTCTATATTCAGTTGACAGAGAATGACAAAAGAAGAAATAATTAGACGATGAAAAATAAATAACGAAAAGAAAAAAATTACAATCGAAAACCCTTCTGTAAAAATTGGTTCTTTTTCTAAATATATTTACAAATGGCCTCAGGGGAAGAATTCTAATTCTAAAGATACGTGTTACTAGAAAAAAGTTAACATTCTCTACTCACACGTGTGGGCATATATTTTCTCACATTTACACATCATATGTACACACACACACTCTCACGCGCACGCGCGCACACACACACACACACACACACACATATATATATATATATATATATGAGAGAGAGAGAGAGAGAGAGAGAGAGAGTGAGAGAGAGAGACAGAGAGAAAGAGAGAGAGAGGGAGAGACAGGAAAAGAGTAAGTGAAAGCGAGAGAAAGAGAGATGAGATACATGCAGTTATATTTATATAATAAAAATAAATGTGAAGACTAAAATACAAAAAGGGCTCGATATATAACATATTTTAATAAATATATATATATAATGAGTGAGAGGAAGAAACCAGGAGACAGGAAACGTAGAGGGGTAGCTGAAAGAAAACCAATATTATTTTCACTGTAGAAGCATTGTGATGTATGTTGATAAAATCGTTCGATTATTGAGGTGAATTTAATCGATTTTCTGCCCTCCCAAAATTGCCAGAATTAGAACCATTCACATGCTTGTATGTTATTTGCTATAAATACGTGAACACCACCATAACTATGTCATCTATGGAGAGATCACTACCTGTAAATATTTCATAACCAACTTCACTCTTATTCTTACACGAAATATAACTGTAGCGCAAGGATCACATAAACGTTGCTGAGTAATTGAACACGAGTACGCACGAGGATGAGCCTGTAACTCACGGAGGGTTGCAGGGACACTGTCGTTTCATATACCGTTTCTTGGGCAATTTATTTAAGCCTGGTGATCCTGTTCCCAATTTCGTCTACAGTAAGGATAGGGAGTGATAGAGGTGAACGGAGGAAAATATATTGCGACAGAACATGATTTATCGATATTGGAAGGATATATGCCAAAGGATATGCAAAGTCTCTCGAGAGACTAATCTTTGAGAGTCGGAGTTAGTTGAATATGAATTGTGATCCAGCTTTGATGAATTATAGAACCACACTCAAGGCAAAGTCCAGCACTGGATATTGAACTCCTGCCGACCCAGGAGGGGTC
>OZ024743.1:266131733-266196733 GCA_964016885.1 Eledone cirrhosa | reverse complement strand
AAGTGAAAATGAAAAGAATATTTAAATATATTGATTATCATGATCTCGGTGTCCTTATCTTACTTCTTTTACTTATTCTATGCTATATATATATATATATATATATATATATATATAACGAATGTTTGATATAGAAAGAGCTTCTATAGAGCACTCCTGATGATTTAATGCAAATGAAACAGGTCTAGCCCTGTAGAAGCGTTTTCTATAATTAATTTTCTTTGTTCTCACTCTACTTATGTATTGAATACCTTACATACTGTGGCGTTCCCTGACCCTACGTGGGTCAACACACACACACACATACATACATACATATATATATATATATATATATGAGTTTGTGCATCTGTGTGTGTACGTTTCTGTGTTATGTACCACACACTCACACGTAGACACATATATATACAGATACATGCATATATATGTATGTATGTATATATATATATATATATATATATATATATATATATATATATATATATATATATACATACATACATATATACATAGTCATGCATATGCCCATATATACCTCCATGTATAAGCAGTTTTGGCTATATATGCCTGCATCGGTTGCAGGTTTGCGTCGGAATATGCATATATGCCTGCATTTATTTGTGTGTGTTACAATATATTTCTGCCACTCTTTCGTTCTCTCTCTCTGTCTCTCGCTCTCTCCTTCCCTCCTCCCTCGCTCTTGCTCTCTATTTCTGTGTTCTTCAGTTCTTCGTCTCTAGCAAAAGAATGATTTCATATACCGCCAAATGACAGTTGAAAACAGTAAACATATATTTACCAAATAAGTGCAAACCATATTTTATGGTTGACTGAAAACTGTCTAGACATTTGTAAAATTATTATCTACGATTTTATTTTAGTCGGAAAAGAAAAGGAAACGCTAAACTTTATCTAATACGCTATGACGTTGGAGTTTTCATATTATTGTGACCGATCACTCTTCGGATGGCAATACAGCTGACTAAATGGTCGTAATTACGATTATGATAACGCTGGTGATGGCCACACCAAACGTATTTGTTTAGAACGTTCGTGGAATGATACGCCTGTTATTTGGTTTTTCTTCTCTCTACCGTTTGTTTTATCGGCTAGATAAAAACACGTTCGCCATATCTGTTTAGGCTCTCAGTTCTTAAGAACGCAAAGCAATTTGTCTAACGCACTGAGATATCTGATAATATACTGCCGCAAACAGTTACTTCTGGTTATCAACCCCGTGAGGATGAAAAGCAAAAGTGATCTCAGTTAGAATTGAACTCATAGCGTAAAGTTCTGGAACATATACAGCAAGGCACTTTACCGGTGCTTCAACGATGCTACATTTCTTTTTCAAACAATTGTAATGATTTTAATTACGTCTTACAAGAATCAAGCCTACTGTGAGGAATTTTACTTGAGCGTATAATCATATATATAAAGATTTACAGAGTAAAATTATTTCTATGTATACATGTTATTTACTGACTATGGGAAGTAATACATGATTCACTACAACTTTGAATGAGCCCCGCCCTCCAAATATATATTTATGCCAATATAGTCTACTAAAATTCTATATATTATCATAATGAGTAAATGTAGGCATGCATGGAATTTCATTTTTTGGAATATCTGCAGAATCAAATGAAACGTATACAATGTTTAGACATTTACTTACTTGATAGCATGTTATCTAACTTGATAAGTAGTAAAGCATATTGCGTGTGTGTGTATTTGTGTTTATTTGTAGTAGTCAAGTATACAGAATGTAGTTTAGAAAATGGTAATTAAGCTAAGCTTATAGATTGAATTTTTGGAGAGGAGAAACCACATGGCCTTTAGAAAATCATGGAGGTGAAAATGAGTTTTGACCTGTCGAAAGAATGTGTTCACGTCACAGTATAATCACATTTATACATAGACATTTTATGGGACATAAAATATCTATGTATATATATAAGTGATTATATATATATATACAAATATATATACATACATACATATATATATATATATAGTGACGAAACATAAGGCAATTGCATGAACTCATAATCTTTTATTTACTGCTATATATATTTCGATGATAGCCATTGAATGGCTATGACCTCATCAGGCAGTTAGTCAGTTCTTAGATATGCCAGCTCTGTGTTTATGGTGTTGATGGTATCAGAGCCTTGGGGCATATGGATATATATATATATATATATATATATATATATATATATATATAACGGAGGAAATATGGTAAGGAACCAGGTGGACCATAACGCACCAAAGTACTCAAAACTTAGGATAGTAGAGTGGGTAATAGGAACGAGTAGGACCCCGACGGCAGAGCTCAAGCCGTTTCGACGGCTAATTCTGTTCCTGGAATAGAATTAGCCGTCGAAACGGCTTGAGCTCAGCCGTCGGGGTCCTACTCGTTCCTATATATATATATATATATATATATATATATAACAAAAGATTAATATGGTTCTTTGGTTACTCAACGAATACAGTTTTACAATACTGCCAATACGGGAATTGAATAATCAAGACCGTAGCGGAATATCATATATCAAATCATATATTTTGTCTGATGAGGAGGTACTGAAACAAACAGCACAGTACCTTAAAATATATATATAATAAAGTATATATTTTGATTATGCGAATATTTTTCATTTAACATTTTGAATAATATATATATATATATATATATATATATATATATATATATATATATATATATATATATATATATATATATATTTATATATATATATACATAATACATATGTGTGTAAAAGTATATATATATATATATATATATATATATATATATATATATATATATATATATATATTTATTATATTATATTATATTATATATATATATGTGTGTGTGTGTGTATGTGTGTGTGTGTGTAAGTGTGTGTGTGGAGGGTATCTGTGACGGTGTGTATGTATATGTATCTATTTTACTGTTTAATTGACATGAACTCTTCTTATAAGTAAAATGTAAACAAAGAATTGCGCCTATATCATTGGACTTAAAACATAATAAATCTAGGTAGTTATTAGTCTATGTATGTTTTTACTTATGTATGCTGGCGTGCCACATTGTACGTAAATACAAGCAATATTTATTATTATACATATCAGTATAAATGTTGGTTTCTGTATACTTGTGGCGTATTGCGTATAGAATTTAACGGTTCCTGTTATGAAAAGTAAAATTTTATTTTCAATAGAGTCTTCGTAACTTAAATGAGCTTAATAGTATTCTATATTGATTTTAACATTTGATATAAAAAAATACGTTACTTAGTGCATTCCTATGATATTATTTCGCCTTTAATAATTGTCATCATCATTGTCATCATCGTCCTCATCATCATCCTCTTGATTTTTCTATAATTATCACCTTCATAACAAGAAATCAAATATTTCTATCATCCCTGACATTATTTTAAGAGGGTAAATACAGCGCTTTTTAAAATCCTGTTAATATTAATCATAAACTTGTGTTTATCTATTTAAACGGAGAGACCTTGATATTTTTAATGCTCTTTGAAGTGATTAATGAATTAAAAAATATGAAAGTATATATCAAAGAGTTTCAAATGCCAAATAATAATAATAATAATAATAATAATAATAATAATAATAATAATAATAATAATAATAATAATAATAATAATAATAAACTGAAAAAATGAACGGCAACGCAGAAACCTATTGATTAGTTACTATTGAAAAATAATATGAAAATGAAAGCAAAGTATTGATAATATTAATAATATTAGTAATAATAATAATAATAATAATAATAATAATAATAATAATAATAACTATAATAAAAATAATGGTAATTGTAGTAGTAATAATAATGATAATAGTAATGCAACCGACAGCAATAATAATTAAATACTATTGTAATAAAAATAGCACTATTAGTAATGACAATATTATTAGTAATAATTTTACCTTCCCGCCCACTACTAAATATGGACCATATATGTTTCAGTCAAAAATGTATATAAAAAATAAAAAGTGGAAAAGATGTAAATATGTATTGTGTCCTCATCCTCATAATAATAATCATTATTATTATCATAATCATCCTTATCATCATCATCATCATCATCATCAACTCATCAACATCATTATTATTATGATTATATATATATATATATATATATATATATATATATATATATATATATATATATATATATATATATATATGTATATATATATATAAAGAATCAAATCCTCGTAGTTTGGTAAAGTTGTTGAGGGCAACTTGAATGCCTGGCTTGTTGGTTATTTCAGAAAGTTTCTAATAGAGACTTCATGGAAACGCTAGTGGAGGCATGGTCATAGATATCCATTCTGCTGCCCATGGACTCTGTGCCCTTGTTTCCTTTGCCTGACCACTGGTGATGACCATATTTCCTAAATAAATAACGGCCCAGGAGGAAGCAGCCCACAAGAATAATGAGAATAAGTAGGGCGATGCACAACCAAATGTGACTTGGATGGTTAAAACTGGAGGCTGTGTATAGAAAGAAAATAAAACAAACAGATAAGAGAATGAAAGAAAGATAATTAGGAAATTTTAAAACTGCATAAGCAATAACATCAAATCAAACAATAAACATTAACAAACTATAATACTATTTTCAAATGCAGTAAAGCAGTGAAGCTGCTATGGGATTACAGGGTACAGACAGATAAGAAATTATAACACAATAGGCCTGTCCCGGTGTTTTTTGACAAGCAAAAAATATCGAGCCTGATTGTAAATGAAGCCTGCCCCTTTGACACAAGAGTGCATGAAAGGGAGGAGAAAATGAACCAATACCAGGATTTAAAGTGGGAATTAAAAAGGATTTGGGACTGTCATGAGATCAAGGACGTTCCGATTGTCATAGGAGCACTAGGTACTATCTCTAAGAGTTTTCAAGGATCGTTAAAGTACATTAATTCAGCCCCCTTTTTTAGAACACTTCAAAAGGCATGCTTGCTGGGAACAACAAAAACCCTACGATACGTCCTGAATATCTGAGGCTGAAGGTAGTGGCTTGATATTCATTTGAACAAGCTTTCCAGTTAAATAAAAATAATGGTTTCATTTATTGACCACAAAGGCCGACTTATAGGGGACGATACAAAGACAGGGACATTGGCGGTTTACAATAAAATTGGGGAAAATTACACAAGTGACAAGTAGAGAAAAATACCGCATGTTCGACAACAACCAAAGATATATTTGAAGATATAGAAGGGAAGATACAGGCAACGATGCTATCCTTGAGGCTGAATAGACCAACACATTTCGGAGACATTTGTCAGTAGGATTTTGAGCATAATAATCGGGCAAAGTGAACTGGGACTGTTAAAAAGGAAATTAATGAACAAGCACATCAACACATCGGTGTACTCCCTTAAAAAAAACGGCCAATAAAATAACCAACTGGATATCACCTGGCCCTGCTGGTGTGCGACGATGTTGGTAGCCATGCTCAATGACTGATTGATATCGGGTGAAGTACAGACAATACCATTGTTCTAATAATAAATGACCAAGCTAATGGTCGTGACGTTACGAACTATAGGCCTATCACAAGTCTCTGCTCACACGTAATGCTAACAAGCATTATCTATGAGGAAATCTGCCATCTCGACATAAACGACTTATTCTCGGAGGAACAGAAAAGATGCTGAAAGATGTCCCGTGGTCTGGAAATGATTATTATATCGATAGTACCATTAGGCCTGTTCACACCCACATTTGAAAACATCTCAACGCACACGCATTACCCCCTGAGAAAAAATTAAGTGTAAAATCATCAATATCTCAAAACTTACTATTGAAGCTAAGGATAGGAATATCGTCATACATTAGAATAAAGAAGCACTACTAAAAATAACATTCATTTAAGAGAGTATTGAAGTTTCCTTGAAGCATTGTGGAATAATAAGGTAAATTTCTTTAAGTCGTTTGGAAGCCTCGACAATGCAGATGGGTAAATCTCCAGGTAACAAGATCCGGTGGTGGAGAGAGAGATATAAGTGGGTCTACGGTGAGATGCGTGGTGTGTATAAGACTGTAACGTGTAGAGGAATGAAGGAAAGAGCGAGAGCGTAAAGGATAAAATAATATTAACAACACGAGAAAGAGTTACCTTGGGAGAGATTTAATTGTCCCTATATATTTCGGATTCACATCCATCAAAGGGGTTTTTTCCGGGGAGGGGGGGGGGGAGTTTGTCTGTCGGAAAGGTGCGAAACGTGTCCTCCGCTGTTCGTTGTCTTGAATATCTGAGGTATTCAGCAGAGCGCTCGTGTGCGTGAAATGGTTTCGGTCAGGCAGAGGTCAGCGGCCTAATATATATATATATATATATATATATACAGTTACAACTAGACACACAATATTTGCCATTAGTTTGTATGCACAAACAGCCCAAACACATAACTCAATCCAGAATAGGTAACATATCCAAACGATTACAACTCAATACAACATTTGTCTAACGAAAGTCTAATGCAATAGCACCACCTGACACACCCCGACATGTAATATATATAGTATTATATATATATATATATATATATATATATATATATATATATATATATATATATATATATACATAATACTATACATATTATATATCATATAATATATCATATATATTCATATATATAATATAATTATTTCTACATTTGGCACAAGGCCAGAAATTATCGCAGTGTATGATTGGTACTTTATTTTATCGACCCCGTAAGTATGAGAGGCAAGGTTAACCTCGGCGGGATTTGAACTCAGAACATAAAGGGGCGTAACTCCTTGCCAATCCACCGCCCTTATATTCATACATATTATATAATATAATATATATATATATATATGTGTATGTATGTATGTATGTATATATAAATATTATATTATATTACACTATAATATATGTGTGAATATATGATATATAATATGTATAGTATTATGTGTATATATAGATATAATAGATATATATATATATATATTTATACCGTTTCGACGGTTATTTCTTTATACCGTTTCGACGGATATTTCTGAAGTCCAGAAATAGCCATCGAAACGGCTCGAGCTTTGCAGTCGGGGTCCTGAACCTTATCCTATTACCCACTCTACTACCCAAAGTATCGAGTACTCTGGTGTGTTATAGTATCTATAGATAGATAGATATTATACTATATATGCCCGGGCGAGTCAGGTGGTGCTATTGTGTTAGACTTGTTCTGGGTCAATACTGACTGATACCTATGAAAGTTATCAAAGTTATATATGGGGAGGTAGGCATGCGTATAAACATAAATCAATATAAGATTACAGGTGGAGAGAGAGAGAGGCGTGTGATGCATATATAATCATAAATAGTAAAAGAACCAAAACTTACACTGCAGTTCCGTATGGTAAGATGCTAAAAAGCCCGTATGTTCTGCAGAGGAATTTGTATGGAAAACCACTAACATATCTCTGTTAGTCGTCACAAATTTCGGTTGATCCTCTCCACACCACTTTCCTAGTAGAACGTCGTATTCTGTAGACCCTGGAAATAGAAAAGCAACAAGGATATATTATCGACCCTATATATCTAAATATGAACCAGCAACTCATGGTAGAGACGAAGGGGTGTGTAGCGACATAGGACATTCTCTTCGGCATTTCTCTCTAAAAACCTTCGAAATCCCATCCTCTCTTCATGTCTGAAATTGATCAATACTATCCAGAGGAAGGAAATAGAAAAGTGAGAAAGAGAATTGATGCACCACAGTACTGGACTGGACAGGTATAATTTTTTTCAACCACAAAAGGATGAAAGGCAAATTTGAACACGCCGGAATTTGAACTCAGGGTGCATACAATTGGAACGAATGCTGCAAAGCAGTCTATCCACTGTTCGTATGATTCTAGCAATTTGCTGCCGTATGAAGTCTAGAGACTCTCACAAATGTGATGGAGTGAAATGGAAATATTTGATTCAGTGAAGTTATGCATGATAAACTCACTGTATATGTCTTTAAAATTTAAAGGCAACAAAGCAAGCAAGCTAGAATAATATAAGCGAATGGAATTTAAAAAAAAATATAATCGATGAATATGGTAGCTTATATTATCTTTAAATTGAACTGAATATGCGACACGCACATTTCCGTCTTCTGCATATATGTAGTTGGCAGAATAGAAAATTGTGTTGGTGTTGGTGATGTTGGTGTTGGTTGTGCCGGTGCTTGTCTTGGTGTTGTTCTTGGTAGTGGTGAAAGTGGACGTGGTGTAGATTAGAGGAAGGTTGTTCTATTGTCTGTAGTGATGAAGTCGAGAAAAAGAATGGAATGTAACACGATACCCCACGACCTGTATCTCCGATTTCGCAACCGGATGTGAACCACACCAGCCACCTAATGGGAAGAACATACGTTATCAGGGTTCAGCTGTCATATTATGTATTTTCTGTATATTAAAACTATTATCTGCAGCTACTACAACCTCCCTTCGTAATGCGCTGTAATCCACCTTAGGCCCCTTACAGCCACAATCCTCACCATATATATATCTAATGTGAAAAGGTTGAGATCATGGTTACTTTTAGGGGCAGGGACTGGTGTGAAGTATCCTCAAACGAAAATCGTGTCTCGAATGCATGTAACAGGACAGGATCCGCTAAAGTTGAACAATTGGTAGTGATAACCAGGGCGAGTTTTATTACACCCTGTAGGCCGTACCGGTTTTCAACTGCAAATGCAAAAAATAACAACTCAAACAGAGATGCAAGGCATATCTCTCGACGCTGTAAAACTTCTGCCCTCCCGAAAAAATGAAAAGAATGTTCGACCTTGGCCGGATTACATCTCCTATACCAGAAAGTAGAAACAAATACATCAATATAATCTGTCTGGTGATTTAACTAATGCCACTACACTGTCCATTCGAATGTTATGGCGGACTACCAATTTTAAAGTGTAGACAGTGAAATCAAGGAATCATAAAATTATTACAAATGGTGACTGGCATATTAACAATGTCGTAATTTGTCGTCATTCAATAATTATCGTGTAAAAGAGCCATGTACTTACCATCATAGACAGACACAGAATCAGTTTCACAACCGGAAGACAAGTAAATATCCGAAAATGCTACTTCTAATACAACGTTTTCGTCGGGATTTTTTGATCTTATAGCCCAGGATCGGGACATCGAGCTGGAGAAAATATGAAATGGTGAGAGATTGTTAGTCTGTTAAATTCTCAACACGCCTATATTATAGATTCGTGAATTCTCTATATCGATAAATAGGTTAATAGATGTATCAACAGTGTAACAGGAAATTAGATAGCAACATATATAAACGCTAATGTTAAAAATATATCGAAACTAAGATTAAATCTCACAGAACCACATACACATACATTACATATATTAATATACATATTCAGAAAGGTATTCGTATGAGTATATATATATATGTATATATATATATATATATATATATATATATATATATATATATATATATATATATATATATATATATATATATATATATATATATATATATATATATATATATATATATATATATATATATATATATATATATATATATATATATATATATATATATATATATATATATATATATATATATATATATATATATATATATATATATATTTTTATATGAGCCGCCAGTGTCCGCGCATTGCCTGGAGACTTAACTGAGAATAGACTTCCTGATGACGCAATGAATTCTCGACAGTTGAATTACGTAACTGTCTTTATCCCATTGCAGAAACTAATTAGTTGGAGTGAAAATTTAAGTAAGAAAAAAAAAAAAAAAAAAATTTTTTTTGAATTTTTTTTTTAAAAAAATATTTTTTTATTTTACGTCCTTTATATTATTGTTCTGCATTCTCCTGCATTGAACCACCTAGGTACTATGACATAACCTGTGTATTTGCTGGCATGGGCGTGCATCTGTGCGCTTATGTTAGTTGATATATTAAATTATCTATATTTATCTCCAAATCACTGATTTGTCGAGCAAACTTGTCAAAACCACTTCTAAAAAAATTTTTTTGGGGTGTTAGTAGGCGTCAGTCATCTTACCATCCCATTCCTTCTAACTAGCCTCTGTGTCACGTGATTGATTCTTTAGAATCGGCCATTTGACTTGAAGCAGTGAGAATTTCGGTACATAGAATTCAGTCCTCGCAAGCTGTTCGATCTACCGAATTATTATTATTTTTATATGAGCCGCCAGTGTCCGCGCATTGCCTGGAGACTTAACTGAGAATAGACTTCCTGATGACGCAATGAATTCTCGACAGTTGAATTACGTAACTGTCTTTATCCCATTGCAGAAACTAATTAGTTGGAGTGAAAATTTAAGTAAGAAAAAAATTTTTTTTGAATTTTTTTATTTTTTATTTTTTTTTTTTTTAAAAATATTTTTTTATTTTACGTCCTTTATATTATTGTTCTGCATTCTCCTGCATTGAACCACCTAGGTACTATGACATAACCTGTGTATTTGCTGGCATGGGCGTGCATCTGTGCGCTTATGTTAGTTGATATATTAAATTATCTATATTTATCTCCAAATCACTGATTTGTCGAGCAAACTTGTCAAAACCACTTCTAAAAAAATTTTTTTGGGGTGTTAGTAGGCGTCAGTCATCTTACCATCCCATTCCTTCTAACTAGCCTCTGTGTCACGTGATTGATTCTTTAGAATCGGCCATTTGACTTGAAGCAGTGAGAATTTCGGTACATAGAATTCAGTCCTCGCAAGCTGTTCGATCTACCGAATTATTATTATTTTTATATGAGCCGCCAGTGTCCGCGCATTGCCTGGAGACTTAACTGAGAATAGACTTCCTGATGACGCAATGAATTCTCGACAGTTGAATTACGTAACTGTCTTTATCCCATTGCAGAAACTAATTAGTTGGAGTGAAAATTTAAGTAAGAAAAAAATTTTTTTTTGAATTTTTTTTTTTAAAAAAATATTTTTTTATTTTACGTCCTTTATATTATTGTTCTGCATTCTCCTGCATTGAACCACCTAGGTACTATGACATAACCTGTGTATTTGCTGGCATGGGCGTGCATCTGTGCGCTTATGTTAGTTGATATATTAAATTATCTATATTTATCTCCAAATCACTGATTTGTCGAGCAAACTTGTCAAAACCACTTCTAAAAAAATTTTTTTGGGGTGTTAGTAGGCGTCAGTCATCTTACCATCCCATTCCTTCTAACTAGCCTCTGTGTCACGTGATTGATTCTTTAGAATCGGCCATTTGACTTGAAGCAGTGAGAATTTCGGTACATAGAATTCAGTCCTCGCAAGCTGTTCGATCTACCGAATTATTATTATTTTTATATGAGCCGCCAGTGTCCGCGCATTGCCTGGAGACTTAACTGAGAATAGACTTCCTGATGACGCAATGAATTCTCGACAGTTGAATTACGTAACTGTCTTTATCCCATTGCAGAAACTAATTAGTTGGAGTGAAAATTTAAGTAAGAAAAAAATTTTTTTTTGAATTTTTTTTTTTTAAAAAATATTTTTTTATTTTACGTCCTTTATATTATTGTTCTGCATTCTCCTGCATTGAACCACCTAGGTACTATGACATAACCTGTGTATTTGCTGGCATGGGCGTGCATCTGTGCGCTTATGTTAGTTGATATATTAAATTATCTATATTTATCTCCAAATCACTGATTTGTCGAGCAAACTTGTCAAAACCACTTCTAAAAAAATTTTTTTGGGGTGTTAGTAGGCGTCAGTCATCTTACCATCCCATTCCTTCTAACTAGCCTCTGTGTCACGTGATTGATTCTTTAGAATCGGCCATTTGACTTGAAGCAGTGAGAATTTCGGTACATAGAATTCAGTCCTCGCAAGCTGTTCGATCTACCGAATTATTATTATTTTTATATGAGCCGCCAGTGTCCGCGCATTGCCTGGAGACTTAACTGAGAATAGACTTCCTGATGACGCAATGAATTCTCGACAGTTGAATTACGTAACTGTCTTTATCCCATTGCAGAAACTAATTAGTTGGAGTGAAAATTTAAGTAAGAAAAAAATTTTTTTTGAATTTTTTTTTTTTTTTTTTTTTTTTAAATATTTTTTTATTTTACGTCCTTTATATTATTGTTCTGCATTCTCCTGCATTGAACCACCTAGGTACTATGACATAACCTGTGTATTTGCTGGCATGGGCGTGCATCTGTGCGCTTATGTTAGTTGATATATTAAATTATCTATATATATATATATATATATATATATATATGTATATATATATATATATATATATATATATATATATATATATATATATATATATACGGTTCTTATATATTTGATATATATTTATCCTTAACGAGCCCTCTTTGGATTTTAGTCTTCACATTTATTATTATTACTATATACATATATATGTAGGGTGGTGGATTGGCAGTATCGGTAGAGGGTCGGACGCCATGCTTTCCAGCATAGTTACGTCCCTTTATGATCTGAGTTCAAATCCCGCCGAGGTTGACTTTGCCTTTCATCCTTACGGGGTCGATAAAATAAAGTACCAGTAATACACTGGGTAATTTGCTGGCCTTGTGCCTAAAGTAGAAACAATTACTATATACATATATATATATGTATATAGTAATAATTGTTTCTACTTTAGGCACAAGGCCAGCAATTACCCAGTGCATTACTGGTACTTTATTTTATCGACCCCCGTAAGGATGAAAGTAATAATAATAAATTATTTTATATGTATATATATATATATTTATATATATATACATATTTATATGTATATATATATATATATATATATATATATATATATATATATATATATATATATATATATACATATTTATATATATATATACATATTTATATATATATATATATATATATATATATATATATATATATATTGGCAATATCCCGGTGATATATATATATATATATATATATATATATATATATCACCGGGATATTGCCAATAGATAAAAAAAAAAAAACACGTAAAAGTTTCATTTCAGGCAATTAACACATTCAACAGTTGATTTAGCGACGAAATCTTTCTTTTTTATTCAAAGAAATTTTGTCGCACATTCGGTGGCAGTATCAGTGTGTATTGTAGCTCCTTCCTTCATCGAATTACTCAAAAAAGGTCGAGTAACTAGACCAAATTCGAAATGAGGAGAATGCACATTACTAATATACGTTTCCAAAAGTTCGTAGGTAAGAAATTGATTCGTTGTGCATAATAATGTAATTTATATTTCTGATAGCTGTCTACCATTCAAAGATATCAATGTCTAAGCATATACTAAAGCTGGTATAAAGGTGTTATGTCTGATATCAAGAGACGATAAATGGATGTCTTATTTTGTCACATCAATTTTCTCCTAGAAAATATGAGATATGAAGATGAAGAACGATTGTATAATGTTTGGAGTTACTTCTTTCGGTTTTTACATTGTTGCTTAGCCCAATCTATTTGATATGATGTGTAAATACTTCATATAATATAACATATAAACTATTATACTGTAAATAGTTCTATTTCTACGATATTGTACCCACTCATTTATATTTCTCTCTATATACTATATGATTTTGTATCTCTATTTTACGATACTTCGTAGATAAATACAATGAGGCCCAGCTCTCATTTCTACCAGTGGCTTTACATGATATTTGATGTATTTATATATATAATTTTTATTTGAACATGACACCTCGGACCATCCTTAATGAATTGGACAAAGAGCGTGAGAGCGGTGGCACATATGACTCCTAGCCCGATGAAACTGAGAATTATAAATATATGGCCATTGACCCTAGAAGTCAAGTGTTTCATATATTTCTAAACATCTAAATTACTACGCACACACACACACACACACCCACACACACACACACATATACACACACACACATACACACACACATATACACACACATATATATATACCTATGTGTGTGTGTGTGTAAACACACACACGCTCACGTATATATATATATATATATATATATATATTAATAAAAGGAATTCCACATTTGTCTGATTTACTCGTTTTATTTACAATCCTTTAAAGTTTATAATGGTATTAGAATGAAATAGTATGGTAGAATATTAAATATTAAGTGTTAATTGAACAAGTACTTTCATGCTTTCGCAATCTTCAGGTTCACATTCTGTGGTGACAGTCAAGTTTACAATTTTCAACTGTTGAACATTGCAAACTTGACTGTCACCACAGAATATGAACCTGAAGATTGCGAAAGCATGAAGGTACTTGTTCAATTAACACTTAACATTTAATATTCTTCCATACTATTTCATTCTAATACATTATAAATTTTAAAGGATTGTAAATAAAACGAGTAAATCAGACAAAGTTGGAATTCCTTTTATTAATATAATCTTCTATACACAATCATACACACCCGTGTATATTTATCTATCTATCTATCTATCTATATATATATATATATACATGCATGTGCATATATATTAATCTATGTAGTAAACCTGAATTAATTAACCATTAATTCTCATATGAAATTACATCTGGTTTTATGACTTTCCCCTGTCTGGTAATAGTGGGAAAGTGTAGCCAGAAATGATGCCAAAAACAGAAAAACATAAAAGAAAATGAATCTATATAAACGTTATTGGAAAACCTATACTGAGATTAGTTTCAAAGTTTGTATTAATAGTTACATGTGTAATAGCCAGTTGGTGGAAAGGGAACCATAAAAGTTGAAGAAACAAAATGTCAACCATTCGTTAAGAGAAAGAATCATAGCCACTAAACACTAATCAGTATGAGAGACATAAATATATTTGTCTCTGTTTATTCGATTGGTGAGGATGAAGGCGGAATTATAGAAAAGTTAATGTGTGAGACGAAATGAATTGTTGTTATATATTTCGTCCCCTTGCCTTCTGTGTTCAAATCCCGCTGTGTCATATATGGCTCGCACTTCATCAGTTGTCCGGTTTAACACAACCATTATTCCAAGTATAATCCATGGTATTGTTAGCAATCAATCCAGATCCTCGTTTTAAAGATACTTTCCTTCCTACTATCAATCACAGGGCGTGAATTAATTAATTAATCATTGGCGCTGCCTTTCCTCCCGATTAATCGATATAAAAGTGGTTATAATAAAAGATGCCATATAATGTGTTTCATTGCAGCATCGAAATGTTTCAATTGTTCTTTAATTTATGAGAATGACACAAGTAAGGGCCTAAACTTCGCTGACTCATTGAGAGCAAGCTTATGAACTCAACCTACCAGCCAGAATAGATGTAAAATATTTCATTCATATACAGCCAATGCTGCCTTTAAAAGAATAGACGCTTTGATTATTGTAGTCCTTGATAAGATATGTCTGAACAAACAATAATTGTTTGTTCTACTTTTCTACTTTTGGCCCACGGCCAGCAATATCAAAAGTACTTTATTTTATCGACCCCGTAAGGATGAAAGGCAAAGTCAACCTCGACGGGATTTGAACTCAGACCGTAAAGGAACGTAACTATGCTGGAAAGCATGGCGTCCGACCCTCTACCGATACTGCCAGGGATTATCAAGACTGTAATGCCTCCGGTAGTACATCAGCTCATTGAAAACTAAAATAATAAAACGAGCAAACATCCCATTTTCTTTAAATGACTCAAATGTTATTTCAATTCTAGTTAGCAATGTAAAACTAACAAAAGAAATAGAAGTTGGTTTTGACCATAATAATGCATCTAAAATAGACAAAAGTCCATACATTTTGAATATGGAGCAATGGATTAAAGAATCCATTACTTGACTGGTGGATTATTTTATCGACGACGATAGGAGGATTCGGAAAATTAACTTCAGTAATTCATACCAAATACATACCAAATTAGTGCAAAGCATTCTGTTCGCTATTCTACCCATCCACATCACTACATAAACTAGTTTCTAAGTTAATAACAAAATCAGAAATGTTTTGCAAGGGGATAGTGAATTAAATAGACATCATGCTTTGCCTGCTGCTTTATTTCATCGACTCCGAAAGAATGATTAGTAATCAAGGTCTCCAGAGGATATAAACAGAATGCAGAAAGCCAAGGCAAACACAGAGCACATTTTACTCAAAGTTCTAATGACACTGGTTCATCTTACACTACATTAAGGAAGGAGATTTTTTTATCACAATCAACACATTTAATCTTCTTTGTTTTTATTATCCTTCTATTTCCAAATTCCCTAAAATATAGCAGCACAAACGGTAGTCAAAATAAACGTCATTCTTTTTTGAGAGCATTTGCTAAAAATGAAATATTTATCGTTGAGAAAATTATAATGGAAACGGAATAGAAATTATAAATATATTTCAGTAAAATAATAACTCGCTAGATGTACAGTTTCTTACACGTTTCTATACACCAACATCAGACCGACAACACACCCCTAATATACACCACCAACAACACACCCCTAATATATACATGTGTTTGTATACATTCTCTTATTCTAAAATCTGGTTTAGGGTAATAACCGCACGAAAGTCTTTTTATGAATGTCATTAGTTAATATTTTTTCTCACATTTTTCTTTCAAAAGGAAAGAAAAGTTAGACATAGAGGGCAAACAAGAAAATAAACGAAAAAGCGACTCGCCTCTGTCGTTTGATATGAAGTATCACTTTCCTTTCATGTAGAACAATATCTTACAGTTAGTTAACTCTGTCAAACATGAATTTATTATTGCTTTATTTGTAATTTTTTTTTTCAAAACTATTCTGACAGGCGACAGATCCAACCAATTATACGACCAAATATTTCACAATTATTGAACTCATTTCACTTTGATCGATTTTGCTTGTTTTATAACTATTAAATCTGAGAACAAGTAGGCGGGGATTCGATAGAATCATTAGAGCAAAGGACAACATTCTAGCTCTCTGCGTTTTAAGTTCAGAATCCTGTAGAAGAGGTCAATAAATATAGTAAGGGCGAGTCTTCTTTTAAAATATTGAGGACGTGCTGTGATGTCACCATTATCATGAGAGACGACACACGGTATCTGATTTGACAAGATAGATCAAAGAGGCTTACAAAGGCCATCCACATCTTATTGGAGGTTCCGGATGATAATAAGTTTGCAGATAACAGCAATCACCAACCCGAACTACTGCACCGTTTAATCGCCATTGTGTAGATGAATGTAAATGCAAGCATCGTATATACTGTTCCATGTCATATATATAGATTGTATCGCTAAAGCTTTTCGTGTGGAATTCCGAGTGTGTAAATATATGTGCGTTAGTATATGCGGGAAATATATGAGAATGGCTGAGAAGTAAAAGTATGTGTATTAAACTATGAACAACTGTCATATATCTAAACGAGTGTGCTCGCAAGTTTATGAGTGGGGCAGCAAAAAAAGAAAAAAGCATGGATACGCACTCATCTGTATATCTACACATATATACACACACATATACACACACACAATCATACACACACACACATATATATAATTTCAAAGCCTGTGTTAAACAAACAGGTGACTATCGGTTACCGGCACGGCACACCTTTAAATTGGGCCGCTCGTTTACAAAGGAATCGAACATTACTACTTGTTTTCGATGTAACCTATAATACATACATATACATATATGCATATATATATATATACATATATATATATATATATATATATACATATATATTTCGTTTCTGAATTTGTTTAGCAAGATTCTTTATCTGAAAACGTGTGTTGAAACCGATATTGTTATACTTTGGGAGGGTCATGTTGCCAATAAGAAACACACGCACCAATGGCTTTCACTTCAATTTATTATAATAAATTTATAAATTTCCGATTGGTTGGTTGGTTCCACAACCGGATGGTTGTTTAAATATGACCTCTTCAATGACTATATGTGTGTGTTTCTTATAATGTAGTGTGATGTGTGTGTGTGTGTGTGTGTATGTGTGCGTGTCCGTGTGGGTGTGCGTATGTGTGTGTGTGTGTCTTTCTTCCTCCGAGGAAGCGTTGATGCTAATACACCATTCACGCAAGAATTTGAGATATATCATCTACTTTTTCTATCCAATCTTATCGAAAGTAACCACACTCAGAACCACACACAGAGACAAAATTCCTCAATTTATAAATTTATTATAATAAATTGAAGTGAAAACAGCTGGTGCGTGTGTTTCTTATTGGCAACATGACCCTCCCAAAGTATAACAATATACATATATAAATATATATATATACATACATATATATACATATATAAATATATATATATATAAGTGTTATTAACAAATATGGCAGCAAATGAAATTCATATTTTTTCAGCAGCGTTTTATCTCATATTGACGCTCGACGCCATAACTGAATTGTTTATTATAAATTCCCACACTTATAACTCTGTTAAATATTTCATTGCAGAGTTGGTTCTAAATGGTGATATTATGAAATTTTATAATTAAACAGTACAATATATAACATTCAGTTTATGTATGATGGTTATAAATCAAAGCTAAAGTCAGAAAATACAGAAGTATGAATGAAAGAAGACTAAGCTTTTAATTTTAATTGTAGCGTTCATATATAAATAAATATCAAATGGCAGGCGTATTAAGTATTTAATTATTCAATTTCTAAATCCCAGTATATAAAAGTCTTGTTTTGATCAAATGTTTAAAAACTATATAAATTCTGTAATTTAAGATAATATATTTAAGTATCGATACATTTACTTGTTTATGTATATATATGTCTTCATCTGTAGAATATATATATACACACACAAACATATACACACACACACTCCCCCCCCCCCCCACACATATGTATATGTATATATGTATATATATGTGTGTGTGGGGGCGTATGTGCGTGTGCGCGTTATGTGTGTGTGAGTCTGTGCGGGTGTGCATATATGTGTGCCTGTATATAATATCAATCCCAAGTGGAAAATATATTTCACTGATAAAAACCTGTTATGACGAGTTTGGATATTAAATTTGAAACTATGGTTAAGACCCGACAAATGTATAAATGGAGAAAGAAAATGAAAAAAGAAATATATACACGTTTACACACGCTCAGACACACAGACACACACACACAGAGGCACACACATACACACATATATATATGTGTTTGAATAATGTAGTGTGATGTGTGTATGTGTGTGTGTGTTTGTGCGTGTGCGTGTGGGTGTGCGTATGTGTGTGTGTGTGTGTGTGTGTGTGTGTCTTTCTTCCTCCGAGGAAGCGTTGATGCTAATACACCATTCACGCAAGAATTTGAGATATATGATCTACTTTTTCTATCCAATCTTATCGAAAGTAACCACACTCAACAGCACGCGCCCATACACACAGTTACACATGCTCACACACTCGTATATATATATATATATATATATATATATATATATATATATATATATAATGAAAAATTGAACAGGGACAGAACAGAGAGGCAGTACGATAAATGTTTATTAAATTCACGCTCAGGAGAGTGGGGGGTAGGTGGGGGACGACGTTTCGGGCATAAGCCCTTAAACTCTCTTTTTTGGGCCTCAACATGGCCAACAAAAAGGTTGGCATAGTTCGGGCCCATTCTTGTGCCCATGGCTACCCCCGTGACCTGTTGGTAAAACTCACCCGAGAAGGAGAAACAATTTAGGGTGAGGACCAGCTCGGCGAGGCGAAGGATGGTGGGGGTGGAGGGAATGGGGGAGGGGCGAAGGTCGAGGTAGTGTTTGAGGGCGCGAAGGCCGTCGGCGTGGGGGATGACGGTATAGAGGGACTTGATGTCTAGGGTGAAGAGGAATGGCTGAGGGCCGGGTAGGTAGGTGAAGGAGTCGAAAAGGCGCAGGGCGTGGTTGGTGTCAGAGATGTGGGAGGGGAGGGTGGTGACAAGGGGGGCGAGGAGGGAGTCGAGAAAGGCGGAGATGAGTTCGGTGGGGCAGTTGCAAGCGGAGACGATGGGGCGGCCGGGGTTGTCAGGTTTGTGGAGTTTGGGGAGGAAGTAGATGGTGGGGGTGCGGACGATGAGGTGGGAAGCGGTAGGGGGGAGGTGGGAGGAGGCGATAAGGTCTTTGATGGTGGAGGAGACTTGTTGTTGGTAGAGGGGGGTGGGATCGGAGGGTAGAGGGCGGTAAAAGAGGGGGTTACAGAGCTGCCTGAGGGCTTCGGCCGTGTAGAGGTCCGCGCGCCATACCACCACGGCGCCTCCCTTGACCGCCGGTTTGATGACAATGTCATCTCGGCTACGGAGGGAGCGGAGAGCGAGGAGTTCGCCCCGTGAGATGTTGTGCCGTTTGGAACGGTGGCGGAAGTCGAAACGATTTACTGCGCTACGGCTGGCATCGACGAAGGCGTCCAGGGTGCTAAATTGCCCTGGGGCCGGCGTCCAAGAAGATGGTCGTCGGCCCAGGGCGAGAAACGGGTCTGGGGCGTCCGGAGCCGGTGGCGTTCGGCTGAAATGTGCCTGTAGCTTAGTGCGTCGCAGGAATCGCTCGACTTCCGTTCGGGTGCGGAACTCGTCGCTGAGCGGAGTGTGGGGTATGAAGTGAGTGTGAGTACGTACCGGTTCAACGGAGACGATAAAAACAAATAACGAAACGAAATTAAATTTCGTTTCGTTTGTAACTCACTTTTGTATGACTGACGCTTAAACAATTAAGTTAAAAATGTACATCCGCATATGTATACTGAAATACTAGTATGCATATGAATACACACACGTATACATATGTAGATGTACCAAGTCTTTCACTGGTTACTTTACTGTGAGTATCCAGCTATTCTGTATGTAAACACACACTCCGTTGAACCGGTACGTACTCACACTCTATGCAAATTAGTCTGCCCACTACTAATTTTCATAGAAAAAGCATATAACGATATGTGCTTTTACGATTCTCCAGAAAGGCCGGTAGATAGGTAAATATTGCTGATGAGTTGTAACAACAACGAAACTAGTTCAATATTCCTTGTCTGGCTTTCTGGAGAATAGAGGAAAGGTGTTTCCTCAAAAACCAGTATGACTCTAAAAACCAGTTTGTCTGTGTGTTTACATACAGAATAGCTGGATACTCACAGTAAAGTAACCAGTGAAAGACTTGGTACATCTACATATGTATACGTGTGTGTATTCATATGCATACTAGTATTTCAGTATACATATGCGGATGTACATTTTTAACTTAATTGTTTAAGCGTCAGTCATACAAAAGTGAGTTACAAACGAAACGAAATTTAATTTCGTTTCGTTATTTGTTTTTATATATATATATATATATATATATATATATATATAAATCAGGAAAGAAGGTTTACATGGTTTGCTATACAAAACAGTTTTTAATCACATAGCTTACATTTGTTTCACTGAACTTGTCTGTCTAGAGATCGCTATCCGCCTAATTTTGCGTCACTCGATCGCCAATACAGAATTATAACCAGTCAGATCTTCGGAGCATGCGAGAATGAAGAAAATACACAGGCAAGAAAAGAAAAGAAAATATGGAGTAGTTATGGCATTCAATTAGAACAATAACAACAACAATTATTACAACAATGCTATCAATAAACTATTTAAGGTGACCCTGACATTACTTAGGTGGGAGGTATATAATGTATCTAATGTTACGGCGTGAAAATCAGCTGTCATAAGGCAAAAAGTATCGTAGTGTGTATCAATTTTAAATTATAAAGATAAGCTAGTTTTTACAGTCTTTCTCTTCATCTTCAACAGTATACATGAGTGGGACCACTGTCAAAGCTCAATAGTTGTAGAGTTAATACAGAGGTTAACGAATTAATATACGCATATATCTACGCACACACACACACGCACACACACACATATATATATATATAAATATATATACACATATATGTGAACATAGACACATACATACACATCAATATACACTCGTACAAAAATATACATACATGCAAAGAGAAAAGCGTGCTAATTGTAGTTATGTCAAAAAGAAGGTAAAGTAACATCGTAGTAGTGAAATGAGGAAAACTAGGATCTAGGATCAAATGATTGCAGCAGCTGAGAAGGAGTAAGATTGTTGGTAGATGAGGTATTTACAGACAATTGTGTGGTATAGACTTGTGAAGGAAATAGTATACTTAATGAATATATTTCTGTGGGTAGTAGGTATCCTAATTTAAAGCTATGTTATGTTGGTTCGATTCACGGAGGTTTGAATCTTATGAATTTAGTGGCTATTCTATGTCTGCAGAAGATAGATCTTTCTAACTTATTATTAAGTAGCCTTTTAACATTTCTAAGGATATACTATAGCTCAAGATCACACAGCCCGCAATAGGACATCCCTGTACTATAGGTTTTAGCAGCCGACAACTTCGACCAGTTGATAGTGTAGCTAGCGTTGCTGTCCTTCAATTCCCATATTTTTCTGGCGAGGGTGGTGGAACCCATAAGTGCTCGATTTTTCATTGAGTGCCTGTGCACATACCATCTTTTCTTAAAAGAACCCGCGGTGGATCCTATGTAATTCCAAGTGGAGTTACCCGAGATAACAGTGCACATGTACACCAGGCTCGAATCGAGACATCTGTTCGCCAATGGGCACCTATCTGGGAGGTGACAGTTGCAGTTTGAGGCGCTATTTTGTGCAGCTTTTACATTCCTATTTAGTACCCTGTTATAAATGGGTTGTGATATATGCCCCATGGGGTTTTGCTGCTGCGCGTTTGTATGCGCTTGTGGTTGTGATGTTGTTATGAGTTTGTGCTTATGTATAGGTGCAATTGATTTACTTGAGATATTTCTGTGGTTGATCTTGCGTATGTGTGATTCTATGTTAGCTGCTGTTGAGAAAGAGAGTTTTATAGTAGATCTATTGAGTATTTTGTGATATCTATGCGAGATAGGGAAGTGTTTATCTATTAGTTTAAAGAATGTAGAGGGCAGTCTAGTTTTTATAGAGGAGTTGAATATTGGGTTGAACCATACGTATTTTCTTTGTCTGTTTCTTCTATTGTTTCTAGGGTTTACGTTATTAGTGTTTTGGCCGTTTACTCTAGGTGTTATATGTCTAACCCTATGTCTAGTCAAGCTATTCCTATTATTATGTGAGCGGTTGGAGTAGAAATTACTAGGATTGTTTATGTTGTCCTTATTCACTATATACTGTAGTTTATCTTTATGACCGGCCCTACTTAATGCTGCATTATAATAGTCAGCATGCTCGTTAAAGATTTCTAGGTTTGAGGATAGGCGGGATATTCGGAGGGATATACTACGTGCTATATCCCGCCTATCCTCAAACCTAGAAATCTTTAACGAGCATGCTGACTATTATAATGCAGCATTAAGTAGGGCCGGTCATAAAGATAAACTACAGTATATAGTGAATAAGGACAACATAAACAATCCTAGTAATTTCTACTCCAACCGCTCACATAATAATAGGAATAGCTTGACTAGACATAGGGTTAGACATATAACACCTAGAGTAAACGGCCAAAACACTAGTAACGTAAACCCTAGAAACAATAGAAGAAACAGACAAAGAAAATACCTATGGTTCAACCCAATATTCAACTCCTCTATAAAAACTAGACTGCCCTCTACATTCTTTAAACTAATAGATAAACACTTCCCTATCTCGCATAGATATCACAAAATACTCAATAGATCTACTATAAAACTCTCTTTCTCAACAGCAGCTAACATAGAATCACACATACGCAAGATCAACCACAGAAATATCTCAAGTAAATCAATTGCACCTATACATAAGCACAAACTCATCACAACATCACAACCACAAGCGCATACAAACGCGCAGCAACAAAACCCCATGGGGCATATATCACAACCCACTTATAACAGGGTACTAAATAGGAATGTAAAAGCTGCACAAAATAGCGCCTCAAACTGCAACTGTCACCTCCCAGATAGGTGCCCATTGGCGAATAGATGTCTCGATTCGAGCCTGGTGTACATGTGCACTGTCATCTCGGGTAACTCCACTTGGAATTACATAGGATCCACCGCGGGTTCTTTTAAGAAAAGATGGTATGTGCACAGGCACTCAATGAAAAATCGAGCACTTATGGGTTCCACCACCCTCGCCAGAAAAATATGGGAATTGAAGGACAGCAACGCTAGCTACACTATCAACTGGTCGAAGTTGTCGGCTGCTAAAACCTATAGTACAGGGATGTCCTATTGCGGGCTGTGTGATCTTGAGCTATTGTATATCCTTAGAAATGTTAAAAGGCTACTTAATAATAAGTTAGAAAGATCTATCTTCTGCAGACGTAGAATAGCCACTAAATTCATAAGATTCAAACCTCCGTGAATCGAACCAACATAACATAGCTTTAAATTAGGATACCTACTACCCACAGAAATATATTCATTAAGTATACTATTTCCTTCACAAGTCTATACCACACAATTGTCTGTAAATACCTCATCTACCACCAATCTTACTCCTTCTCAGCTGCTGCAATCATTTGATCCTAGATCCTAGTTTTTCTCATTTCACTACTACAATGTTACTTTACCTTCTTTTTGCCATAACTACAATTAGCACGCTTTTCTCTTTGCATGTATGTATATTTTTGTACGAGTGTATATTGATGTGTATGTATGTGTCTATGTTCACATATATGTGTATATATATTTATATATATATATATGTGTGTGTGTGTGTGTGTGTGTGCGTAGATATATGCGTATATTAATTCGTTAACCTCTGTATTAACTCTACAACTATTGAGCTTTGACAGTGGTCCCACTCATGTATACTGTTGAAGATGAAGAGAAAGACTGTAAAAACTAGCTTATCTTTATAATTTAAAATTGATACACACTACGATACTTTTTGCCTTATGACAGCTGATTTTCACGCCGTAACATTAGATACATTATATACCCCCCACCTAAGTAATGTCAGGGTCACCTTAAATAGTTTATTGATAGCATTGTTGTAATAATTGTTGTTGTTATTGTTCTAATTGAATGCCATAACTACTCCATATTTTCTTTTCTTTTCTTGCCTGTGTATTTTCTTCATTCTCGCATGCTCCGAAGATCTGACTGGTTATAATTCTGTATTGGCGATCGAGTGACGCAAAATTAGGCGGATAGCGATCTCTAGACAGACCAGTTCAGTGAAACAAATGTAAGCTATGTGATTAAAAACTTTTTTGTATAGCAAACCATGTAAACCTTCTTTCCTGATTTATTATTACTCCAAGTGTTTACAACATAGGAATTACAGCATACCCGCAGCATCACTATGAAAACGCCTTGTTGAGTCAAACCAAGCCAAGCGTTAATATCATCCACTACCTGGAATACCATAACTGGACTTCACCTAAGTGGACTGCATTTAACTATTATTTGTTAATCCGTATATATATATATATATATATATATATATATATATATATAAATATATATAATTAAATATATATATATATATATATATATATATATATATATGTATTTAATTGATTGACTGATATATATTAACTGTTTAATTTATCAATTATTACGTTTTATGAGAGGGGTTGGCAACCTTTTGTGGGTGTGCGGGCCACATTGTAATGCAGAGTCTCGTCAACGGGCCACATAGCTCTGCATTGTGTCATCGGCGGGCCATGGGATCAAATAAGAAATAAGAGCATATGTAGAAACGAATACAGTAATATAATGAAATACTATGACACTTAAAACAAACTGTGACAAAACCGCGGTACCTGGCGGTGTGTTTAGATCAGTGTTGCCATTTGTTCGATGAACAAATTTACTTCTGACAATACTGAACAATTTGAACATAGAAAAATAAATAAACATTGGTTATTATCGAATACAGTCACTTACAGATGTTTTACTACCAGACAGCAAACCCAAATGAAAAGTTTTGCGGATGAAATGAAATAACTATATGCCTGACACGTTGGCTTCTTTTAAGTATGTCTAGGTCATTCGACATCCCTGTCATACATATACTATTTATGTACGTATATACACAAATACACACAAACAGCCCCCTTGACCTCGATGTCTGCCTATTCTATTTGTCTGAGTTTCATTTTTGTTTCTGTCATGCAAAAAATTACGTCCAGCAATGTGAGTCATGTAGCTAGACGTGTTCTCTAGTGGGTTTTCGAATCCAAAATATTTCAGTGAAATTTTCAGGGATCCCTTAGCCAACCTTTTGGTGGGCCGCACAAAAATCCTTTGTTGGCTTGCGTGCCGGGGGTTGCCAATCTCTGTTTTATACTTTAACTTTCTCTGCTATATTTCGTTATTCCTTCTTGTAACCCGATTAATAAGTTTCTCTACATATCTCTCGTATACAATATAGGTCGTACATTTCATATTATATGACAATACATTCAATTGTTAATCATTGGTTTCGAATATTTAATGTTCAATACTATTTACTAATTTCTAATTTCTAACACTAGTTCATAAATCTTCCTATTTATTTTTTTGCTAAACCCTTTAGCATTTAAACCGGTCATAGTCGGCCATAATTCTCTCACCTCTTTCTGTTAAAACCGGCCGTAAGAGGCCACTCATACTGAGGTTAAGATATTGTTCTCAAAATATATAACATCAAAATCTCATTGATTCAAGATTATGCGAAATATTGTGAGGTAATGCATTTACCGTGAAAACATAAGAGTAAATATTGAGTAATGTAAATGCTAAAGGGTAAAAGTTTGATTCTAGAGTGGTATTCTAATTTCTAGAAACGAGCTTTTACTTATCTATCATGTAGATGGGCAGTTAAACAATAATTCACTTATCTCTATAAGCTTTTGCGGTCAACATTGTGCCACCATCAAATAGTGTTAGCAGGCGGAAGTGGGGGTATATGCATTCTACCACAGGATTTCTCGCTTAGTGGTGCTGGCGGCTGCTGCACGAGAGTCTAGGAGTATACTAAAACTCTTAGATTGGATTAAACTCTGTGACCGTAGTATCTCATCGGCTGAGGTGAGGGGGGGTGGGGCTGGTATATGAGATAAGCTTGTCTCTGGGGGGCTAGCTGTTGGCAGGTAGCGGGTGATAATCGGATGGTCAGCCACTCCTCCATCTCTAAGCCTGCGCGAAGCTGTGGAGTGGAACTAAAGTTCACAAGGCAACGGATATTATAACATCATTGCTGTCCTTTCTCTTGAAGATTGGGTTGCCATGGAAACGAAACCTTATTACATAAAGATGCTGTCTGGTGATATCATGTAACCGCTTACGTGATTGAACAATCATGCAACCACGATCAGTATTGAAATATGTATGACAGCTTTGTTAATAAACGAGTTTTAACATCTACACTGACCTTCGCATTTTCCCTTTTCTACATATACTCAGTCTCGGACTCACAAATCATATTTGGAAGAAAAACACAAATCTATTTTGTCAGCAATCAGTACATAATGACCAATATTTATATATATATATACCTTCATCTATATCTCTTTTGTCCCATCTTCCTGTTTATCACGTCTAGTTGTTAACCTAATGCAATTGATAGAAATTGTAACGAAGGCAATCCTTCCTTCTCTGAAACCTCTTGACCATGTTGTATAAGCATAGGTAAATCACTATCATAACTATTGAATACTTCACTTTTTGTCGATTAGTAATTTGATCTTAAATATATAATTTGAAACAGTACTGTAGCAGCTTAGATGTGGATATTTGTACTGCGGCGGTTTTTGTGCTAAACATAGTAGAATACTAACTTTTTCAATTGATCAAATTTTGAGTACTTTAACATTTTCATATGTTAATCTATCGATACAATAATCCGACTGTACTCCAAATGAATTTGTTGAGCATATTATAAGCAACGAAATCACTGTATATCGATTTAAATGCTTATCATTATATGTATATATATATATATATATAAATATATATATGTGTGTGTGTGTGTGTGTGTGTGTGTGTGTGTGTGTGTGTGTACGTAAATGTGTGTTTATATGTGTATGAATGAATATATATATATATATATATATATATATATATATATATATATAATGTGTGCACGTGTGCCTGTATATGTATGGATGGTGTCTTGATATGTGTAAATGTGACTGCGTATATATATGTGAATATACACGGCTATAAATATCAGAAAAGTTTACAGTTGTCATAAAATTGACATTCTGAGTATTATGAGACTGTAAAATTTTACAATTTAAATATCCCAATAGAAGCAAACTTTTGTAAATTTTATTGATTACTTGAAATACTGTGCATAAAGTTTAGTACCATATTGTTCCTGTTTCTCTCCGACACTTTCTCTCTAATAACATGTTACTCAGGATCTTGATATTCACGTTTATACGAACCCATGTGTATATTATGCAACTGAATCTGTATATACTGCTTATATGTATGACTGCATGTACATATATATACAGCTCTGTATGAGCAAGACACGGTCATCTGATCTGACTAGTCTCATAGCGGGTCAACTCATCTAACGCGTGCTAACGTGTAAAAATGGACGTGAAACGGTGATGATGATGATATATATATATATAGAATAAGGAAAAGCAAAGTAGTTTCAGATGTTCAAGTCCTTTAATAATAATGCATCGTCAGAGAGCTAGTTATATAATAATAAGGTTATGTTTCCGAGGCAATCCACATTGAATCGATATAGGAACGGACGAAGTGTGTCCTCATGGATCCGTCATCCGTCGCTTGTGAGTACCAATCCACCCCCACCGGTCTGCGCAGGCGCAGGTCCGAAGTAAGTTGACCATTAGCTACCGCAGAGTTCAACGAAATTCGCCTAGGCAGTTCCTCCTCTCAACCAAACAATGACCTATTCAGGCGTGTAATATATAGCTTACTGCAGCCATCCCGTCAGTGGCAGTCTGCCGAAAGTTAGTGTGGGTGGGAGAGTATGAGTATGATATCATCATCATATATATATGTGTGTGTGTGTGTGTGTGTATATATATATATCATCATCATCATCATCATCATCACCGTTTCACGTCCATTTATACACGTTAACATGCTTTAGATGAGTTGACCCGTTGTGAGACTAGCCAGATCAGATGGCCGTGTCTTGCTCATACAGAGCTGTTCTGGCTTAGTTATTACGGCTGGATCCCCTTCATATATAAGTATATATATCTACATGCAGTCATACATGTACACATGACAGTGTTGTTAAGATCTTCGTTTCGCAATCTCTCAATCGGGGTGAAGTCGTGTTGCGTAGACTCTTGTTCAATATGATTAAGCGGATTGTGGTAAGTGGATATATTTTCACATATAAATTAATCAATCCATACATACATAAAATGGTCATCCATCATATTCTGCGGTGAGTGATCCATATGTTTGAGGATTGGAAACTAAAACTATTTCAATCAGATACGGTGATACTTTAAACGAAATACAATAAGAGCTATAGGCATTGGGCTACTTTGACAAATGCCTTAGATAAATCCATATATCTGTTATTGATCATCAAAGTATTAAACATTTAAAGGGAACTGTCAAGGACAGAAGAAACAGGAATACCGTCGTTTTGGAGGTTCGTTAGACGGCCTATGATTGGAAGAAGTGTGATGATTGCATACATAGGTATTTCAGATTGTATGTATCCATGTATATATGCATGCATGTGTGAACGTATATATGTAATATGTACTTACGTAGACAAGTGTGTATGCATGTATATGTTTGTATATATGTATATATATATATATATATATATATATATATATATATATATATATATATATATATATATATATATATATATATATGTAGGAGGTGAGTTCTATTGTAGTACAATAAAGCAATGCAGATATCGGATAAGAAGCACTCTACAGTTTGTAGGACTGGAGTATACATAATATAAGATCAAAAGATGGTTAAAGGAGTTCCATGTATTTTATTATGCGCATTTCAAAAACAAACATCATCATGCAATAATATTTGTGTTTTCATCAGATAAAACAGGAGAACATGATATGAAGGCTAAAAAACACTTGTGCATAGTGCAGTTTTAAATCAACATATGTTGATATGTTGATTTAAAACTGCACTATGCACAAGTGTTTTTTAGCCTTCATATCATGTTCTCCTGTTTTATCTGATGAAAACACAAATATTATTGCATGATGATGTTTGTTTTTGAAATGCGCATAATAAAATACATGGAACTCCTTTAACCATCTTTTGATCTTATATTATATATATATATATATATATATATATATATATATATATATATATATATATATATATATATGTGGGTGTGTGTGTGTATGTATGTATAATGTGTCTATTCATAAATATATGTATATATATAAATACACACATATATACGTATATATATATATATATATATTTGTGTGTGTGTGTGTGTGTGTGTGTGTGTGTGTATAAAGTGCGTATTCTATGTACACACAATCCGCATAGGTTTACGTAGGTATGTGTAAACGCATGATTGCATAGCTGTACATCTATAGACATGTAAAAGTGAGTGTGTAACAACAAGTGAAGAAGAGAGAGATGAATAGATCGTTAGATATTTAGCAATTTGGTAAAAAAAATATTAATTTATAAGGAGGGCGGAAGATATCGATGTTTAGAAAATAATTTGTTCATGTTTCCTCGGTGGGATTGGAACAAGAGAGAAAATTACACACATATATATATATATATATATATATTGGTAAACGGAATAGAAAATGCTGACAAATTGTTCATAGTGAAAAATAGTTTAATTAGGAATAAGTGAGAATTAGTAATAGTATGGTTAGTATTGAGTTTTGGTTTTTAGTTTTGCCGGTTGCGCATTTCTAATGCTTTTCAAAAATAATTTTGAGATAGAGCGTCCGTGATGTTTGCTAGAGAGAGAGAGAGAGAGGGAGAGAGAGAGAGAGAGAGAGAGAGAGAGAGAGAGAGAGAGAAATACAGGTACGTATGTATCTATATAATATTTATGTGGTTGCGTGTACGTGCATACACACACATATACACATACATACAAACACATATTTATATATATAGAGAGAGGGGGAGAATGATACAGACAGAGAGAGAGAGATGGAAGGGGGTTAGAGAGAGAGAGTATGAATTTGAGAGGTTTGTTTTGAAGTCAAATAATTTCTTTATTGTACTTTTTTAATGTACTAAATTATTTTTCTACGTGATTATTGCTGAATGTATGTTTACATTCCACTAAATGTCTTCTGTCTGTTCAGTGGATTGACAAGACAAGTAATTGTTCAAGTTAAACACCTTTCTAATTTCAGTTTGAAATCGGTCGCTATATATTTATAGGATATATTAAAGCTTCAAGACATACGTGCCTTCATAAATGTGTACTTACACACATAGATATATGATGTCTACATAATGTTTTCGAGAATTGTCTTGGCTTGTTCTTTTTGTCATACATTGGTGATACGAACGTGAAGTTTTAACTCTAATTTTTGAAAATTTTGTAACGTTTATTTCGTCGAAAACCTACTGTTACATGTGGCATTGATCGGGCTATCAACTGAGTCAATTGTGCCGTCTTCCTTGAAAAGAACGGATAGAGAGGAGAGTGCTGATTTCTAAGCAGTTCTTTCAAAGTTATGTTAAAGAGGCAAGCATTGCCCGAAGAATGGATCCCCTCTGAGTGTGCACCCGTACAGAACTGGAGATGGTACTTGTCTTAATTGAGATCAGGAAACTCGTAGTTTTATGCGGCCTTTTCTACTAGCAGTCTTCGCACGTCTCCTCCCTATTGTATAAATAAAGTTTTCTTTGAACTTCAACAATTGTTGCCGTGCTCTTTCAGATATCCTGTTTATATATATATATAGTGAAAACTTGGACGGGAACAAAAACAGAGAGGCAGTAAAAATAAAAGTTTATTAGATTCACGCTCTTGAGAGTGGGGGGGGGGGGGCGTTTCGGGCATAAGCCCTTCATCAGGAGAAAAGTGGGTAGGAAGAGAGTTCCGAGGGTGTGTGTGGGGGAGTGGTGGAGAGACATTTAGAAAAAAAGGGAGGGGAGAGAAAAAACGGTGGAAGAGGTATAAATAAAAATAAAAATAAATATAAAGGTAAACAAGTGGTGGAAGGGTGTGGGGCGTGTAGGGGTGGTGGCAGGTGGAGTAGAGAATGGGAGGCGGGATGTCCGAGTGAGAAGGGCTGAAGGTGGTGTTTGTTTATGTGTGTAGGTGTACGTGTGTGTGTGTGCGTGTGTATGTGAATAGAACGAGGTTCCATGTTCAGGAAAATGTTTGTGCGTGGGGTGGGGTGTAGGTCTTGTGTGCGTGCGTGGGGATGGGGAGGGTTCAGCGGGGGGGGGGGTGTAGATTCCGGAGGCTGAGTGTGTATATGTGGGGGTGGGCCGTGTGTGTTGGTGTTTATACGTGGTGTGGATGTGGGTGGCGTGGTTCGAAAAAAAAGTGTGTGTATGTTCGTGGGTAAGTTCCTAAAGTAGTTCCGTGGAGTGTACGAGGAGATGTTGGATATTTTTTATGTTGCGGAGTGGATAGCTGGAACGATGACCGGTGGGGTGAAATCCATAAGTTGTGGTGGTCGGAAGTGGAGAGAGGTGGGGTGCGCGCGCAACAGGAAGTGATCAGAAGGTCAAGGGAGGGTGAAGTGATAGCAGTAGAGTAGAATGACAGGTGGAGAAATGGTCAGTGTATGGTGAGGACTGTGTGTCTGTGTCTGTGGAGGTGCGGTGGACGGGGGAGAGGATGGGTAGGTGTGAAGGGTGTGGGGGTCACGTGGGGGTAGAGGTGTTAGTGGTATGTGTGTATGTGAGAAGGGGTGTATGTCGAGCGGGGAGAGGGAGAGTGAGAGAAAAGATGTCGGGGACGGAGTGTACTGGTGTGTGTGTGCGTGTTTGGATGAGTGTGTGTGTGATGAAGGGGGTGTTAGTGGGTGTTAGTATACTGGTAGTGGGGAAAGGGTGGATGCGAGTGTGTAAGTGGGGGTTAGAGGTGGTTGAGTGTGTGGAGTGGGTGGTGTATGTAGGTGTGGGTGGGTGTGTGTGTGAAGGTGCGTGACGTCGGGGGGATGTTAGTGATATTAGTTGTGGGGTGGTGGGAGTGGATGTATGGGTGAGGGTTAGTGGTGGAAGTAGGCTGTGTGGATAGTGTGAGTGTGTGTATATACGTACAATCGGATGTGTGCGTGATAGGGGAGGGTTGGGATGTGAGTATTGTTAGTTGGGGGAGAGGGGTCAGTGGGGTGTTAGTATTGTTAGTTGTGGTATGGGCCAAGGGGGTGGGGCGGTGAGAAGGAGAAGTGTGTTAGTGGTGTTAGTGGGGGAAGTGTGTGTGTGGGGGGGAAAACAGAGCGGTCGAAGGCTAAAGGAATAGGGGTGGGGAGTTCAGGCCGGGGGTGTGTGGGTCTGTAGGGTTAAGATGGTGCGTTGTTCGACCACCGGGGCGGGTGGCGGGTGTTAAGTGGCATTGGAGTAGGCCACAGACAGTGAGTTGGTGAGAGGAATGTCCTGGGGAGCCAAAGTGGGGGGCGATGGGGGAACTCTAGCTAAGACGAATATCCCGGAGGTGTTCAGTGAAACGGTCCGCCAGGCGACGTCCAGTCTGTCCGACGTAGGTTGCGTGCACTCCGAGGAGCGAAGTCCATAGACTGGGTTGGAGGAGGTGCCACGGAAGGCGTGCAGGACAGAGAGAGTGGCCGTTGGGACGGTTGTGGTGTTGGTGATGTGAGGGCAGGTGTGGCAAATAGGCCTGGAGCGGGGAAGGGAACCGGAGGGGGAGAAGAGCGTGGGTTGGGGGTTAGGGATCTGCGGACGAGAAGGTTGCGGAGATTGCGTGCGCGTTCGAAGGAGGGGACGGGTGGGATGGGAAGACGTGGGAGGTGGATGGGTCGGACTGGAGGCGTCGGAAGTGGGGGGATGGTGCGGTGGAGGGGTGGTAAGTGAGGGGGAAGGGGAGACGGTGGTTGGGTGTGCGGTGGCGTGGGGTGAGGACGGTGGAGCGGTGGACAGCGCGGGCGCGAGTGAGGGAATGTGGACGAGGGAGGGAGGGGGCTATCTCTCTGGATGAAATGACTGACTAGGGAAAGGGCCTGGGACTCGAAGTCAGCATCTCGGCTGAAGAGCCGGCGTTGGGTGTAGGGAATAGAGTGTTGTGTGTGTTTGTGTGTGGGGGTGGGGTGGGGGGTGAAGTCGAGGTAGTAGTGGGAGTCGGTGGGTTTGAAGAAGGCGGAGGTGACGAGGTATGTTAAAGAGGCAAGCATGGCCCGAGTGAATGGACCCCTCTAAGTGTACGCCTGTACAGAACTGGAGATGGTACTTGTCTTAATTGAGATCAGGAAACTCGTAGTTTTATGCGGCCTTTTCTACTAGCAGTCTTCGCACGTCTCCTCCCTATTGTATGAATACATTTTTCTTTGAAATTCAACAATTGTTGCCGTGCTTTTTCAGATATCATGTTTATATATATATATATATATATATATATATATATATATATATATATATATATATATATATATTTATATATATATATATATATACCAGATGGACCATAAGGCACCAGAGTACTCAATATTTAGGGTAGTACAGTGGTTAATAGGAAAATGTATGACCCCGGCGGCAGAGGTCAAACTGTTTCGACGGCTATTTCTGAACTGAAATAGCCGTCCAGAAATAGCCGTCGAAACGGCTTGAGCTCTGCCATCGGGGTCATACTTGTTCCTATATCTATATATATACATATAGAGCTTCAAATGGAGTGAGAATAATAAGAAAGCAAGAACGGGTGGCGACTTGTCCTCATCAGTTGTCTACTGGTGTCTCGGATATTTCTACGCTTTAAAGACAAGATATCTATCACCCAAAGCGTCAATAACTGGGTAAGTTACTGGGAAAACGAGGTGGGAGGGAACGAAAACAGAAGGGAAAAGAGAAGAAAAGAGATAACAGCGAAAAAAAGCAACAAACCGAGCAATGTGCGAGCAACTTAAGGTAAGGAAATCCAAGACCGCACGATGAGAGAAGTTAAGTTCAAGACTGTGTGGGCGAGAGAAAGGACACACGTCTGACCTCAGCAGTTGACCTCAGCAGTTGTAAGTCAGGCGAGGGAAACAATGAGGTGGCAAGCAGAGAGGGGGTCAGTGAAAGTGAGAGGGAGAAAGGGAGAGGAAGAAAGTGCGGTAAGAATAGATAGTAACGAAATAGATAGGTAGAAGGAGAGAAAAGACTGGTAGAGAGGATGAGTGAAAGTGAGAGAGAGAAAGGGAGAGGAAGAAAGAGAGGTGAGAGTAGATAGTAACGAAATAAGTAGGCAGAAGGAGAGAGAAGACTGGTTACAGCAAAAACATGATAAAATATATGGAGAATAGGATTGGCTGTGTAGCTGCTATTTAAGGTAGCTTAAAATGGAGTAAGAATACGAAGAAAGCAAATACAGTCAATCCTATTCTCCATACAGTCAAGATTATTGGGGAGAATAAACAAAATAAACATCAAATACGGAAGTAAGTTTACTCACCTCTGATAAGGCTGTGGGAAATTTGGTGGGTGTATATAACCGATTGCTGATGAAACGGCCACCAATCGATCTTGGCTGGGTGAATTAGTATCTGCAAAAATCAATTTTAATTTGCAAACTTCAGTCAGATATGCGTATAGAAAGAAATATATGGCACATTCTAAAGCAAGGTATTTTGTATGTTTGTTCCCTAAACTGACGTACCTTGCCATTTCACGATAGTCTTCATAGACTATCTAATGGAACACTGAATAATAATTAAAAAAATCTGTAAACTAAACCAAAGACACACACATACACATAGATTTGCACTCACTCCCTATCTCTCTCTCTCTCTCTCTCTCTCTCTCTCTATATATATATATATATATATATATATATATATATATATATATATATATATATATATATATATATATATATATATATATATATACAATATATTAATAAATGGAAACTATATTTATAAAACTATATTTATTTTATTATACATATTTCAAGGGCCACCAAGGTAAATTATGGTGCGCTTTCATCAGAAAAAATACAGATTTGGTTTATAAATATATATTGACATACCCGGAAAAAAAGACAACCTTAACGGTTGGAGCTTCCTGGATAGTGGAGATAGTACATTTATTGAGGGTAATATAAATTTATGGGTGAGTATGCAAATGGGTATCCGAAAGGTTGAAAAGATAACGGTTTATTTAAATTAAACTATTGGAAGAAGATGATATGTAAAAGGGAGAGAGGAAAAAAAAAGAAAAAAAGAAAAAAGAAAAAAAGAACAAAAAAAGAAAAGGATGGAGAAAGATAGAAGAGGAACGAAAAAAATGATTATATGTATTGATAGCGAAGATAGAGTGCATGAAGAAATAAATTTCAAAGGCTAAATATACACAGCGTAAGTATATCTAAGTGAAAGAAGAGATAAGATTAACGTGGAAGAATAATATTTATAATTCAGGGTTTTGAAAAGATACTTATAATGATAGGCTGAAAAATTAGAAATCAAAATTAAAGATTAAAATTTGCCTTAATATTAAATGTTTAATTTAATAATTTAATATAAATAATTAGTTTAAATGTGTATGTTAAGGATTATAAATTATTTAAATAAATATATAGTATTTTACATTAGAGGAAATCTAGTATAGTTTATTTTATTAAAAGTTGTAAGTCAAAATTTAAACATCCAAATAATTATAAATTCAGGAAAAATTTACGAGAGTTTACAAAGGAATAACCACTTAATTAAAACCGTAAATAAAAACCGTAAGGAAGTGTAAAGGAAGTTATTAGTGATTTTTTACGATCTCAGATGATTCTAAGGATTAAATGTTATAAGGCTAAAAAGTTAAAAATGTTTTATCTTAAGAATATAATTAAAACATGAACCATATGTTATTTTATACTAAGTCATAAATTTACTTGCTATAAAGTTAAAAAATTAAAAAAATGTTATCTTAAGAATATATTTAAAGCATAAACCATAGGTTATTCCACATATATATATATAAACCTATATATCAAAAACATGTGTTTCCACATATATATAAACAATTGGATATATATATTAAAAACATTTGAAGATATAAAACTATTAACATATTAAAATATTTGAACATATAAAAATATTGGAAGGTATGAAAATAATGGTTTTCTATATCTTTCAAAGGAATTTTCAAAAGATCTTTCCTAAAACCTTCTGTAAGTTTTTCAAGAAAATTTTTTCTTAAAGGAGTTTCAAGAAGTCATATAAACGTAGAGAAAGTAAATTAAATATATATGAATCATATACAGATATAGAAAACATTATGTAAAGGAGATAAATCATATATTATATTTTATATATATATTTAAAAGTTGAGTTTAAACGATGTTTACATGAACTAAATAAATTATTCCGCAAATTAATAGAGTTCTTACATTTTAGTATAAAGAATATTTCTTCAACGCAGAGTGAGCAATTTTTGGATAAAGCAGTGTATGAAGGAGATTTGGAAATAATTTTCCAAAGTAAAGAATAATTAATATTCTTGGATTTTAAGTCCCATAATAAGTTAGATAGAGAAGTTGAAGATTTTTTACCAATATTCATAAAGGAACATTTATGGTTATTAAAACGATATGAAGTCTGTGGAAGTAGAGCCGACATAGTTAAAAGAGTTATCATTTGTTTTTACATTAAATAGTATACTCTATTTTTAACTAAACAATTATTATTTAGAAGACAGTTAGATTTATTTCTACAATTACATTTATCTGAGTTCATATTTTTGGGAGCCGTAACATTATATTGGATATTGCTAGGGTTATTAATGCTATTCTGGTTAGGTTTTAAGTTTCTATTATTAATTCTATTAATTCTATTGGTTGCCTTCGAAATATGTATAATAAAATAATATGGTTTTATAAAAATAGTTTCCATTTATTAATATATTGTGTATTTACTCCACTAAAATGTTGAGTGTTTTATATCAGTTATAAGATGTTTAAGCTTGTTGAATCCCAACAAATTAAATATAACCTCTGCATATATATATATATATATATATATATATATATATATATATAGGAAAAGATTCAAGACCCCAACGGCCGGAGCTCAGCCGTCGTGGTCCTCACTCTTTTCCTATTACCCAATAAACTACCCTAAGTAACGAGTACTCTGGTGCGTTAATGTCAATCTGGTTCCTTACAACACTTCGTTTATAACACCTCACTTGCACCACCTAACCACAAATACACAGGCGTGTATGCACGACCGGACGATTAGCTCTTCTCTTTGCTGAATCTTATTATACCTATTTCTTTACATGCTCCAATGTCGATCAAATTATGTAGCCGAAATTAGTTTTTAAGAGGCCATTTAAATCATCAAAGACCGAACATATAACCGCACATTAGACGTACATTTTTTTTTTTTTTGTTTCTTTCATATTTTATTGGTTAACACATTTCTTCTAGTTCTGCTAGTTAGCTAAGTTTTATATCACAGGCATTTAGTGCAGCGCATTGCTCCGTAAAAATGCTATATATTTTATAACTAGAAATGGCGATGTGAAAAGCTCGTCTTTTATTGACTTTGCACTACTATCACTCAGCAAAATCCTGTATCATTTCCATTATATGGCACAGAATTATATTATAATATTATGTGAGATAAAAACATATTACACGCTGTAAATAGATATTTATCTATGTTAGTTTAATATATAGAATCAAGTATTTTCCTTGATACTTTATATCATAATATAACAATATATATGTTTTTTATTATTTCTATGACTCTATCAAACTGATCATACCATGCTATAATTTATCATGAGATAGATAAATACTTCATATTCTTAATATCTACCAGTACATCTTTATGAAACTCCATCTGTCAACCATTGATTCACACACTATAAATATGAAGTAACAACAGAGTCTGCTTGTAGATACACAACTTATAATGGCAAGCATATCATCATACCTCAAATCACAACATACCATATTACAAAAAGAAACATGTTGGATAATGTAGCCTCAGATGCACTAAACTAGAAAAAATACACGATGATTATGGGTTGGAAATAAAAAGGCTTTGATCAAAGTTCTGCTTGGGGGATATCTAGTAGAAGGATGATTTGAGGAAGATTCGCGTACCCCCCTCTCTCTCTCTCTCTCTCTCTCTCTCTCTCTCTCTCTCTCTCTCTCTCTCTCTCTCTCTCTCTCTCTCTCTCTCTCTCTCTCTCTCTCGATATATATATATATATATATATATATATATATATATATATATATATATATATATATGGAATGGACACAAGTGATAAACTAACTCGGTAAGTTTGGTTTAAATTTCTTCAGAAATTCGTCATTGTGAACTTTTATTTTTATATCAATTTGTAGAGGGACTGACAGGTCAAATTTTGATCTGGTCAGTCTCCCGAAATATCTTGCCCCTCACGGAAAACCATCGAACATATTTTCGAAAAAACATTTTTGCAAAGCACTTCAATTTTAAAAAATGGTCGAAGCAAAGGCACTTTCTTCCTTGTCAATACAAGAAAATGGGAAGGGAAAACAACGCCTACTTGACCACCAGATAGTAGCAGACAAGAACCACGGAATGCCAACATTATCGCCTCAATATTTAGAAGAGGAACAAGCTTCAGTTGCTCGTAAGCAACTGGACACGCCTGATGTCACAAACGTCATATGTATCCACACACAGAAGGAAGAATGTGTAGCAAATACTAACACCACCACAAGCAACAACAAAACAATAAATGAGACAGCAACAACAACAATACCAAAAAAAAAATCAGCGACAACACAACGAATGAGACCATCATCACCACCAACAACAACAATAACAACATTTCATTTGCAGCCACCGTTGCTAAGCAACCGGATTTTAAATATTGCCCAATGGACATTTCACAAAAGTCCCAATATTTGGAAGAACCTTCCAACTATGTGACGTTTGAGGGAGTAACCCCACACATACACATACCCCTACAAATAAGAGAGATGACACAAAAAAAGAATCTGATCTACAGAACAGTTGACATTACTACGAAAAAACCCGTAATACTTCCAACAACACTATCGAAGCTGCATTAAAAGACATCATACCAGACGTGGTATATCTACAAAGAGCTAAACAGTATGGATCTGTGTCAGTGCACTTTAAGAGCGAAACTCTAGCTCAAAAACATTCAGTGCCCAATAAAAACGGGTCAACACATCTTTCCCAGATATATGGGAAGAAGATTCTACAAAATAAAAATAACCAGGATCCCAGCAGAGTTCAACATATGGTTGATCCTACGCTGCATCCTGAAGGAGGGTGAGGACACCCTCCTATCTGTAGACAGGACAGACCGGAATAACTGGTTTTGAACCTGCATTGAGGTTCTGGTACAAATGAAGCCAGAGAGAGCAGAACAAATCCCAAACAAAATCATCCTCGAAGATGTTATCACCATTTTAGTGGAGGCGAAAAGCCCTGTGCCATAAGTGTGGGAAAACCACACGCTTAAAGGCCTTTTGTCCTCTCTTAAACATACCAAGGAAAACAAGGTCCTACTACCAACATCTACACACCAAACCTAATACAACACAAAAACTTGCAACATCCACTCCCACACCACCATAGACCAGAGACAACTATACACGCAACATCCCACTGAAAAACCTTCCCTTGCCTCCTCTCTCCCTGTCAAATACTTCCACAAACACCTGCACAAACACTCCACCACACAACATACCCCTCCCATCTACCCCTGATTCAGAAGTCTCAGACACGGGAACCCCTACAACTCCAAGTGAAGATGGAGAGGAATCCCCAAAATCAAAAAAACAATAAAGAGACAAAAAAATACGAAAGCAAAATCATCTACAGAAAACAGGCACACAGCCAACCCCACCACAAACACACCGCCACAAACGACAAGTACACTAACAACACAATCACCACCAATACAACCAAACACTTCACCAACAAAACAAACACCCACACCACCACAATCACAAACCCCAACCACAAAAAGAAAAGTATAAACAGAAACAGTACACATAAAAAAACAAAACACATTACACATACATAAAAACAACAAAGAACTGGTAGTAACTGTCCGAAATGACCCTACTATCCAAAACGGAAGGGAAAACCTTCCCCACCAACGACCCACCCCCAAACTGATGAGGGTAACAACCCTACAACATGAAACATTAAAAGGGAATTTCGCACATGCTGTGTGCCCCCTTGCCAAAAAACCCTAACCGTATCCTGGTGAAAGGGTTCCCTCCCTCCCAAAACACCCGCAATCTGGGCATGGAGATCGAACAACCCTAACTCTTCTTCACCAACAAGGCGACTATACAAGTTGGATGTTTGAATGTACGTGGCCTGGACATTCCCTGATTACAGGGCCAGTTTTTAAATGACCTCACGTCACATTGCATAGATGTGATAGCCATTACCGAGTCCAGGATTCACGACAAGCAGCAGCTAACCCCCATGTTCGATGATTTTGTGATCTACGCATCTCACAGTCAGCCAAGGGGTGAAGGGGGAGTTGCTGTTCTGTTTCGAAATAATCTGGATCTCAAAGTACACACGATTCACTTGGAGGCGGAGAGCAGCCTGGTGGGCCGGGACGTGAATGGTAGTGAACGTGCAGCTTTCAGACTGGTGGCCGTATATGCCCCGACTGAGACATCGCGACCAGAGTTCTTCAAGCGTCTTGAGCCCTTCTTGGGAACGTCTCGCTCCTTAGAGTTAGCGGGGGACTGGGAAGACATCTTAGACGCACGTTGGGACTACGTAGGAGCTTGTGATATAGAGGAGATGGAATGGCCTTATAGATTGTATTTAGATAGATTTCTAATTAGACAGAATGATAAGGAAACATGAAGCTGTCCTCAAATGCACATGCTTTCCTATTCAGACCACACATTAGTCACCTGCATAGTCAACCATGATAGAACACATAGACAGGAACCCGGATACTGGAAGCTAAACATGTCGTTCCCCGCGCATAAGGCCTACAGTAAACGGATTAGCACCTTAGTTAAGAGCCAGTTGTCGGGGACCATCATCAACGACAGGTGGTGGAGCTCTCTCAAGAGAGCTTTTAGAATAGAATCGATAGCATTTAGCTAGGAAGTAGCTTTAGAAGAAAACAAAACTTAAAATGAACTGGTAGCTAAAGTAGAAGAGGCACTTAGGAATGGCAGTACAGCTGACGTGCTAGCGGCGAGAACGGCACTAGATCAGTTCTTCAACGTGAAACACGAACGTTGTATTGTCAGAAGTAGAAAACGTGCTCTAAGAACGAGGGAGCTAAAGCTGTTATCTGGGTCCGAGTGGCAGAGGCGAGAAGTGGCAACAAATCCACGATTCGGTCTTGCAAGACAAAGATGGATGCATTCTACTTGAATACAAGCAGATGTACACGGCCTTCCTGTAGCACTTTGTACAACTGTTCGGGCAAAGCGGTACGTCGAGCAAGGTAATGGACTTCAGTTCCTAACTCGACGGCCTACCACGGATGCAGTGAGCTGTGAAAAGCCGATCACAGCGGGCGAAATAGAAGAGTCCTTAGGCCGCTGCAGGAAACGCAAATCACCCGGTTTGGGTGGTCTACCCTATGAGTTTTACATAGGCATGCCAGACGTGTTCTCTGGCGTGCTCGAAGCGGTCTACTACAACTGGAAACAGAACGGGAGGTTACCAAGTTCTGGAGCTAGAGGCATAGTAACGCTGATCAGGAAAGATGAGAACAATGGGGATGAGATAAGCAATTTCAGGCCCATAACTCAACACAGAGTTAAAGATTTTGGCCAAAGTGTTAGCAGCGAGGCTGGCGCTTGTCGTCAAGAACCTGGTAGGGGAAGCGCAAACGTGTGCAATGCCGACCAAGTCCATACGCGACAACCTCCACCTCATGCGATACATCATATAGAGGATGTGGTGTAAACCTGGCTTCGGTGTGGCTCTGATCAACTTAGATCAGTCTAAGGCATTTGATAGGGTCGACCATCAATACATGGAAGCGGTTCTGAAGGCGGCCTGCTTCGCTCCCGTCTTCAGAGGCTGGATCGCTGCCATGCACACCAGCATCTGCTCGGCAGTCAAGGTGAATGGCTAACAGTCGGAGTCATTCCAAATCATGCGTTCCATCCGACGGGGATGCCCTCTCTTCTCCATTCTGTATGTACTGCCTCTCGAGCTATTACTGCGGTAGTTGGAGCTGTTCCAGGGCATCCCGGACGAACCAGGACCGCGAAAAGCAGCGTCGGCCTATGCCGATGACGTAACCGTAATAGTGTCGAAAACCGCGACATCGAGGTAATCGGCAACCTATTACAGGAATACGAAACGTTGACAGGAGCAAGTCTAAACCCAGACAAGTCTGTCGGTTTGCAGCTCGGCACATGGAGTGGGAAACCCATGCATTCCGACAGTGTCGTTGGACGCTGGACCGAAGGACTCGTGAAATTCTTCGGGGTCTGGTTTGGGCCAGATATCCAGGTGGACAATAATTGGAACGAGGTCACAGCGAAGTGCAAACTCTCCTTGAAAGGTCAAGCAGAGGTGGCGAACACTTACATAACGTCCGTCATCTACTACCGCTTGACAGTCGTGCCTTGTCCCCGCGAATACATCACCAAAATGGAACGCCTACTCTTCAAGTTCCTCTGAAAGAAACCGGCTCCATCTGCTGTCAACACCCTTCTAACGGAGTGCTGGGCATACCGTGTCTGATGATGCTCAAACACGTGCTGAGGCTACGCATCTCCAGGTATTCCTGACCGGCGAACCGGTGTGGCTGTCGTATGTGAGACGAGCTCTTCCACAACTCGTCTCACTAACAGAGCTGCAGTCCTGGGTCAAGCGAAGACCGAAAATGGGTGCCTGGCACCTCGAGTGCCTTCAGGCGTTCACAGCCCTCTACCAAGCGGAAACGGCAATCAGCGGAGATTCGACTTCGACATTCTATAGGCGATTAGTGGAGGATAAGTGCGATGACGTTCTCGAGGAAACTCTAGGCATCGAGGAGGCGGAACTGACCAGTCTGTTCGGGAGGACTTTCCGTCCAGGGCCTATGGGTAACTTCCATAAGTCTCTGGCCTGGCAGTGCTACCGAGGATCTGTACCAGTTCGAGATAAAATCTACAGGCACAGACGCCTTGGCAGAGATCCTGCCAAAAGGACCTGTCCAAGATGTGAGCAGGACATCGAAACCATTCTGCACGCAATTGTTCAGTGCCCAGGGTGTCGACCTCTGGAATTATGTCGAAAAGCTACTGTCACGCGTGGGACGCATCCAGTTGTCAGCCGAGTACAACGTGAAGATCACCCCGCCGCCTTCATTTATGAATGAAGGAGAGGCGGTTTTCCTCTCTCTGGTGGCTATGGCGAAAGAAGTAATATGGTGGACGAGGTTAAAAGGACTGAGGGCAAACACCTTTCTCTACTGACAACAACTCATCCCCTTGTTTAAGTACCACTCAAAAAGGAAGGTAAGAGTGGATAGAGAGGTGTTAAATCCCATTAAATTCGCTGAAAGATGGGTGAATGGGGCGATTTCAATTGTTTTATTTTTATATAGTTTATGGTTATTTATCATTGTTAAAGTTTTATCTAAAACCCTCGCCATCACATCTTGTAATGTCCCATTTTTGTGCGCCCCTGTGGCAAATAAAGAAAGATATCTATCTATCCATCTATCTATTTCTCTCTCTCTCTCTCTCTCTCTCTCTCTCTCTCTCTATATATATATATATATATATATATATATATATGTATATATATATATATATATATATATATATATATATATATATGTATATATATATATGCATATAGATGTGTGTGTATATATACACACACACATATACATATATATATATATATATATATATATATATATATATATACACATATATATAATATATATATATATATATATATATAATGCATATATAATGCATATATATATATATATATATATATAATGCATATATATATAAATATATATATATATATATATATATATATATATATATATATATATATATTTATTAAAATAACAGATTAAAGTTTAAGCAAAGAATCGCTGCTTTCACCCTTAACGGGATCTTAAAAGAATAGAGGTGTAACACATACATATATATATATGCATCACTGACTCTGTGTGTGTACGTTGTTTGTATTCATATTCTGAAGAATAAACATAAAGCTGCCACATTAGAACAGGATTTATTCTGCAGCATTTATGAATGACTAGTTATTTCCTCTTTATAATCGTCTCTATAATTCATTTCACCTCTTACGTGATCAATGCAATCTGTATAAATCATTTCATTTTTATGTCGGTCGCCGTCGACATCTCGAACTGCAGTTTTCCTCCGTAAAATAGGGAAGACATCAACCCTCATAAGAAAGGAGCCGCGAGAACTCGGAAGACGGTTGTAGCAGGTACCGCTGTCCATTCTCAACGGCAATGACTTCGGTATTTTGTCCGTTGGTCGAAGTTGAAACATATAACTCAGAATGGGGCTTAGAGACTGTCGCTCTCTTTCCCTTTGCCTTTTTCGTCGCCAAATTTCTTTTTTCTGTTTTCGTTGTCTTCATTTTCTCCATTTTCGTTTTCATTTCCTTGTTACCATTTATATTGTACAGTTTATATTACTCTTTAGTTTCAATAAATTCTGCATGCATTTATGATCAGAGTAGAACTGTTTGCATTTAGTGAAGAGTAGCTATTGTCAAGTGTCTGCAGTTCTCTAGTGTTGGTCTCAACAGCAGATTGTTTGTATTTAATACTGACTCAATAACAAGGACGACGAGAACAACAGCAAAAATATCAAAAGCAACAAAAACAACGACGACAGTAACTATAGCAGTAAAGATAATGATAGCAGCAACATTGGTATCAACAACGCTAACAATAAAATCGACATCAGCATCAACTCTACTTATTTGGACAACGGGACAACGGCTGAAGAGATAATTTTTAATCTAGACAGATCGGTGGTGGTTGGCAAAGGGAAGAATACGTTGTATAGTTTTAATAACAATGTATAAAACTGTGGAATGAACCTACTTCACTTTTGATAACGAATGTACTAGTTTTTCGATCAACGGAACGGACTGCTCAAGGAGTTAACGCGCATATAACTGATAATTCCATACTTGTGTACCCTTAAGTAATTCCAAGGTTGTGAGCGTTCAGGTAGAGTTCATTCGACAGCTTCCAAATTGTTTCCGTCAAATCAGTTTTCACTCACAAGGCTTGGGTCCATCAGGGGCTATGCTAAATCGCACACTAGTATTGCTCTTCGATATGCTTCTTCTAGCAAAGTACAATGTTGCATTCTAATATACAAACTGTATTGTCACAAATATTTCAAAGCTACTTCAACAAAATGCCACGTACTCCCATCAAACCCATAACTATTTGTTGATATAGCGATCTCTTTAAAAATAGTCATGCCATCATAAACTTATATATTCTTCTAATTATAATCCCAGTTTCCTAAAGCAGGGTCCCTCTAAATTTAATTTATCGACGCCTTACATGTAAAGAACATATTGTATCTAAAACGTACATGTTAACAAGTCAGCTTCAGTTTTTCTTCTACTTATATATTTTTTAGTCACAAATACACTTTCAAATATACTTATCACTAGATCTGTATTTATATTTGTATTTGTATTATATATTTTGCGTTTTGTGCCTGGCTTACATATCATAACTCTTTCTCAATGCTGCATTTGCTTGCAACAGTGTATTCAAGTATACGAACATATAAAATGTCAAGGTTTCTGTGTAAAGAACAAACCTTTTCTTCATTTAGTTTGCAGCAAGACGAAGAATAAATTGTAGTATGTTGCAAAAGGTACTTATTCTACTTACTTAAAACATTTACCGATTAGTAAGGAGTAATGGAAGAATCATGATCATGGGCTTTCACAAGTGGAAAGGGGAAATTGAAGTATCTTGTAATTTGAAGTCTACTTCCAATACTTACCTCAAAACCGACTCTTCTAAATATACGTAAGTGATAGGTAGGGTATTTTGTACTCGGTGACCGACTAAATATACCATCCCAGTCGATCAAAGTAAGATTTAAACTAAAAATGGCATGCTCCGTACCAAATGCGGCATGAGATTTCATCCGATGATGGAATGACCTCGGAACTCAATGAGCCGTAATCAACATCATATGGAATTGTATGTGGCTCTCTAATACTTCTGCCGTCACCACCTTATTAATCGAGGGAGGATGGACTTTAGCATAAGTATAGAAAGATCTCTTCATTTACAAATAATATAAATTAGTCCTCTTACTTGCGAGGTCCGTGGACGTAGGTAGTTCTTTATTGAAAAAAAAAATGCTTAAATCAAAAACGCAAAGGAAGCTTGAAACTTCAAAATTAGCGTAAAGTATTTGAAATAGTACGAATTCAGGAATTCCTAATTAACTTGATTTTGGTTGAATTTGTACTCAGAATTCAATGGAAGAAAATAAATAATTCAATGGATTGTGTTTGGCGCAAACAATTTTGAAAATCTACTTTCTCAATGAAGAGCTATTAAATGTATTACTTGTTTGTGCTAACACAAATGATAATGTAAATTAAAAGCAATTGTGTGCTGAAGAGCTAAGTGGTGGAGGCAGATAGTGAGGGAACACGGAAAAGATTAAAGAAAATTGGTGAAAAAATATGAAGAAGCTAGAAAGAATTAAAATAGCAAGACGCCTTAATTCATGCATTACAGAGTGATATATTTAGCAGGAAATAAAGTCTAATTTTTCAAACAAATTGATCGATTAGGTGTTAAGAGTGCACTTTAAGGGGCAAAAAAAAAAAAAACAATAATCAATAAATATAGAAATCAATATTTTCTCTAACATGATTCCAATTATTCAATTCAATTACCAGAGTGAAAAAGTTATTTTATTTTTTTAAATCGCTCAACGCAATTTACTATCTTCTTGGTGATGGCACCTCTCCCTCTCTCTTTCTCTCTTTCTGTTTCTCTCATTTTCATAGAATCGGCTACACAGCAAGTTGAACGAATCGTAGGAATAGCACACTCTATATAGCGAGCAAGATTATTTACCTGAGTAATTGATCAGGAGTTCTGATTTGAAATCCCCACAAGTTAAACTTTGCTTTCCTTCTGGTGTTTATGAATAAAATTCAATCGAATGATGAACTGTTTTCTCTCTTTCTAGTGCCTTTATGACTCACAATCTCTCTCTCACAATCCCCCATTCTCTCTCTCTCTCCCCTCTCTCTCTCCTCTCTCTCTCTTTTTTTTCTCTCTCTTCTCTCTCTCTCTCTCTCTCTCTCTCTCTCTCTCGCTCTCTCTTTCTCTATCTGACTATCTTTCTCTTGTAGTAGGAGAGGGACGTGGACGATCCCGCACAATGCTGCTTTTCTCAGAAAAAAGATAAAGGGTCGACCGAATTGATATAATTGTCCTCTTATATAGCATGAAAACAAGACTAAAGGTACAAGAGACTTTGTTGGTAAACAAAGTAACCAAAACTATATCAGTAGTATTTAGCCCCTAGTCAAACCCCGATTCAGATAACCTACAACTAAACACATCCCTGCTGTGAGTATAGCGGCTTTTAAGAGGTATCTTAGACTACATTCCAAAGTAAAATTTCCGTTTTTCAATCGTGGTAAGACTGCATGTATATCAAGTCGTAAACCCAGTAAAACTTTCTCCATTGATTATACCAGTTTTTCTTTTACCACAAGCCCAAAACCTCATGACAAGTCACATAAACACATGTACTCCAGCCGTGGCAATTATATATATTCCTTACATGTATATATATGTATATATATATATATATATATATATATATATATATATATATATATATATATATATATATATATATATATATATATAACGGAGGAAGTGTAGTATGGAACGAGGTGGACCATAACGCGGCAGACTAAACAATACTTAGCGCAGTAGAGTGGGTAATAGGAAAATGTTCAAGAACCCCACAGCAGAGCTCCAGAAATAGTCGTTGAAACGGCTTGAGCTCTGCCGTCGGGGTCTTGAACATGTTCCTATACACACACACACACATATATACATATATATATGTATATATATATATATATATATATATATATATATATATATATATATATATATATATATATATAGGAAAATATAGAAAATTATTTTTTTTTAATTAAAAACAGATGTCCTACGCGAAAGAAATTATAAGGAAAAGAAATGTTCGATTTCTTTTCCTTTATATATATATATATGTGTGTATATATATATATATATGTAAGTATGTGTGTGTGTGTGTGTGTGTGTGTGTGTGAGTGCGTGCGCGTGTGTGTGTGTGTGTGTGTGTGCGTATCAAATGACTAGGACAAGGGTAAGTAAGAGCAATTCATGCTACACGAACATGCTAAACTAGAATACCGGGGCTCAATATATAACACAGAAGTGAAGATCCTATCCATACATAAAACTAATTCAACACTCAGACAAATTATGGAGGCCTCACACGTAATAGAAGATAGTCCTAGTCTGAACAGAAAGCACGTGTGCAATACTAACAGCCCGCAACTTAAGGACAGAAGACAGAATAGAGAAAAAAATAGGTTGACTACAAATCACTGTACTGTCTTATATATCATAAGATTCTTCAGAATCTCTTCTGAAGAAACATGCAGAACTTAATTAAGAACGGACGAACTCTCAGCTATAACAATCTTTTAACATATAGTTACACGCACAGGCACACACTTACTCACAGACACACAAACGCACAATTACACACACATAAACCCGACGCACACCACACACACACAAACACACATATTCACACACACACAGACACACACACACACACACACACACACACACACACACACACACACACACACACACACACACACACACACACACATACACACACATCCACACACACAAACACACACCACACATATATATATATCATTACTGTAATAAATTGAAGATTGCGGGACTGCGTCCCGAATATATGTTTTTATCCCGTTAGTAAAATAAGTTAGATTACTTTGAATAAATAATGAATGAATATTACATAATCTAGTAAATTTCGTAGCTATTGATTAAACCTAATAAATATTCTTATATATAATTATTTTAAGATTCACTTCTTTTAAAATGTTCAAATGTCTCCACTTCCGTTTAGTGTCTGTTATATTATAACACTTATTACATCGCTTATATAAACATCCATATATTTGCATCATTATATAAGGTTTCATTACATTTCACCGTAATGCAGTTTATATATAATATCGTCTTTTTTAAATTTCTGTGCATATTGTGAATTACGATTTTATTTGACATATATCTACATACATATATATTTGCATATAATATAAATATGGACACTATACATGCTAGCAGAAAACCACCCGATGCTTGATTTTTCTGCTAGTATATATAATTTAGCTCTTGTCTTTCATCCTTTAAACGAGCTTGCTAATGTAAACGTGGATGTAAGTTATCAGTTAATTCATGGTATAAGTTCAGGCAAATAGTTTAGGCTACATATGTAATCTTATTTTCGCATTATTATAATAAGGATTTCTAATGTAGAAATTTAAGCACCTTCTAAATAAATATTCACTCAAGACTAGTGAAACAGATATTAAACTAATATATACGGATTAAATATTTAACATGAGTATTGTTATAGGGAAAGTGTAAAGAGGTGAATTGGTGAAATATATTCTTCATTATATCATAATGGAATTCTATTTAATATCCCATTTTGTATAACATATTAGAGCTGAGTAACCATTTACTGAATTAATGCAAATACAAATTATGTGAAGAATTATGCTTGTATTTAGAATTTTTAAATGTTCAGTTCTACTTTGTCTTTCAGTAATTCATGAACGCATTTAAATCTGAATATATATGAATAAATTCTCATGCGTGAACAGGTGTATATTGTACGCGTGATGGCATAGGCAACTTGGCATATATTGGTTTGTTTAAGAGTATCTCTATTTGTATACATATTAATTTATGTGATTTGTGTGCTGTCATGTACATCCTGGTGTCAGCATACTTTGTAGCAATATTGAACATAACTTGCATATTTGCCAGTACAAACGAACGAGAGAGTCACGCACAAATGCAAGAGCAAGTAACCCAAATATCATGGATAAGTGGAGGCCTATCTTAACTCCAGGGTAAGAGATATTTGGCGGTACAAATAATCCTGTCGTGTATACTTCTTGGTAAAACTGAACCACTGTCATGCATACATGGTAGCACAAATATACACCAAAGTTAATTTTACTGGGAGGTGCAACTAAATCGTAGAATCATGTGCATTTGGTAGCAAGAGTGAATCCTTGTTGCATTGTATATTTAGTGGCACAACTCAGTCTCAGTGTTAATGACATTAACCCTGCTTGATTTATAGTAATGCACCAATGCATTCCTTTCCTGTGTCAATCGTATGATGATTTATCACTTCAGTAGCAATATTTGGTTCCACGCCGTACGTAGCTTACATTCCAGTGTCGATTTAATAAAGTACCAGTTTAGGACGGAAAATTTGTAGAATCGGCCTTTCTCTTTGCCTTCTGGAAATTGTTCAGTGTATTTTCTCTGTCGGCCGGTTTAACTACCACCTGGTTCTTAGGTGCATTCATCGGAGTTCTTTGTTTTGCAAGCATTCAGACCAAATACTTTCAGTCCGCTAACACAGTTCTCAAAAACTCTGCAAATGTTCTTGGGTGGTACATTTGTCTCCCTGTCTAATCAGTAATAAATGAATGTATGTAATTCAATTTTTCCCAGTGTATAAAATTAGTGTGGAATAATAGTCACCGATGTATGCAATTAATAAGTATTAATAATTGAAATCAGCGTAGATAGATAGAATTCCTTAGAAACTTACTTGGAACAGAATAATAGGATCCTAAAAACCCATGACTTCCGTTTGGACTATTTGAAGAGAATATAACCATCAGTTTTTTTCCAGTTGATGTGTATGAGGGTTTTGCATCTCCACAGGACATTCCCAGGTAGCGGTTTGGTACTGAATCACCTATAGATATAAAACAGAAATGTTCGTTTTTTATAACTGAAGACAAGCATTAATGATTTGTATATTCTTATTAACATATGTTCGTGATCTATCAATTATTGTTCTTTCTATTTATATGTTTATTTTCCAATGTCTAGTGACATCTTAAATGTAAGCTACGTACGGAAACATCACTTGTTTGATGTGCGTCATTTAACAGAAATTTCTCAATGTTTTCACGTTACAAATTATATTGAAACTGAAAAGAATTATGTTAGTTTACTCAAAACAAAACAATGAAAATTAAATTTATTTAAATGACTGTCTATTATTTTAAGCATTGAAGTTATGTTTGTATATGGAATCTAGCACAACTAACGCGTTGTTTAGTTGCAGCTGCTATTGATGTTTTTGTTGTTGTTTAACAGACATAATTACTGATAGAGTAGACCAATGACGAAAAGCATTCCATTCGTGATTATTCCGAATTTTTGTTTGTTTTGTTTTTTGTTTTGTTTTTTTCTGTTTGAAAAGAACCCAGGGATGACATTATCGAATGTGTTCTTTTTATGAAGATGTGGAAAGATTTGAGTGATATTTGAATGGTATATTTAGAAGATGTATCGAATTTTAGGTGTAACGAACACGCAAATTCTCTAATTGGACTGTCTAAAGTACAATCGCCAGTCGTTGTTTAACCCAGGGTCAGCAGGTTTGAGGGAGAATTATGATCAAATATTTTAAACACATGACAAGACAGTGGTTTTATATTTTAGGCAATGTACATCCTAGATTGCATTAATCAATATATCCCTATTTCTAAGAAGGTAATGTGCAATTCGATGGGGATGTGTATATTGTATGTGGATATATGAAAATCCCTCATTAGATTGTATAAAAGTCAAATGGTAGTTTCATTCCATTATTTCAATTTCTTAAACAAGTAAAAACAATTGGAGAAAATGATTGTTAATATTGATGATAGCCCGGCAGGTTGGCAATATCGTCGGAACATGTGACTAAGGGGTTACATATCTTTACTTTCTGAGCTCAAATCCCACCGATGTCAACACCCCATTTCCTTCTTCCGAGGTAAATAAAATATAGTACTAGACAGGGTAAATGTGTCAATTTAAATGGCTTTCAACCTTCAAAAAAATTGCTGGCCTTGTGCCTATTTTAAATATTATTAAGGATAATAAATCTCAAGACAGTGATTTTAACCTTCCTCGTAAAACATTCCTGCAATTAATATTTATTACTTGTTCCTGATAGCTTATTTAACCGGCAATATATATATATATATATATATATATATATATATATATATATATATATATATATATATATATATATATATATATATATTAGGTATAGGATTACCCAAGATGTAGTAATGGTTAATTACTACACTGGATATGGTTGACGTACGGTGAGAGGTTACTCTACGAGTTATGGAAGAATTGTTGAAGAAACTTAGTTCCTGATCCTTCTGTATTCCGGAGTGTATATAAAGAATGAATAATAACAGGTAGACATCATAAAAAGGTAATTTATTCCGTGTGCTTACAAATGTTTCCACGGTGGTACTACAGCCTAGTTATGCTATGTGCAAATTTTGCAAGTATTTGCAGAACTCAAATATCCAATGCTGTGACCACTGTATCCTCAGAGCAGAATGGTAAAATATACAATGTAAATACCCTTAAGTGGGGTTGTTGGGGAAGATAGAGTAGAAAAGGAAGAGAGAAAAAAGTAGGGGAGAAGGAGAGAGAGAGAAAGATATGCAGGGGTTGGAGAAGTAGGAGAGAGTGGTTTGTAGATATCTTAATCAAAATGTTATGGTAGGGGTTTTATTATACTGGTTACTTTTGGAGAGATGCGTTGATAGTTAAGGTCGGAATTATTTATTGCCCCAGAGGGCAGGTTCATAGATGTGGAGAGGGAGGTACGCCAAAGGCCAGAGAGAGTGTAATGGATGTAGGGAGAGAGGTAGAGAGGGGACAGACGAAGTTTATGTAGTGAGTGAACTTTGGGTTTGTAGTAGTAGTCTTGTAACTGCCATCTACCTGAAAGATGTCCATTGGAGAATGAATGCCTAAAGTCCAACATTGTTTACCAATGCACGGTTGAATCGAACGACCAGAAATGGTATTATATCGGATCTACCACCCCCTCGTTTAAATCTCGCTGATACCGTCATCGATTCTCAATCAAACATCCTAATCACCTTTTGTGACCACGCTTGCCAACAAGACCTGGCAACTCCGTGAACACAACCAACAGTTCACCTTAAAATGGGATATACTTTCCAGCGCAAGTGCATATCGGAGTGGATTGAAGTACTGCAGGTTATGTAACCTTGAACTCTTTTACATATTAAAATCCAAAAACAAACTACTTAACGATAGAATTGAACGATCATTATACTGCAACCACAAACTAAAAGTTAAATTCTCTCACTATAAAATAACTTAACATTCGAACCCGTAACTATAACATCACTTTCTAGCTAACCACCTTCTCTTCCCCCACACTACAAGACAATACACTGCTTATCACTATAAATGGTAACTCAGTACAATTCACAGATTACTACTACAAACCCAAAGTTCACTCACCACAGAAATTTCGTCTGTCCCCTCTCTACCTCTCTCTCTACATCCATTACACTCTCTCTCTCTCGCCTTTGGCCTACCTCCCTCTCCACATCTATGAACCTGACCTCTGGGGCAATAAATAATTCCGATCTTAACTATCAACGCATCTCTCCAAAAGGAACCAGTATAATAAAACCCCTACCATAACATTTTGATTAAGATATCTACAAACCACTCTCTCCTACTTCTCCAACCCCTGCATATCTTTCTCTCTCTCTCTCCCTCTCCCCTACTTTTCTCTCTTCCTTTTCTACTCTATCTTCCCCAACAACCCCACTTAAGGGTATTTACATTGTACATTTTACCATTCTGCTCTGAGGATACAGTGGTCACAGCATTGGATATTTGAGTTCTGCAAATACTTGTAAATTTGCACATAGCATAACTAGGCTGTAGTACCACCGTGGAAACATTTGTAAGCACACGGAATATATTACCTTTTTATGATGTCTACCTGTTATTATTCATTCTTTATATATATATATATATATATATATATATATATATATATATATATATATATATAATTAAAAAGAAATTATCGCTCTACATGGCTGAATACAATAAATGAATCTGAGTTTTTAGAAAATATATATTTTCACCAGAGCCGAGAGTTGGCAGGTGAACAGTGAACTTCACTGATGAAGAGTGATACCCATAAACATTAGTGTCTGCAGTTCTGTTTACATGCCAACACAAGAGCATGAATGAGGAGCACATTCTAGTGACATGGCTTTAAAAAAGAGAACGTTTGCATAATGGCAAACGAATCGAATATTATCATTAATACTTGAAAAACTCAGATTACATTTTATATATATATATATATATATATATATATATATATATATATATATATATATATATATATATATATATATGTATATATTTATAGTAATAATATATATATATATGTTTGATTAAAACAAGAGTTCGGCCTCCAGTAGTGTTCACCAAACAAATATTTAACTCCGCTCCTACACTGAAAACAGGATTCAACATCAACGTTGGATGAGTTGCCTAACGTATAGTGTTTTTCCTACTAACACTTCATTGTTAACTAAACGGAATAACCAGTTCTATCCAGTTGTGAACCACTACACACACACATATATATATATGCGAGTCTCTCTTCATCGTAATGTAATATATATTAATGAATTTGCCAATAGTTTATCTTTATTCGTATGCTTAGCAGCCTTTAATTTAAAGGCTCCATATGATGTCTTAAAGTTATCATTATGATTCTGTGATACTCAGGTTTTTTTTTTCTTAGGTGATTCGCTACAATTTATATATAATTTTAAATGTGTCTGAAGAAACAAATGATTTGTAGAAAATATGTGATAATATATGTGTTTCTTTTATGCTCGAGTCTTAATATGTGGGTTTAATTTTATATAGAGGAATGCAGCTTAATGGAATATGTACAAGTAGCCATATTTTCGCATTTTAGTTGCTTTGATACGCGTAAGACGAATAAAATTGTCTTAAATTCCTCATCAATTCCTGGGTTCATTTACCCTATGGGTTACACGATAGATTAATCTCTTCGTGGTATTTCTTTATTGTAGAAATACATTGAGTTTGAGCATTCTTGGCATAACTTATCCAACGTGATTTTGTCATAAATATATATATTTTCTTATTTTACGTCTTTTATATTATTGTTCTGCATTCTCCTGCATTGAACCACCTAGGTACTATGACATAACCTGTGTATTTGCTGGCATTAGCGTACATCTGTGCGCTTATGTTAGTAGATATATTAAATTATCTATATTTATCTCCAAATCACTGATTTGTCGAGCAAACCTGCCAAAACCACTACTAAATTTTTTTTGGGGTGTTAGTAGGCGTCTGTTATCTTACCATCCCATTCCTACTGACTAGCCTCAGTGTCACGTGATTGATTCTTTAGAATCGGCCATTTGACCAGTGGCAGTGAGAATTTTCAGTGCCTGGAATCCAGTCCTCGATAGCTGTTCCATTTACCGAATTATTATTATTTTTATATGAGTCCCCAGTGTCCGCGCATTGCCTGGAAACTTGGCTGAGAATAGACCTCCCTGATGACGCAATGAAATTCTCAACAGTTCATTACGTAATTGTCTTTATCCCATTGTAGAAACTAATTAGTTGGAGTGAAAATTTAAGTAAGTAAGTTAATTCTTTAAACATTTTTTTAAAAAATGTTCTTATTTTACGTCTTTTATATATATATATATATATATATATATATATATATATATATATGTATGTATAAAGGTTAAAAGTTGAAGACCCCCTTCGGTCATGAATGACCATGGGATTTGTATCTAGAAAGTAGCCCTTCGATGCAGAAGTTGTTTGCGGAAGACCAGCAATCACCCATGCATAGCAGTCATCTGTCTCCGTGCAAACCGACGTGGTCCAAACGAAAGGGGAAGGTCGGTACAGCTTGGCACCAGAGACGTCGCTACTCATTTCTACAACTAGATGTACTGGAACAACATGAAATAAAGTGCTTATATATATATATATATATATATATATATATATATATATATATATATATATATAAATATATATGTATGTCTGTGTGTGTAGATAGATAGATAGATAAACAGACAGAAGATAGACAGACAGAATGGGATCATTTGATCCCATTTCAAGATGGTTCTTGCTCGATGTAATTACTGATAAAACATATTGTCGACAGTTCATATTCTAGGCATGATAATATGAAAAAAGTATTTTAATGGCGAAACCCTTTAAGTTCAAATATTTCCAAAAGTAAGTGGTAAGTTTTTTCTTCGAATAAATCGATGACTTACCATCATATACAGATATGCTTTCCTCACTACAGTCTTCTTTCTTCGATAGTTTTGAATAAATGATTGATAATTTCACAACATCGGGGCCATCTGAAGCTATGACCCAGGCGCAGTGGCTGGCTTTCAAAGGATTTCTAGAAAATACGAAATTAGTTTATATTAAACTGAACGTCATCACTTAGGAAAAAGAAGACATATACATGCGAAGTCACACATACACACAAACCCAGACACAAACAAACATACAGACACACACACACACACACATACACACACACACACACACACTGATACACCCCTACACAGACATAGACACAGATATAAACGTGCATAAAAACAGGGCTCACACATTCACATGCCTGCATAGAGGCATTACACGTTTACTTGTTATTTTATTTAATTACAGTATACATTTTATATAGTAGATTGTTAACAGTACCGTTGTTGATTTATAACGAAATAGTCGCTTTTACATTTCATTCTTGATGACGAAAGTGTCAAGGGTGTGTTTGTAACTCGAAACAAAACAAATATCACGACCTATTGGGCAACAATCAACGGTTTTTCAGATTTATTCTCCGCTATTCACATCATTCATCAATATATACCACTGATATATATGTATTTATATCCGATGTTCTCCCACAGATTTCCCCTCTTTCAAATTCTATTCGCAAGGTCTTGATCAAATTGAGGCTGTGGTAGAATTTGCATTGCCACTATTCTTCATCAACCAGCATTAACCAACACTTAACACATACTTAATCTATAAGACATCTCACTCCTATAAAATCCTACTCTCTACTAAAAACAGGCAGGCACGTTGTATAATATACATCTAGATACATTGTTTACAAAAAATATGAGATTAACATGTCTCAAAAGCCTTTGATCTTAGGTTTGTTACATCGCGGTTGACATATTAAGCAACATCAACCTCAATGAAATTTACAATTACAACAACAACAACAATTATAATAACAAAACATCTACAACGGCAGCATAAACATAATCAACTATAGTAAATACACCAACAACCTGGCATTATCAGTTCAAATCCCGCCGAGGTTGACTTTGCCTTTCATCCTTACGGGGTCGATAAAATAAAGTACCAGTAATGCACTGAGTAATTGCTGGCCTTGTGCCTAAAGTAGAAACAATTATCAGTGGATAATTATACTATTTTTATTGAACCGCAATTCAGCAGTGATTCTGACGAAATAGGATGAAAACTATTTCAGCCTTGGGCATATTATCTACATTGTTCATCTTGGTTATAAAATGTTAAGCTAGTAGTTGTAGACGCAATATGACTGAACGGTTAAGAAGTTAATTCTACAATCATTATATGTTTGATTCTGGTGGTGGATTGGCAGTATCGGTAGAGGGTCGGACGCCATGGTTTGCAGAAAAGAGTTACGTCCCTTTACGATGTGAGTTCAAATCCCGCCGAGGTTAACTTTGCCTGTCATCATATGGGGTCGATAAAATAAAGTACCAGTAATGTACTGGATAATTGCTGGCCTTGTGGCAAAAGTAGAAACAATTATATATTTGATTCGTTTCTTTGCGTTGTAGAAAGTCATGGGCACAGATTTTTTCTAGGCTAAATATAATCAAATTCTGTATTCGAATTCCATCAGGGTTAGCACTGATCAGGAACCTATCTACCTGACATAACGTAAACATATAGAAAATCACGACCGTGACCAACTAGCTAGAGATGCATGATATTTGGCTGTTCTGCAAACTCATAGACCTAGTTTTATTAGAATCAATTCAAGCAATTATATTTCTTTCTAGCATATAAAATGTGACTCTTTGTGTAACAAATGTACGTGGAAATCTGTATTATTCTAGTTGTCATTCAGTAAATGAGAAATAGATTTGAATTAACGATTTCATTGATGCGAAACGTTAATCCTGAATAGAAATATCCCCAGATATAATAATGACGTGAAGCATGTTGAAGAATGATTAACAGTGTATAGTAGTGGGAAAACTACTTTTGTTTCACAAGATATGCTTGACATCAAACACATAACCTTCGCTACAAGTATTTCCCAATTGTATGGGACCAATATATATCAATCGATGTCTTACGCTTCTTATCATTGATAACTAAGCTACTATGACGGCATTGTTTGAAGACACTTACATAGGTGGTTAGTTCATTAATATGGCTAAACGATCCATAAAGAAAAGTCACTACCTGAACAACATTTATCTTATGAAAACTAAACTGGACAGTTGATTATTGGTAAGAATTCGTTAGCTTGAAATCTTTAACCTCGGAGCTTTAGTCATGTAGATGATTTGCTATCGAGAATTTTCGCGGAACTTTCTTCACGCGTTAACAGAAATCATGCGCTATTGGTGTCACGCATTATATGAAAACTCTGTCAGCAGTCAAACGAATCATCACCAATAAAATTACATAAATAAGATATTATATAAATCTCGTAATGAGCGTAAACTGAGAATCTGGTTTCTAATACTGTGATGGAACTTTTACTCTATTTCTCATTAAGGTTATGCGATTGAGCAATAAAAGCATACGTATTAAACCTGATATATCACACTCTTCAAATCTATGTGAGAACACAATTGACATATACACCTATATATGTAGTATACATACGTTCATATTCATATATATGAGTGTATATGAAATGAATGCATATATATATATATATCAGAGTAAACGAGGTATCTTTTAAGGTTATCCAAGGAGAGGTTACGAGTAATCCGTACCGTGGACGATTTCAACGTTCAACATTGTTTGATACATGTATATATATATATATATATATATATATATATATATAAGTGTGTGGGTGTATGTGTGTCTGTGTGTATGTGTGTGCATATAATTATACACATGCGTGTGTGTGAATGCATATACACATTCGTACATACGGGAGTTTCATTTTGTAGTTGTGAGGATAATATCAGTTGTTTGCAGTGTGTTTTCCAATTAGCTATATAGAGACTGGTGTGTATAAAATTTATAAAAAGTGATCGCTCCAGCAATTACCTTTTATTGACACAGACAAGCAAAAAAGAAACACTTACAGACACACACACACACACACACACGCACGCTCTCTCTATACTCACTTGTACATGCACATTTAAACAACCACATATATTTATTTATACGCACACACCCAAATATAGACTGATTTTATCTAATAACCGATTTTTGCACTCATTTGTTAATTTGTGTTTGAGATACGTTGTAGAGTGTTTATGGTGGGAGCTGAAGAATTTGAATTTCTTCTCCTATCGTCACATGAAGGTCTGAACTGTAGCCAATTGATTGACGGCAATGTGATGACACGTAGGGATGTCAGTTGCTAATGTACTACTGTGTTGCCTGTCACATTCACTGTCATTGATACGGACTGGAATCGAATTCTATCGATTGATTGGTTATTGGCGAAACCTGCTGATGAAGTCACATGTGCCGATTGTGCGTTATTGAATAATACTGCAGGCAGTGGATGCGGTGCGATCTATCGCTGCATTAAGTGTGGCCGAAACTCGAGTACGGGTATAGTTTGAGGTACCCATTTACGTGTGTTGTATTGAAGTAAATAACGTTATGTCTACTCTGGAATTTTACACAACATTACCTATTGAGTACGCTTAGATGCATCCGGTACTAGCAGTGAAACTTATGTTAGTCCCGTCAACTTATTATGTTATTCTATATATATATATGACGTTTTTCATCCCTGGATTCATTAAGTCATTGCAGTGCAATTTCTCTGGGTATACATTTTTGGTTATCATACAGGGAGTTTATCTCAAATAACTCCTTCCCCCGCTTGATTCTATTTGTCTCGTAGACAGACTTGTTGAATATATGAACCCCTACGTTTGGTAGTCCGTAGATGTTGTCTGAGGAATATGATGCGACGCTCTAATGCTGTCTGGATTCATGTTAGTCCTCTGCCGCTATGTTTATGTTTCAGGAAGAGGTGGTCTATGTCACTGTTGATATAGAAATTGCAGGTTATGTTTAGATTTTTCAGGTGGTAACCTCAATGGCTTGGATTTCATCTAGCGTCTAATCAAGTATTATACGTGTTAGTATCGTGACGGGTACAGCGAACAGATTGCGGGCCACTGATTTATTGTGAGCAGAAAGTTCAGAAGAAAGACAATATTTTTCTTATTTGGGTTTTATATTCGCTGTTTACGTATTAAATGTTCATATCTACCCATAAGTATCAATAGCAGTCATCACCAGATATCCTTGAAATTATATGGCTATTGTTTATAAAAATGTTGCTAGATTGAGTTTTAGTTTTTCCCCGCTTTTAAACATATATGATCATTTACCCTGGCCAAATCCCTTTCTGTATGTTTTGATACGTTCGGATCTAGGACATGGTTTTTCGTTATCCCATTTATGTTCTTGATATAGAGTTATAGGACACCCGCAAAGAGCTATAGGTGAGGTTCCTATTTCTGTGCTCGTGTGAACAAATTATGTATCCTTAATATTTCTTGAGCAAAAAGGACAACGGTGTAATGACGGTATAAATAATGGTTTCTGATATAGGCACAAGGCCAGCAATTTGGGAGGAGGCGAAAGTCGATTAAATCGACCCCAGTGCGTGACTTGTACTTTATTTTACCGACCCCGTAAGGATGAAAGGGAAAGTTAACCTCGGTGGGATGACCATATAAATAATTGTTTCTACTTTTGGCACAAGGCCAGCAATTACCCCAGTGCATTACTGGTATTTTATTTTATCGACCCCGTAAGGATGAAAAGCAAAGTTAACCTCGGCGGGATTTGAACTCAGACCATAAATAGGAGTAACTCTTTGCTGCAAAGCATGACGTCCGACCCTCTAGTGATACTGCCAATCCACCGTATAAATAATAACAGAGCGACTGTCTCCTTGAAATAGACCTCTACGATTTTTTATTGTATCAGTGAAAATAGAGTCCGTCTTCTCTGTATTTAACTTTAGAATAATAGCCCAAGAAGTCGAAAGGTTCTCTATGGCTCTCATAACGGTGTCGGAGACTTTAACGGTTTTGATAATTAATTGTTCAGCTGCTGGCTCATATGGGATGATAATATTGTTGTCTCGGTGACCTTGGAGAAATACGTTCAGAAAGACTGTGTACAATGTATACATTAAGTTCTGGCATGCAATGGGTCGGTAGTTTTTTGCCAAGTGAGTGTCTTTTTTTGTGGGGACAGTGTGTGTGTATGTATGTATGTATGTATGTATGTATGTATGTATGTATTTATGTATGTATGTATGTATGTATGTACGTGTGTGTGTATGTATGTATGTATGTATGTATGTATATATGTATGTATGTATGTATGTATGTATGTATGTATGTATGTATATGTATATGTATATGGGTGCATGTGTAAGGATATGCGCGGGGACATAGAAATTATCGGGCTGGCCACCCGATCGCGCGGTTAACCCACTTGGAGTGGAGGACTCCCCCTAGCTTTTGTCAGGGCATTCTTCTAGGAGAAGGCAACTAAAGAAACTGGGATAACTCCGATATAAAACTGCGGCTCAGTAGTTACCGATGCTGTTGATCTTTTCTTCTTTTCAGGTTATAGCTACTGTAGTTCAGAGAGTGGGATTGGCTCAATGCACAGTCTTTCCTCACTTTAAAAATTATCTTCACGCACAGGCATTGCACGTTTAATAATTAATAATTATTAATAATGGTATATCCATACTCGATAACAAGGGGGCAGCCATCATGTATGTATGTACGCGTGTGTGTCTGTATGTAGGTATTTATGTATGTATGTTTGTACGTGTGTGTGTGTGTATGTATGTATGTATGTATGTATGTATGTATGTATGTATGTATGTATGTATGTATGTATGTATGTATGTACGTGTGTGTGTGTGTGTATGTAGGTATGTATGTAACTACTGAGCCACAGGTTTTATATCGGAGTTATCCCAGTTTCCTATGTGTATATACATATTTACACACTTTTGGGTGGTCGTTGAATCTTATGAGTTCTTCCGCCCTTCGTTGATGTTAATCTTTCCTCCCTTTAAAAAATATATTAATGCACAGGCATTGCAATATAGAATTGATTAATTGTTTCTACTTTTGGCACAAGGCAAGCAATTCACCAGTGCATTACTGGTACTTTATTTTATCGATAGAATTGATTAATGATTATTAATAATGGTATGTCATTCAATGGCCATACTCGATAACGAGGGGCAGCCATCATCATCATATATGTATGTATGTACGTGTGTGTGTATGTAGGTATGTGTGTACCAAAATAATAAACATATGAGAGAATCTGGTTTGTTGAAAACGAAGACTTTAAATCAGGCAGACGTCATGTCAGCTATTTATATAGCTCAATATACAATAATTTATTCGATTAAATATCTAAATATTGTAGTATTCCAATGACTGATAGCCCTCTCTCTCTCTCTCTCTCTCTCTCTCTCTCTCTCTCTCCCTCTCTCTCTCTCTCTCTCTCTCTCTCTCTCTCTCTCTCTCTCTCCATATATATATATATATATATATATATATATATATATATATATATATATATAATTAATACAATAACAGAGATAGTTTAAAGCTAATCTCTGACAGGTAACCATCTCACTCAACAAACATTAGGTTATATTTTAATATAAACCCAATTTAAATGTTTGGGGTGCTAACAATATGTATTATGTGAAAAAGCCAGTTGTATTATTTTATGAGATATAATTAAAGTTAAAATATATCTCTCTTTCCAAACAATTGTTTCATTATAAGTTTTCTACAAATTCGGAGAATATTTCCAGTTTATGTAGAAGCCTAATATACATTCATGTAAGAATATATTTAGGTGGGCGCTTATAAATCATCAGTGGAAGCCCAATAAACTTTGATATAAGAAAAACATTTCTTACCACAGTCAAAAATCATGTCCGTTAAGTTGCTCGTTCCCGCATCGAATGACCGGCAAATTTGAAATTCCAGCAGTTTTTGACTGAGGAAGTATTATAGCGTCACTAAGCAGGAAGGGGAGACAACTACGATCCACGAAAGGAGGAAAAAAAATAATATACACGCGGGTTAATCAGTTTTTTCGAAAACATTATCAATCCAACGTGTTAAGAACTCAATTGAAATTAAAAACATAAATATATGCGTGTATAAATTACACACGCATATAGATATTTTCTTAGGCTAAAATCAGAGGTTGTACCTGAATAAGAAACCGCATCTCGTAACCGCAGTAAATACGGAAAGTTATGCTTTAAAGGGCAAATGGGAATGTAAATCTCCGGCCGA
>OZ024743.1:266124233-266126733 GCA_964016885.1 Eledone cirrhosa | reverse complement strand
CCGCTCTTTATCTTTTCCAAAGAATTATATTGACACCAAACGGGACCAATTGTATAGGGTAGTATAAAGCCCTTTCAGCCCGAAGAGAGACATAATCACGAAATGATTTTATTTGAGGCGGGTGTTTTGGGAAAGTTGACGACATCATGCACTTTCCTAGATCAATATTTGACAAATGAGTCGTCGGCAGTAATTGAACTCAGGAAATGCAAAATAACTGAAACTACACGATAATACTAAATGGAAAATGATTGATATGTCCTGTTTTCTTGATAGAATTATATTGAGTAGTTATTATTTTTGAATTGGTATAGTCAATAACACATATCATCGTTTCCCAGGGGAAAATAGAACTGAGTTAAAATATATGAAATACATTATTGTTTAAGTAGCATAATCAACTACTGACCAATATAAGCTGATGCTATGTGAAGACATATACACGCAAACACAAAAATGAATGTAGTTATTCGGGTTACATTATATGAACTGATAACCAATACACAATACGGTATCTTATAAAAGATAACACGAACGTATGTTCAAGCACTTTTATGCACGTCCACAGAGAGGGCGAGTGATATATATATATATATATATATATATATATAATAATATATATGTAGTAAGAAACACAGTAAACCGTGTGTCTAATATTACAAGGGTTGAAAGACCAAATTTGTTTGAAATATTTAACCATGAAGCAGACAGAATGATAAAATAAAATTATATTATACAAACCGCCTCAATAACAATTATATCTCTCGGACAGATTAGGGATAAACTGTTTCGCCCTGAGTGTGTTTGCAACAGATAATCATGGGCATCATCAGCGAGAGAATCTGATTAAATGCGACAAACACTATGTACCAACGTTCACACAGAAAGATGAATTTATCACCTCGTGCGCCGCAAGTCAAAACTGGTATGAGTGTATTAGTTAGAAACAACAGTCCAACACACGCAACTTAATAAGCTCACCTCATGGGGGAGCCGAAATATAAATGAAAATTAGAGTTAATAACTCTTATTGAAACCCTGTAATCATTAAGCTCCAAGTATAAAATACTGAGCATTATAATAATATATATATTCATTTATATTTCGGCTCCCTCATGAGGTGAGCTTATTAAGTTGCGTGTGTTGGACTGTTATTTCTAACCAATACACTCATACCAGTTTTGACTTGCGGCGCACGAGGTGATAAATTCATCTTCTGTGTGAACGTTGGTACATAGTGTTTGTCGCATTTAATCAGATTCTCTCGCTGATGATGCCCATGATTATCTGTTGCAAACACACTCAGGGCGAAACAGATTATCCCTAATCTGTCCGAGAGATATAATTGTTATTGAGGCGGCTTGTATAATATAATTTTATTTTATCATTCTGTCTGCTTCATGGTTAAATATTTCAAACAAATGTGGTCTTTCAACCCTTGTAATATTAGACACACGGTTTACTGTGTTTCTTACTACATATATATTATTATTATAATGCTCAGTATTTTATACTTGGAGCTTAATGATTACAGGGTTTCAATAAGAGTTATTAACTCTAATTTTCATTTATATATATATATATATATATATATATATATATATATATATATATATATATATATATATATATATATAGAGAGAGAGAGAGAGAGAGAGAGAGATAAACGCATTCACACTCAAGCACGTTCACAAACTGAAAGAGAAATTGCAACATAAAATTACTACTACTACTACTACTACTACTACTACTACTACTACTATTACTACTACTACTACTACTACTACTATTTAGCAAGGATGAATTAAATAATGGTTTCTGATTTAGGCACAAGGCCAACAATTTTAGTGGAAGGATAAAATCGATTAAATCGATCTCCAGTGTATTACTGCTGCTTGAAATTATCGACCTTGTAAGGATAAAAGGCAAAGCTAACCTCGGCGGTATTTGAACTCAGAATGTAAAGCGCCGTAACTCTATGCTGAAATCCATACTGCCAATCCACGAAACAATTGATTCGATTTTTGGCACAAGGCCAGCAATTATCCCAGTGCATTATTGGTGCTTTATTTTATAGACCCCGTAAGGATGCAAGGAAAAGTTAACCTAGGCGAGATTTGAACTCAGCCCGTAAAGGGGTGCAACTCTATGCTGCAAAGCATGGCGTCCAACCCTCTACCGAAACTGCCAATTAATGATTGCCAGCATGAAATAATATTTTAAAAAAAAAACTTACTTTTTGAACGGAGTTGGAAATGATGGCGTATGGAGATAGTTCTTGGTGTTTCTTTGAGCAGTTAACTGGGTGCTGCCAATACATTCGTCCGCTGCAAGAAAAAAAAGAAGAATGATATAAAATTGTTTTGTTGTCGTTTTGGGTCAGTTCATCGTCGGTTGAACTTCATGTCCTCTCCGATCCAGTAAACCTTTTGTAAAAATCTTCTCACCCGAATGCATGACGTCTTTTCTTTTTAATTCACTGATAATGTAGTTAGGACTA
>OZ024743.1:266111733-266114233 GCA_964016885.1 Eledone cirrhosa | reverse complement strand
GTATGAATGTGTATATGTACATATGTATGTTCTGGTTTTATAATTTTATAAATGTTTACCAATAGAGAGAGAGAGTCGGTTTCTAACATAGTTACAAGTCTTTCTCATTGGAATTTAAACAACATCAACTAGGTAGATATGTATGCATTCCTGCATGTATGCACATGTGTGCAGTTATGGATGTTAATGTATATGTGGATGTGGATGTTTTAAGTTATGTGTGTGCATGTACATATGCATTGTATCTATACATGTGAATATGCAGTTATTAGATGCAGAATTGTGGAAGGTTTTTACATATATTTACTGTTCCATTAATGGATTGTACTTGTAATTTCCTAACTAGTCGTGTTCATTCTATTTCTGTGAAACCTAGCTTCGCAAGATTTGTAATGAGACAGTTACTAACATATCCCTGTGCCCCAATAATCACAGGTAAAAAATCTGAAGGTATATTCAGAGTGTAGTATCTGGAGATTTCTCATTAGTACTGCATAGATATTCTCTTTTTCGACGATCTTTAATATTATATTGGCATCTTATGGGCAGCTAACTTCCTCTACTGTACATACCTTCTTTTCCCTGTCCCATATCATTAAATCTGGTGTGCATTTTATTAGTGTTTTAATTAGAACATTCCACCAGTACATTTTCATATAATGTATGTATATCTCTTCCACATTGCTGTAACTTTTAATGTCTTTATTGTCAGCGTATGTATTTATGTATGTATGTTCTTCTGGTTTTATAATTTCACAAAGTTTTACCAATAGAGAGAGAGTCGGTTCTAACATAGACACAATACTCTCTCATTGGAATTTACACAGCATCAACTAGGTAGATATGTATGTATGCATGCATGTGTAGATATGGATGTTATTGTATGTGTGGATGTGGATGTTTTGAGTTGTATGTGTGTATGTGTATATGCTTTGTATCTGTACATGTGTATATGCAGTTATTAGATGCAAAATTTTTGGAATGTTTTACATAATTTTACTGTTCCAATAATTGATTAAACTTGTAATTTCCTAACTAGATGTGTTCGTTCTATTCCTGTGAAGCCTAGCTTCTCAAGATGTATGTATGTATGTATGTATTCATGTCAGGTCACCAGTTGGTGCTATTGGTAACATGTATCCCATTACAACATGTCTCATGGTCGGGTCGTTGACGACTAAACTGGCAACCCCACCAAGGTTTCTTGGTGATGAGGGTGACTTTGCACATCCTGCAGGACTAAAAACAAAACCTGTCAAAGAGCAAAGGAGCTCTTAAGAGTCAATGGCCATCCAAAATCACCGGGAGAGATGACCCCTTAGCCTTTGTCAAGGGAGAATTCTAGGAGAAGGAAAACTCTGATATAACACATGCAACCCTGATGGTATCCAATGATGTTGACTTGTTCTTCTTTTTGGTAAATATCATCTTGGTTAAGAGAGTGGGACTGGCTTTGTGTAGTGCCTTTGCTCACTATAAAAGCTTCGCGGCATAGGCATTGCTTCATATCTGGAGATCTCTCTGCACTTGTCGTCACATGGTACCATGGGCCCAGCACTATGTGTCAATAATTGTCACAAGTGTAGTGTTTGTACCAGAGTTTTCAAGTCGCTGGCTGGACTAAAAAGTCACACTCGTTCAGCACATTGGTAGTGGTTCTCCTACATGGATAAAAAGTAGGGGCCGTACTCGAAAACGAGTTGGCAGCCACCATATATGTATGTATGTATGTGTGTATGCATGTATTATGTATGTATGTGTGTATGTTTGTGTACACATATATGTAATTTTAAATATAACCTAGTGTAAACATTAAAATAACTATTTTATTTAGCAAAGGCCTGGACTTCGATGTGTGGAAGTTATTCCTAGATGCGACCGGTAATTTGATGGTCCTGAATGTGAGTAATAGCGAAGTAGTGCTTTAAGACTATTGACCGACTACGCTCCAAATGTGGGTGAACGGCCGGATTTTATTTGGTGTCTGGTAGACTTTCTAGGAAAGTTTCACCTTTTACTGTTATCCGCGTGCCTTAGTGGAACGGTATTTCAAACGCCTGGTGGAACTGCCTAAGTGTAGCTCATCAGACAGCACCAAATGTCGGAAGGCTAGGAAATAGATTTCCCAAATGCGCCATTGTGGACCTAGACTATTCGCATAGAGTCATCTACATCGTATTTAGATAGGTTTTTGAATAATTTAGCCGATATGGGTAGCGTAAGTTGTCCACAAATTCGTGCTCTGCATGGTTGACATTGATAGAACACGTAAACTGTGACGGCGGTACTGGAAGTTTAATGCGTTGCTATTCTTCAGTGACCGGTTTAGTACATTATTTAAAGAACATTTGTGAAGGGATATCGTCAAAAACAGGTGGAGAGTTGCTGTCAAGAGAGCAATTAATGTGGAATCAATGACATTTATTCAATAATTAAAGGTAGGCAAATAGAAAGAGATGGGCGTTTGTAGATAAATTAGATTATGTGATTTGGGGTCGGA
>OZ024743.1:266034233-266106733 GCA_964016885.1 Eledone cirrhosa | reverse complement strand
TGTTGATCTCGTGCTAAACACCATCTAGCTCATTGCTGTGTGTTTAACTTGATTTGAATTTCCTAAACTTTATCTTGTAATCTAGCGAATAAGCTATCCCCTTATCTAACATTTACACAAGCGTGTGCTCCTTTAATCTCCTTTAAATTTTCTCTTTTACCATTTTCTACTGTTATTTTCTCGTATTTTATATTAATTACGTTGTATTTAGTTATCTTCATTCCATTACAAATTCTTAACTCATGACTTGTTTTATTCTTTGTTGGTAAAAATATTTATTTAAATAGCTACTTAAATTATCCAGATGGTTGAGCGTTGTAACTCATGAAGTAGAAAAAAATTATGAAACCATTTTCCCAGAAAGTTTACAAAAGACTTATTAATACATTCCAATACGTATAAAAATATAAATACAAAATTTCTAATTATATCTAAAGTCTATTAATATGCACAATAGGTTTTTATTTTGTATTTTATCCTCGAAAAAGATCCTCGTCGGAAGGCCTACCTTTCCTTCGAACAAAAATTTATGTTAGCTTATTCACTTTAATCGATTATAATTGAGGATCCTTTTACTTGTAAGATTCTAGCCCAGTGAAAACTACTATGTCACCTCGAGAGGGCATTACTATTGTGTGACCCGGCTGGGTGTGTGGAGTTCAACATTGCAGTCATGAATTTACCTATTTCATCTAAACCTACGCAGTGGATCTAGATGCTACAAATAGCAGTCAAACTCCCTCAAATGAACCCTGTCACCTATAATAAAAAAAAAAATGAAAAATGGAATTTGCTAACAGCACATATCTCTAATAGTATGAGGTTCTCACAGTTGAAATGCTTTTCAGAATAGTTCAACCCTCTCATGGCTGATATCAGTGGTTAAGTAAAAGCCCCAACATTATGTAAATGATAACTCTATATTAGTTACAAGAAACATCAGAATTCAAGATACCTTGTGAGGTATTAATTTCAGTATTCGTTGCAACACACATTCTCTTTCTCTTTACATGTCCCCGCATTCCAAATAAAAATTTAGGCGGTCAAAGATTTATCATACCAAGATTTTTCAATACCAAGATCGTTTCTAATTTAAATCTGCTACACTGACTTGAGAAGATCTAAAGAATCAGTAATTGGTAATGTATTTCATTTTTCAACGGTAGTTTTCCTAAAACTGACGGGTTAAAATCAGTAATTGGTGGAACAAGTGGCAATTGATTGGGTATCCCGGCTGTATTTTACTGCACAAATATATCTCCCCCTGCTGTAAAACATTTATGTCATGGCATCGAGATAGTCGAAGCAAAGGAAGTGTTGATCTAAGCACTGCGGACTCTATCCAATTTGTTTACTCTTTGTTCCCAAGATATATCGGAATATTACTGAATAGAAGATTTCCGGTTCCTAAGGATTGCTACATACATTTATCAAACCAGAATATAATATGAGAAATATTAATCAATAATTTTATGTTTTGGGGCGAAATATTTCATTTCATCGAGAATCCCCCAGTAATGAAGAGAGAGAAGTACAACCTACTTCAATGCTTAAATTTGATCAAGTCTGAGAGGGGCCACAATTCTGTGCCTGTGCGCCTGCTTTTATATATAAATTCCTTAAGTATTCATTTCAAATATATTTTAGAGAGTGGGGGACGCAGCATAATTAAGTTCGAGTCCACTGCGTGAAATCTCATGATTGACATTTACCTAAGCCTTGGGGTGACCCCTGTAATGTACGTGAAATTATTTGTAAGCCCGTCGGATAGACTGAACTTGTAAATCAAAGTACCATCCTTGTCACCTTGTGTCACGCTGAAGTTTACTGGGAATTTCGCTAAGTGGACCCGTGTCGCTGCAATGTGCAACCACCCACGCGTTAATTTCATGATGTAACAACTGGACCATTCGCCGTTAAAATCGATTTGAGCTACGAATTGTCAGAAGCTTCAGAGCATCAAACAAAATGAATTACTGCATTTTCTGCAATCAGTGTTCAAATATAACCGAGGTAAAATTTACCTTTCAATCTTTAGATGTTAATAAATAGCATACCATTTTAGGGTAGTGGACTGGGGAAATGGTTTGAGCAAGTGTCCGTTGTGATGCCTCGCAATATTTTCCGATGTTTTTACTTGCTGAATTCAAATTCTGCTTTAGCCTACTTAGATCTAATTAATCATCCGGCTTAAAAGCTGCACCTGACCACTGGTTGACTTTAATAGGATCTACTCTTCCGAAGTAGTAAGACTATATTTACAGTTCGAGGTTACCTTCCGCGTTAGCTACCACCAGATTTGGTAGCCAAGCTATGGAAGTGATGAAATATTCTGATTCCTTTATTTTCCGATAGTAGATACTATGATTATGGTCATTTTCAGTTACATCTTCATCCAGCTGAGCTATAACGAAAGGAAAACCTTATGTGATCTTCGTGTCTTTTACCTAAAGAGAAATGTTAAACAACTTCTCTTTTTGTTTTTACAATTCTTAAGATATGATATTTAGTAGGTGAAATGGCAGCGTCGTTAATGACTCAGGTACAATATCTTATAGTATTTGTTACATTTATCTACACTTCGAGTTCACGTCCCGCAAAAGTTCGCCTTCCCCTTTCATGCTGTTCTGGTTTATTGAGAAAGTACAACACGTGCTGGAGTCAATTCTTGTGTCTTTATCTGTCTGTTTTCTGTTTCTATCTATCACCGTCTATACTCGGCTACAATGCATTATCAGATGAAATACTCTGGACCACGCTTGGTCCCCATTTCTCCAAACTTTGAGAAGAGTCGGTCTAGAAATGTCTTTAAATAGAAGAATATATGTGATTGAAGCTATCAAAGAAGGAGTTGATATGCAAAATAGGTATGGAATGATATTAAGAAGATGAATTAGCGGGATATGATTTGAAGGAGATGAGACTGGTATTCCTGTCAAACGACCACTATATAAATACTTCCTCATTAAGGAAGGTTGTATAGCTTCTTAGGTTAATGTCGTTTGAAACAAATGTCGGCCTTGCAATGTACATCTGTATGTGCAACTTTCAATATTTTTCCATCATTGAGTTAAATGGAGATCAGCAGATTCAGTCTATGATTGTGTGAGTGTTTGTAGAGGTGTAAGTGCAGCATCGCCTAGGTTTTTAAAATTCCCCTTGAAACACAAGATCACATGGCCATTCCCATTGCCTGGGATTTCGCGTAAATATATGGGAAAATAACTAGGAGGTAATCCCATCCTTTTGAAAACACAGAAACTGTATAGAAGCTCGACTGATAGACTATACCTGTAATTGAAATGTTCAACCTTGTTAGACTGTCACGCTTATTCAGCCTGAAATTATGCGTTTCAGTGGAAAACTATATAATTTACAAGCGAATTCCATAACCAGATGATTTAGTTGATCAAACATCTGAATACACATTCGAAGTCAATGGAGATCTACTGATTTAAGTTTATATACGATGTTTTGTAACATAGACAGCTCGATTTGCTTTAGTATAGTTTTGTTGTTGTTCTATTTTGAAGTATCTGCCAAAGAAATTGCAGGACTACGTAAAGTTGAAATATTTTGAATGTTAGCAGAGCAGCATACACAATTATATTTGGCACACGAATAGAGAAATAGAAAATAGTTTATATTCGGTTGGAAGAAGATACAAAACAAATATGTGAAGAGGAAAACGAAAACGTCCACTTAAAATCGTGTTTGCAAATAGTACCTTGATTGATTAAACGCAGAAATCGCTATGAAACAAGAAATGAAGTGTTTTTGCGTTATAATGATTGAATACACAGAAATATATTTACTCCTATTTGCTATATATTAAAATACTTGCTAATATTTGTCACTTTGAAGTTTTGTGCTATATGAAGAGATTTGTCTGTCAAGAGGTAAATAGAGTATCTAAATTCACCATGTTTCTTGGATGAATATATTATCAAAGGGAAACCTTGTGTATTCCTTAAATTTAGAATAGGCAATTATTTGAATCAAGAATCTAACCATTTCCTTTTAGAGATGGATTTTTCTTCGTTTTGAGTTTATGTTAATATTTTGTTGTTTTGAAAAAAATGCATTTCATTATATAAAACCAATGAAACAAATTAGCAAAAAGGTAAATATTAGAGATTAAAAGAAAATAGATGGATACTAAAGAAAGTAACATCTATGAAGTGGCACAGTTAATAGAATTCTCCGTCGAGTCACATTCCGTTTTACTCTTCAACGATCGACAATAGCTTCTTTTTTCTCCATATTTTTGCAACAAACTCGAGGTAAATTGGCAAAATATATTTGAAGAGGAATGTTATATGTAACAGTAAAAGCAAGCTGTTGAATTAATTGAATATATAAGTCAAAAGAATGATTACCCTGACATGTTTAGCTGAAAGGCAAGAATGAAAACAACCATAAAAGTCTTGTTTTCAATGGAGGATATTATCTAATAACAACAAGTAGCCTACTATTTTCCTTTAATCGATCCTGCTGGCCAGGTTCTTACAGATAACAAATAACATGTTTATACTTATAATTATTTCTAGATATCTATGAACACGCCTGTCAGATTTGAAGTGAGAGAAACTAGTCAACACACGCATGCGTGCACAGAAATGTACGCTCAAATATAATTGCATTTACCTATTCTTGCTTTTTCTTTCTCTTTCTTTTCTTTCTATATATAATTATATTCATGAATCTCTATGCATATAAATGTGTGCAATGTATACATGCATGTGTGTAGGCATACAATGGGGTACCTGTATGTGGTTTAAATTGGAGATGTTTTAAGCACACATGCAGACATTCCCGCGTACACATGTGTTTATGTGTACATGCGCATACATACATACATACATACATACATATATATATATATATATATATATATATATATATTTATTAAAATAACAGATTAAAGTTTAAGCAAAGAATCGCTGCTTTCACCCTTAACGGGATCTTCTGAAACTAACAAAGTCAATCTGTAAACGCAGAACTGGATATTTCAAAAAAACGTTGCAACCGGAGGAAGACAGGAAGACGATACTTTGGTTCGTGGTAACGTTCGCTGGCAAAGAACAGGAAAAAACGAATAACACGTCATTAATAGGAGCGGTGAAAAACAATTACGCGCAAAGACAAAACCACGTTTATGGTATAAAAGAGGTCGTAGACTAATGTTCTCTTAGGTGGTGCATAGAGACGTTCTCTGGCAATGGACGAAAAAACGAAGATAACAAGTCATATGTGGAGCGTGGAGAACAATAGCACGCAAAGACAAAACCACGTAAATGGTATAGCAGAAATCGTAGACTAAAATTCTAACTAGGAGACCAAATGAATCTCCGCTACAGAGTTAAGAACAAAGTAAATAAATACAATACAGAAGTAATAGGAACAAATAAATACATACACGCAAACAGATACGTACATACACAAGCATACGCAAAACCTTACCAAGGGTATACAAAACCACGCACATATAAATATGTGTGTGTGTGTATGCTTGTGTCCAAATAAATAAATAATTATATAAACGTATATAAGCAAATATAACAAGCGCACACGCATACCTACATATAAATACACGAATATTCGGAGACGTAAGTCAACTAAAACAAGAAGTACACATATACACACACCCACCATACGTACGAACCTGCACACTCACGCGGACGCAAAACTCCCGTATACACATAGCCAAACCCTAAATACCAGAATATGTAAAAATTATACGCTATAACAGTCAAATATACGTACGAGAAGGTATACATACCTTCACAAAACATACGGGTAATATATACTTACCTATGCAAATAAGTAAAGGAATAAACAAAACATATACTTAGCTCCCACATCAAGACGTAAAATATCCACGTATAGATCGTGCTATCCGTTAGGGTATAACGTGGGGCTGTAATACAGAAAAGTTTTGTGCAATTTATGTTTACAAGCCGAAATTGCCTCAGATTTTTTGTTTAAGATGTGGTCTGTAGCGTAGCGTATTTCCAGGGCCTCAGTGGCGCAGAGGTCACATGGTCTTTTATTTCCGTTATACGATCTAGCCCTAGCTAGGATCTCCCAGTGTAACTTATATTGGGTGTGGTTGTCTTTTAGACTCCAGATATAAGCTGAAAGTGACGTCATATTCCTTCTTAGAGGGTAACGAAAAGAATGGGTATGCATGTAAAGACGCTGCTTGAAACTATTGGCGGTTAACCCTATGTAGGCCCTACGGGACGCGGGTGTTACAACCTTACATTTGTAGACAATGTTACTAGAGAGGCATTTCCCGGATAGGGGGCAATCAGCCCGATTCCTACATATTTCTTTCTAGTTTAATATATATGTTCCGTATACGTGGATAATATATTTTTGTATGTGGTTTTATAGAATCGAAGTATAACAACTAAATAAGAATAAAGCCAATATTTACGGGATGCTATTGTCGCTAGCATTCCATGCTAGAATTTTGAACAGAGTATTAATCAGAAAGATTTGTACTTAAGAAGAGTATGCTACGACAAACTATATTTTAATAGTCAGTATTCTATTCGAAACACAGCAAAATTGATCTGGCATGTAAATACACGCACTATCATCCATTATATATTGAGTTAGTCATAAGCCAATCTACATTTCAATAATAATTGTTTCTACTTTAGGCAAAAGGCCAGCAATTACCCAGTGCATTACTTGTACTTTATTTTCAATAATAATATTATTAAAAGCAGCAGCAACAGCATGATGAACCACAACCATAATAATAATAATAATAACCATAATAATAATAATAATAATAATAATAATAATAATAATAATACTAATAAGGATTTCTTTATTAACCACAAGGGTTTACATAAAGTAGACATTAAGGACAGTGCAGGACAATGCAGGACGGTACAAATGGGCATTTCTGCGTGTAAAAAACAAAAACAGAGGATGTAACAAAAATAACAATGAAAATAACAATGAAAAATTCCCCAATAGGGGGGAGACTTCGGAGGGACATTTGTGGAGAGAGCCCAGTAAAAAGCCACAATGACCCTGACCACCAAGGCAAGTGCCCTCTCCCAGTTTTCCACCTTTAATTTACAGATATATACTCAGAGTAGGCCCATTCACTCGGGCCATTCTTGCTTCTCTCACCCATCTTTCAACAAAATGCTGGGAAGAGAGCACTTCCCTCTCTACTCTGATTTTCCTTTTCAAATGAAATTTGAAAAAGTCAATGAGAGCATCACCGAAGAGGTAAGTGCTCGTCTTCAGCCCTTTCAAACGTGTCCACCATACTATCTCTTTCGCCATGGCCACCAGACAGATAAAAACTGCCTGCCCTTCCCGGCTAAAGGAGGAGGGCGGGGCAATCCTCACGATGGACTCAGATGATAGCCGGATCCGTCCTAAACGCGACAGCAGGTGTTTGACATAAACCCACAAGTCAGCAATTTTCGGACACTGGACGAGTGCGTACAGGACGGTTTCGTCGCCCTGCGCGCATCTCGGACATGCCCGGCTGACGGCACCTCCATGCCTGTAGAGTTTATCCCGAACTGGCATGGCTCCTCGGTAGCACTGCCAGGCCAGAGATTTCTGGAAGTTGTCCATAGGCCCCGGCCCGAAAGTTCTTCCGAAGAGATTGGCTAGTTGATTTTCGTCGACGCCTAGAGTTTCCCCAAGTACGTCGTCGCTCATACCCTCCACTAATCCTCTATAGAACGCTGAGGTGGAGTTTCCACCGATCACATTGCCCGATTGGTCGAGGGCTGTGAGCGCCTGAACACATTCCAGTCTCCAGGCGCTCCCTCTCGGTCTTCGCTTGACCCAGGACTGCAGCTCCGTCAAGGAAAGGAGCTGGGAAAATACGCGCCTAGCAAACGGCGACCACACATGATCACCGTCGAGGAAGAGGTGGAGATGTCGTAGCCTGAGCGCGTGCCTGCGCATCATCAGCCACGGCATGCCCAGCCCTCCACGTAGCGGGTGTTGACAACAGATGGACCGCCTGACCATCGGAGCACGTCCCTTCCACAAAAAGCGAGAGAGCAAACGCTCCAGCGCAGTCAGGCGAGGCTTAGGACAAGGTACGACGGTCAGGCGGTAGCAGATGACAGACGCGATGTACGCGTTAGCCACCTCCGCTCGACCTTTCAGGGATAGCTTCCTCTCCGCCCATTTCTGGGTGAGAGAAGCCACCCTGCTCGTCACCCCAGTTTTTGTCCGTCTGGAGGTCCGGACCGAACCAGACCCCTAGCAATTTAACCGGTCCGTCCGTCCAGCGTCCGACGACACTGTTGGACGGCATGGACCTGCCTCTCCAGGTGCCGAGCTGCAGGCCCACTGACTTTTCCTGGTTGATCATTGCTCCTGTCACCGCTTTGTATTCTCTTAGTGTAGTGCCGATCGCCTCGATGTGTTTGGCGTTCGACACCACTACGGTGACATCGTCCGCATATGCTGACACGGATCTTCCGCATCCTAGTTCGCGCGGGACTCCCCTCAACGTCTCCAGTTTGTGCAGTAATGGCTCGAGAGTCAATACGCACAAGAGGGACGAGAGGTGACATACTTGGCGGACCGAGCTCATGATGTTGAACGGTTCCGACAGGTGACCGTTCACTCTCACCACAGAGCAGATGTCGCTGTGCATGGCAGCGATCCAGCCTCTGATGACGGGCCCAAAGCCAGCCGCCCTCAGGACTGCCGCTAGGTAACGATGGTCGACCCTATCGAAAGCTTTCGACTGATCTAAATTGATCAAGGACCCACCCGTGCCAGGTTCCTTAGCTACCCTCTCTATGATGTATCGCATGAGGTGGAGGTTGTCGTGGATGGATCTGTCGGGAATGGCGCATGTCTGCGCCTCTCCCACCGGACCACCAACGACAAGCGCCAACCTCTTTGCTAGCACTTTGGCCAAAATCTTGAACTCTGTGTTTAGCAGAGTTATGGGCCGGAAATTGTCTATGTTATCCCCCTTGTTCGGATCCTTTCTCAGCAGTGCCACCGCTCCTCGGCTCACAGAACTGGGAATTCTCCCGTTCTGTTGCCAGTTGCAGTAGACGTCCGCCAAGAGGCCTCCGAACAAGTCTGGCATCTGTACGTAAAGTTCATAGGGCAGACCATCCAAACCAGGCGATTTACCCCTTGTGCAGCCAGTCATTGCCTCCCTTACTTCAGCGGCTGTTATCGGCTTTTCGCAACACTTCGCCTCAGTGGCCGAGAGCCGCGACAGTCCGTCGAGGTAGACACTAAAGTCCATCCCTCTACCCAGCCCACCGCTGCCCCCGAACAGCTGAGCGAAGTGTCGCTGAAAAGCTTCACACATTTGCCCGGGATCGAGTAGCATGCGCCCGTCGTGGTCCACCAAAGACCGGATCGTGGCTTTGTTGCCACGACGCGCCTCCGCCACTCGGGCCCATTGAACGGCTTTCGTCCCCTCGTGTCTGAGAGCACGCATTCTTGCTCTGACAACGCAGCCTTCGTGCTTTGCATTGAAGAATTGGTCAAGGGCCAATTTCGCCGCAAGCACGTCGGTCGCAATGCCTTTGCTAAGCGCCTCGTCTAATTTTCTAACTAGTTCTCCCTCTGCTCTATTTTTCTCTATTGCTAAAGCCTTACTAAACCTAATCGATTCTATTCTAATCGCTCTTTTCAGAGCAAACCACCACTTGTTGTTGACGATGGCCCCCGTCAACGCCCGCTTAACTAGTTCGCTAATCCGGTCTCTGCAGGCCTTGCGCGCTGGTAAGGACGCGTTTAGCTTCCAGTAGCCGGGTCCTCGTCTATGAAGCCTATCTAAGTCAAGCACACAGATCACGAATTTGTGGTCCGTGTAGCTGACTATCTTGAATTGTGGACAGCCTATGCTAGACCTATCTATTTCCCTACAAAATACTCTATCTAGATATGATGTGGATGACCCTATGCGGTTTGTCCAAGTCCACATTGGCACATTCGGGAAATCCAATCGGTACCTGTCAGACAGTTCAAAACGCCTGAGCAGGTTGGTGAGGCTCTTGCACCCTCCACCCCTATCCGCTAATCCCACACAGTCCCAGCGTGCATCTAAGATCCCGTTCCAGTCGCCCACTAACACTAAAGAGCGGGACGTTCGAAGAAAGTTCTCCAGACGCCGTAAGAAATCAGGCTGCCCTGCTCCTGTCGGGGCATAGACGGCCACTAGCCTGAAAGCTTGCCCGTCTCCGCTGGTCACGTCCAGCACCACCAGCTTACCCTCTGGGTCCAGGAAGATGGCCCGTAGGGCGAGATCCAAACCTCTCCGAAAAAGCACAGCAACTCCTCCACCCGATCCAGGACGGCTGGGAGATGCGTACACATCGTAGCCGCCGAAGATCGGTGCGAAGGCCCGTGCTTCGGAGATTCTGGTCTCACTGATGGCCACTACATCTATGTTTAGTGACCTGAGGTCGTTGAGCAGGTGACCCTGCTTCCATGACGACCCCAAGCCACGCGCATTTATGGTGCCTATTCTGAGTGAGGTCATGTTTAAAATAGAGTGGAAAAGATGGGAAAGACCACTTACCGTACTTTTGGTAGAGGAGGGATGGTTTTTACATCCCTTTTCACTTGATCGTCTGGTGAAGGGACCGTTGAATCGTCCCTTCGGCTGGTCGTCGGCTCTTCTAAGAGAATGTCTGAATATACTCTTCGATTGATGGTTCCTCCTAGGTCCCTGAAATCACCAACTGCGTTGGGGAATTTCGTTTTAATGTTTGTGTGTTGTTTCTGTGCTATTTTTAGCAGTCTTATGTTAGTTGGCGTTTTGATTGGTGCTGGTATTATGTAGTCCTGTTGTGAAATGTCTGTGTGTTCAATTATGTAAGTCATTAGTTTCTTGTTGTGTGTATTTATTGCCGTGCATTTTTTTTTCTGGGGGTGGGGTGTGGTTCTGCTATTTTCTTGTCGTTGTTGCTGGGTTTGTGTGTTTTGTTGTTGTGTTTGCGATGTTGGTGCTTGTGGTGGTGGTGTTGAAGGTGTTGTTGGCGGTGGGGTTGTCGCCGGTGGTGATGGTGGTGCTAGTGTGGGTGGTGATGGTGTTGGTGGTGTTGCTGCTGTGGGTCTCTTTGCAGTAGACTTTACCCTTTTCTCATTTCTTTCCTCCCTTTTCAAAGGCGACGATGCGCTGCTTCTGCGTTTGTGCCTTCTTACGACCTTTTGCCATCCCTCTCCCACCTCACACTCCATGTCTGATTCTGTGAGGTCGGGGAGGGGTACCAGCTCCACTCTTTCACTTGTTGTTGTTGGTGATGTTTGCACTGGAGTCTCTGTTGCAGCTGCATTTGGTATTGCTGTTGTTGTTGTTAATATTTACACTGCTGCTGCTGTTTTTGATTTCCGTGGAGTGGGTATGGGTGCCACGGACCTATCGTTCCTGGTTGCCGCTTGTCTTGTTGCTGGTAACCGTGGAGCCGGATTCGGAAGGAGGGGGGTTTTCTCCTTTCTCAGGGTCTTCTCGTTGCAGAAGGCCCTGAGGTGAGTCTTCGATCCACAGCGAAAGCATTTCGGGCGTTTGCCCTCAACACTTATGGGCAGTTGAGTGCCGTTATCGAAGTCTATCACATCCGGGATAGCTTCGATGCACTCCTGGTTGGTTTGGATTAGCATCTTAGTGGAGGTGCCTACCCAATCTTCTCTTACTTTTTTCTGTACTTGCAGTACAGTTGTTTTGTCCTCGATTTCGACGAGGACAGACGCGGCCAGCCAAGAAGGGGCCGTTCCGGGGGGGGGGGGGGGTCAGTTTGACCCTCACAATTTTTTGCCCGCAGTACGAGGGCACCAACACCATGTCATCGCTCCTTAGGGTCACTACTGATTGGGCCTTTGCCTCCTGGGGTGTGGCAAAAAGTACGTCTACGGTGGCATATTTTTTGCCTCGGGTGATGTGCGTTTTCCGCTGCCACACAGACCCCAAGGCTTTTTGTATTTGGGCCTCTGTGGCTCTTTCCACCCTACGGGATTTTGTACTTACTGTACGGTACGTGACTGTACAGTGCTCTTGGGTTTCGAAAAATTTTTCCGCTGCCATGCAGATTGCTCGGTGTCCATTCTTTGTCACCATCTTCTTCGCTTCCTCTAATTCCGAGATTTGTTATGAGGATTGTTTCCAAGTTTTTCGCAATACCTGCAAATGAGATTGGTTTTTATCTGCTGCTGCTGTTGTTGTTGTCGTCAGAGCTGCTGGTACTTTTGTTGTTGCTGCAGGTACTACGACTACTGCCTCCGCCGCTGTTGCTGTGGTTGTTGTTGGTGTTGCTGCTGCTAATGGTGTTGCTGCTGCTAATGCTGTTGTTGTTTATGCTGCTGGTGATGCTGTTGCGGCTGCTACTGTTGTTTTCATTGTCACTGTTGCTGTTGTTATTACGGCTGCTACTGCTATTATTCCTGACGTCAGACGAATGAACTGGGTTTTCGTATTTCCCGCACACCTGTTTCGTCGCTGTCGTCGTCGTCGTGGAGAAACCTTGCACGCTTTGCACGAGACTTTTCTTTTCTTTCGTCACTTGCGAAAGAGAAGGGAGGGAGAGAGACACATTTAAAGAAGGGAGGGAGAGAGACAATCTTCTCTCTGCTGTAGTGATGATTGAGGAAGAAGAAGACGAAATGAGTGGGAGTGACGTATGAAATTTCTTTTTCGTAGCCATGTTGTTTTTTTGTTTAAAATGAATATTGGGAACAAAACCCCAATAACTGGTTATTTAACCCCGAAGGGCCAAATAACGGACAGAAAGACCCCTCTCACGAGGAGGAGGGTGTCTTTATCAACAATTTGGTTCAAGTTTTAAACAATTTACAATTGTTTTAACGGTTAAAAATTACTATACCTTACAGAGCCGAGCCTCCGTCAACCATGGCATTCAATAATAATAATAATAATAAAAAAAATGTTTAGAGATTTTCAAAATATCCCCCGTTGTCAGGAGGTTTTTGTCATTCAGTATGAGGACATGGAGAACGACACTCCTTTTGAATAGTGAAACAAAATCACTGGAAGCTGGAGAAGTTAACATTAATTGTGGAAGGTTTCAGGGTGACTCTTTATCACCGCTTTTATTCTGCATCGCACTTATACCATTAAGTAAAATGCTCAATGAAACAAAACATGGATATAGAGTCTATGACAAAACCATTAATCACCTGTTCTACATGGATGACCTGAAACTATTTGCAAAAAATGATGAGCAATTGCAAGGGCTATTATCCACTGTGAAGCAGTTCAGTGATGACATTAAAATGGAGTTTGGACTGGATAAATGCGCCAAAGCAACGTTCACCAGAGGAAAGCTGCTGAAGAGTTCAGACATTAATCTTGATCGGGGGAACGTGATAAGAGAGCTTGATCAAGAAACAACTTACAAATATCTAGGTGTTTGTGAAGGAGACGGAATCAAGCACTCGACAATGAGGGAAAGGATAAGGAAGGAATGTTACCGCAGAGTCAGAGCAATCTTAAGAACGGAATTGAATGCAAGGAATAGGATCGATGCCATAAACACGCTTGCCATACCAGTAGTAACCTACAGTTACAATGTCATCAACTGGTCAAGCACAGAGATCCGTAGGCTCGATACAAAAATCCGAAAATTCTTAACCATGCACAGAATGCATCACCCTAAGGCAGACATAGATAGAATATATCTCCCTAGGAAAGAAGGAGGACGTGGGTTAATCCAGTTAGACATTGCGTTGAAAACTGCAACAATTGGATTATCCACATATCTAAGGGAATCACATGATTGGATGATCAAACTCGTTTTGAAACACGAAAGCACCAAAAGATCATATTCCATTACAAAGGATGCACAAAGATACAGTAATGGACTACAAATTTCAGAAGTCCCATTTACTGCTGAAATGGAAAACACAGAAAAAGCAAAGCAGGTAAAAGTAACTGCAAAGAAAGAACTGCTACAGGAACTGGCTAAGAAATGGCAAGAAAAGCCTCTGTATGGAAAATACCCAGAGCGAGCTAACAATCCTGATGTTGACAAAACTTTAACCCATCAGTGGTTCGCATCCTCTGGACTGAAATCGGAGACTGAAGGACTGATTATATCGGCACAAGATCAGTGTCTGCCAACAAAAAATTACCAAGCCAACATAATAAAAAAATGGGTGCAGCCCATTATGCCGTGTATGCAAAAAACAACCAGAGACCATAGACCATATAATTTCAATGTGCAGTCCTATAGCTCCAACCGAATACCTAAACAGGCATGACAGAGCTGCACAATACATACATTGGATAATGTGTAAGCATTTTGACCTGCCCCATCAAAAGAATTGGTGGGAGCATCAACCACCTCCCATACTTGAAAAAGATCACATCTCAATCTTGTGGAACTTTAGCATCCAAAGAGACCGAAAAATAGATGCAAATAGACCTGATATAATATTGAAGGACTTTCAAAGGAGGGTATGCCTGCTAATTGATATGTCTGTTCCAATAGACAAGAATGTATCTATAAAAACATTTGAAAAATTGAGCAAGTATAAGGACCTGGAGATAGAAATTGGAAAAATGTGGAAATTGAGAACTAAAACAATACCAGTGGTTGTAGGCGCTCTGGGAATGATACCTAAGGGGTCTAACGACTACTTATCGCAAATCCCAGGAAACCCGCGTATAGGAGAAATACAAAAGATAGTACTAATGGGAACTGCCCATATACTAAGGAAGATCCTGTCAATATAAGTACATCACAAGTCTAAACACTAAGGATGCATGTGTGAATATGTATGTTCTTTCTTGAACATGGCGGACCTTGTTGTCTCTTGAGGTCACTGGTTGTAACTTGGTGATAACTCGTATATACATAAAGCAAGATAAATGCAAATAATAATAATAATAATAATAATAATAATAATAATAATAATTGTTTCTACTTTAGGCACAAGGCCAGCAATTACCCAGTGCATTACTGGTACTTTATTTTATCGACCCCGTAAGGATGAAAGGCAAAGTTAACCTCGGCGGGATTTGAACTCAGACTGTAAAGGGACGTAACTATGTTAGAAAGCATGGCGTCCAATAATAATACTTTCTTTATTAACCACAAAGGTTTACATAAAGTAGACATTAAGGACAGTACAGGACAATACAATACAATACAGTACAGTACAAATGGGAATTTCTGCGTGTAAAAAACTAAATCAGAGGATGTAATAAAAATAACAATGAAAAATTCCCCAATAGGGGGGAGACTTCGGATGCGTTCAATAATAATAATTGTTTCTACTTTAGGCACAATGCCAGAAATTACCCAGCACATTACTGGTACAATAATAATAATAATAATGCTTTCAATAATAATAATAAATGTTTCTAATTTAGGCACAAGGCCAGCAATTTGAAGGGAAAGGTCGATTAAATCGATCCCAGAGCTTACTGATGCTTTATTTTATCGACTCCGTAAGGAAGAAAGGCAAAGCTAACCTCTGTGGGATTTGAACTCAGATTGTAAGAAAGAGTGATCCTACGCCATAAAGCATATTGTCCGGCGCTCTACCGATACTGCCATTGGAGAAATAGAAGTCGATTAAATCTATTTATAGTACTGGAGTGGTAATTTATTTTATCGATACTGGAAGAACGAAAGGATGAGTTGACCTCGACGAATTTTGAATTCAGTATGTAGAGCTGGAGCAAATGGTGCAAGACATTTTGTCAGACACTCTAATACTACGGTTGTATGCGGTAGAGGTAATTCGATTCAGGAAACCTCAGGAGTTGACTGGTACTTATTTTATCGATCCACGAAAGGAGGAATGGCAAATTTAACCACGGTAAGATTTGAATTCACGACGTAATTTAAAACAACTAAAAATAAGAGATTAAAGGATTACACACGAGGTGATAGAAAAAAAACTGCAATGAAAAATCTATAAAAATTGAATCTACGAATATACTAATCGATTTATTAAAAAAAAGTTGCAGTAAAATAATAATATGATAAAAGATGAATCTAATCCTCCAGTAAATATTCTAAGGGGCCACTAATACTATTTGATTCTCAAGAGATAACTGCTTTATGCATGTAATATTTCTAAGAAAAATATTAAATAAATGCAAGTTTTGAAATAATGCGTTTTCGTAAAAATATTAAAAAGTTATTATGCCATTTGAAGAATGAAACGTTAAGTTCCAACAGAAGTAGTTGAACATAATTATTTTACTCTTGTTTTCATACATATATCGTCAAAGAATGAAATAATTTTCAATTTGAGTCTTTGGAAAATTTAAATATAACCATGAACCAAGATGGAATAAAATTAACATAAAATTGTAGAAAATAATCACGAATGAGGTATGATGATAAAGGTAGTCAAGGTAATCAACAGTTGCATAGATATGTAATGCGATTTTACTTTCTTTCATTTATTGGTTTAAGTCATTAGACTGCGGGAAGGTGGAGGGAGCATTTTTACAGGCTTTATTCTATCATATTGAATCATGCGTTTATATTTCAGTCTGCAACTTATTTCATCGATCTCTATATATGGAATCCCTAAGTTATGTTTTCGATACTTCTAAATAGTATCTTGCACACAGACGCAAACATTCGTACACATACTTTAATATACCGCCACAACATTTCACTCAGAATCTATTTCTCAACACACCCGCTAAAACGCATCAAATTCTTATTTCTGACAAGAAAGAGGGAATAGTCAAATCACGAATGCTCTGGCTAACGAAATGTGTATTGCCTATTTCAGGAAGCAATTAGCCTGTCCGTCGAGCGTTCTGGACTAAGCTGATCCATGTTGACAGTGGCTAGAACGAGATCCTTGCTCAAGAGTACTTACCAGCGTTACGATCTACGCTTTTACTAATAGTGCATGCTAACTCCGACAAATCGACGTACTCTTGCAAAATCAAAGTAAACTTTGCGACGATAGTCATCTAACTAACGGCCGTTCAGGAAATATAGGTTTTAATGACTACTGTGAGCCCGTGGAGGATTAATGTCCGTCTACGATATACACCAAAATACCTGCATCTATAGCTTTTAAAACAAGGGCCAGACGAGATGTATAACGAAAGGATATATCCATTTAACCTAGCGGAGAACAGAATGTAAAATTTGAAGTTTGTTCCCTCTACATAAAGTCTCCGTTACTTACGACAACATAATTTATCGGACATTTTTATCATCTTGGCTTAATGAATTTAAATTGACACATATTCTTACGTCCTGGTAGAAAGAAATGCTGGTGAGTATAAAGGGAAGGATTGTGGAAGGGAAAGGGGGAGAGAACTGAGAGAGAAGAAGAAGAAGAAGAAGAAGAAGAAGAAGAAGAAGAAGAAGAAGAAGAAGAAGAAGAAGAAGAAGAAGAAGAAGAAGAAGAAGAAGAAGAAGAAGAAGAAGATATCCGTAATAAGTAGAGCAGTCAGCCCAGAGGATAGGTTTAGTTCCACAATAAATTAACATACTATACTCGAGGAGGCGTATTTGACCCAGGGGATTTTCAACCTCATTCGGATATAACCTCCCAGTTATTTTACCACAACACTATATATATATATATATAAGAACAAAGTTGAGATGTGACATACGAGATATATTGCTTAATCCTGGTTACAAATGTTTCACAAGCAGCTGGCTCGTGATCTGGGATGGCACGCTCAGACCAGAGTCCAAGTCTGCCTGATCCCCAGACCAGTGTTTACATAACAAAAACCATATCAAATCTGTGGATGAACCAGTTTTCATCAAATTTAGTGAACCTTCTGCACGCGCACACACACACAAAAACATTGTAAATCTGTGCCTGTTTGTACGTTTGACTGTATATGTATTTTATCGATAATTAGATCATATAGCTATAAGCAAGTGGAAGAGTGTGAGTATAAATGGGAATTAAAGAAAGAGATAGAGAAAGAAAGGAGATATTGTGAGATAGTTACGTGTGTCGATTAAATAGTAAACCTACAGTACAAAGTGAGCAAGATATCAGGACTAGAGATAAAAGAATAGAGAGAATGTGGAATAAGATTTGTAAGTATGGTGTGTCAGAACAACTACATAGCTATTCAATACACGATTTTATATAGGGATCTGTGAACAATATATATATGAGGCAACAGACAATGTAAAGAAACGAAAGAAAAGGGGATTTGTAATAAGATTGTGAGTTACAATTAAATTTATATATAATATTAGCAAGGGATGTGGAGGAATTGAGGATGGATCTAAATGAAAGGAAGGTGAAGATAGATCTGAAGAAAAAGAGAGAAGAAAATTATGTGGATAAGAAGGACACAATGACATACGAGTATATAATGGTGTGAGAAAGTCTATATTACCCTGTAACCAGAATAAACATGGGCACGATTATACAGTCGACGACAATAATAATGATGAGGATGACGTGGGGAATCATATATGTGTGTATGTGCGTGTATATATATATATATATATATATATATATATATATATGTATATATTTATTTTACTGTTATCCTCGCACCCCTTTGTTCGATATGGCTGCCGCTTTCCTATGAATGAATCACTATAATGTACTACGATGCGAATGATCCACACACGCGCTATAACGTTTGATCGTTGTTTATAGAGAGCAAGATCGGAAATTTCCGTTGGCGTTTGAGCCACTCGCATTAACTCGATACACGCTCACACACACGCACGCGTGCACACACACACGCATACTCACACACACACACATACATATATATAGGAATGTAATCTGAGTTTTTCGAATATTAATAATAATATTCGATTCGTTTGCAATTGTACAAACAGACTCTTTAAAGCCTTGTCATTCTTGCGCTTGTATTGTCATGCGAACAGATGTTAGTTATATATATAGGGATATCAACAAATAAGTAAACGCACCAGATTAGGTGAACCCCCAAAAATTATATATATATGAGTGTTTGTATGCGTGCATGTATATATTATACGTATGCACGTAGGCAAATGACTATATATATTAGTTTAACTTTTGTTATATTAGGCAATGCGTGTTATCGATTTTGACGCTAATCCTTCGTCGAAAGAGAAAATGAGATGTTAAAGAAGAGGTAGAAGATAAAGGTGACTAAGAAGAAGAATTTAGAACATAAATTGAAGAAACACAGTATAAAATGTGAAGATGGAGCGCATAATTAATAGGAAAAAATGTCCATTGCTATGCAGCAGATTAGATTGTATGAAAATATGGTAATTTAAAAGCTTCTCCAAACTACATTCAACGAGAGATTTTTAACATGAAAATCTCAGCATATTATGTAAAATCAAGCATATGTTTCAATAGTGCCAATAGGGAACAATAATGTAGATACGGTAAGAATTACTCAAGTATTAATGAAAATAATATATGAACGCATCAAATTAGGTGAACCCCTGAAAAGGTCTAGAATTCACTGACTATAACATTGAACTCTTAAAATATGGTCAAAAGAACACTATTCACAGGTATCCCGAATCGAAATGCAACAGGAGTGTTTGTGTAAACACACACAACATACACAAACACACACACGTATATATATATATATATATATATATATATATATATATATATATATATATATATATATATATATGTGTGTGTGTGTGTGTGTGAGTGAGCGTCGAAATCGATACGAGACCTGGGAATAGACATGAGCAACGATGCATCTTTTTCTTCACACATCATGAGAGTGGCAATAATTTGCAGACGAGTCGCTGGCTGAATGTTGAGGACTTTCAGGACAAGAGACCGAGAGACCATGATGATATTATGGAGGACATTTGTTCTAAGCTGCCTGGACCAGGTGTGGTCACCCCATAGTATCAAACTAACCACGGAGCTTGAGGCAATGCAACAAAGCTACACCAAGTGGAATGCTACGATGATGGAGATAAGCTACTGGTCATGGGTGTTTCCAAGAGGATGTCGGTGTATATCTTCTTGGCAACCGACCCTACGAAGTCTCCAACTGCGTTGGGGAATTTTTGTTTTAAAAGTTTGTAATGTTCTATTTTGATTTCAATGATATTTATGTTTGTCGGGAGAGCTGTTGCTGTTGGTGGGGTGTAGTAGTTTTTTTTATCTGTGATGTTTGTGTGCTGCTTTATATGTTGTAATAGTTCTATATTTGCCATGTTTATGGCTGTGTACTTTTTTGTTTTGGGGGGAGGGGTGATTTTGCTACTGTTTTCTTGTTGTTGCTGTTGGGTGTGTGTGTTTTGTCGTGTTTGCATTCCTAGTCAGTCTGTATTAGCATTTGTATGCCTATTCCTGACCAGTTCTCTCTTGCCATTTTCTGTATTTGCAGTATGGTCGTCTTCTCCTCGATTCCAGCCAGTACAGACGCGGCCAGCCAAGGTATGGGCACGTCGGGCGGGACCTGGGTCACTTTAACCCTCCCAATTTTCTGCCCGCAGTAGAAGGGCACCAAAACTATTTCCTCACTCTTTAGGGTTTCCAAAGTGTGAGACATCGCCTCTTGGTGCGTGGCGAAAAATACGTCTACTGTGGTGTACTTTTTGCCTCGGGTGATGTGGGTTTTGCGCGCCCAGACGCACCCAAGGCCTTTTGGATTTGAGCCTCCGTGACTCTCTCCACCTGATATGGCATTTTGCTTACGGTGCGGTAAGTCACCGTGCGCAGCTGCTTGTCTTTGAAGAAATCGGGTGGAGGTTTCAGGGAAACTATATTGTCGTTTCTCGACACCATGCCATCTCCTCCTCCGTGACTAGCACTGTCTCTATATTTCGGGCGACACCTGCGAAAGAAGTGGCCCCTTTTTCAACGGCACCATTATTGCTCCTGCTACTCCTGCTACTGGTCTTGTTGTTGGTGCTGTTGCTGTTACTACTGCTAAACACGGCGTTGTTGGTGTTGTTGCTGTTATCACTGTTGTAGTTGGTTGTGTGTTTGTTGCCACCGTTGTTATTGTTTTCGGTGTAATTTGTATTGTTGCTGTTGGTGTTGTCGTTGTTTATTTTCTTGTTAGTAGTGTTAATATCGTTGTTGCATTTGTTGTCATTTTTTTTCTGTTCTCTGTATTTTGGTTGACGCCGTTATTGTTGTAGTTGGTGTGGTAATTTTTTCAAAATTAATGTTCTCAGTGTTGTTGTCTTTTTGTTCACGCTGTTTGTGGTGCTGTCTTTTGTATGAATTTCACTAACCCTCCTCTCAACTTTTACGCCGTTGTCACACAACAGCAGACATGTTGCTGGGGCGTGGCTCAGCCATGTTTATTTTAAATAATTTTTTAAAAAGTAAAATGTTCAAATATTTGGGCCAAAAGGCCCAAATATTATAATTTCCCCTTCACAGGGCAAAGTCTAAGGGCTTATGTCCCTTACACAACAATAAATATTTAACAAAAAATAATTTTAACAAGCAAATGAAGCGACTTACTGGGAGCGAGCAAAAGACATCCGATTAGACCAATAATAATAACAATAACAATGGTGAGTAAAATCGAGGTTGCAGCTATGTGTGCAAGAGCGTATATGTGTGGATCTGTGTGTGTGTGAGTGGTGCGTGCGTGCACGTGTGTGTTTGTAGATATGCAAAATAAATTTAACACGAGTAAAAAATATGGCAACATTATATCTTTCATCGTAAATAAAAAATAGTAACATAATTAAATATAGGCAAAGATTTGTGTTAGGATAATCCAATGAAACGTTTATGTGAGATAACAACAATAGAAGACGTATAGAATGGGTGGGACAATGTGTGTCACAGATCCCTCTGTTGTCATAATGAAGTTGTAATTTATTAGTACTGAAATCATTAGACTCATCGCTTCCATAACTTTTCTTTAGGTTAAAGAAACTGAATTTATATATTAGTCTCTCTCTCTCTCTCTCTCTCTCTCTCTCTCTCTCTCTCTATATATATATATATATATATATATATATATATATATATATATATATAGAGAGAGAGAGAGAGAGAGAGAGAGAGAGAGAGAGAAAGAGCGCCTCTAATACATACAGAAATGGCAATTTCTATATTAAACATAATCTTTGCAATCTATTGATGTATTGAGTACATTGCTTAATCTAGTTACCGCCGTTTGAACCCTTGTTTCACTGATGTCAATTCCTCAATTTGTACTGATGAACGAGAGGGAACCACTGAATTATGAATTGACAAGACAAATCAAAGCTCAATATGTTGTTAATAACAGCAATCAAGCAGATGAAACAAATCCGGTGCAAATTCCACAAGGTAGGATCCAATCATTGTGCGTATGCCAGACTATATAGCATACATATGTTAAATTATAAAAATAATTCCTTCATGACAAGAAATTATTTACAATCTTACGCACGTTTCGGTAACAACCATAAAAGCAATTTATATACATACAATTATTTTTAATTAAAATATATATCTTCTGAATTATGTCGTCTGAATTGAATTTTAAATATGATTATTCTGGTGGGGATGTTTTAATAGGTAAACATGATGATTATATAATCTGGGATAGTAATCCTACTTATATTTAAATCTAACACCTCGGACTATTATTTTTGCTTTCATTCATCATTGATGAACTGAGAGTAAAGGAATTAATGTTGTATATGTATTTATCAACAAATTATTGTTCATATTATATTGATTGTATTGGTGTTAGCGTGTTGCGCAAGAGAATAAATAAATGAGATGTTTCCATAAAAAACATTGTTTTGTTTTACTTATCACACACACACATTCAGCCACACATACACACACGCACATGTATATATATATATATACTTGGTGGTGGAACAGTAAGGTGGAGGAGTCGATCAAGGTAAAAAAGCAGGCTTGGAAAGTATGGCGGGATGGGGGAAGTACAGAAGATATTCAAGTGGCCAGGAGGGAAGCTAGGAGACAAGTGTATTTCGCAAGAAGTGAAGCAGAAGAAAGAAAGTTCAAGCATATTCTACAACGCGAGGACCAAAAACGTGAGGTGTTCAGGATTGCTAGGCGATGTGTCAAGGAAAACCGTTATATTGCCGGGGAGATGTGTGTTCTTAATGATGATGGTGTACTTGCCATCACTGACGCTGATAAGAAGGTAGCTTGGAAGTGTCACTACGAAAGGCTACTAAATGATGAGAATAATTAGTAGAAAGACAGTCTCCCCCACATCGATCCAATAGAGGGACCAGCAGTGCAAGTTGAAGGTAGTATAATAAGTAAGGCGATCAGACATGAAGAGAGGCAAGGCGGCTGGGCCTTCGGAAATAGTTGCTGAAATGCTGAAATCATCTGGAACGGTGGGACACACTATGGTCACCCGGATAGTAAACCAGGTCATACAGAATGGGGTCGTTCCGTAGGACTGGCGCAGCAGCATCATCATTAACTATTATAAGGGTAAATGAGATGCCCTATATAGGGGAAACTATAGAGGCATTAAATTAATTGACCAGGTCATGAAGGTCACAGAAAAAGTAATAGCGCAACTAATCAGAGAACAAATTGATCTAGATGAAATGCAGTTCGGGTTTGTGTCAGGTAAAAGTACAACAGACGCTCTTTTCATTGTACGACAACTACAGGAGAAGTACCTAGCTAAAAGTAAACCCGTATACTTAGCTTTTGTTGACTTGGAGAAAGCCTTTGACAGAGTACCCCGCTCGATTATCTGGTGGGCCCTTAGAAAACTAGGTGTTGATGAACGCCTTGTGAGAGCTATACAAGCCATGTATAAAGAAATCAGTCAGCAAGGTTAGAATTAACGACGAATATAGTGAAAAGTTTAGCGTAAAATTGGTGTTCATAAGGGCTCCGTCCTTAGCCCCCTACTATTTATTATTGCCCTTCAGGCTATAACAGAGGAGTTCCAGACCGGCTGCCCATGTGAACTTCTATACGCAGATGATCTAACGCTCATAGCTGAATCAATGATTGAACTAGAGAAGATATTTCAAACATGGAAGCATGGCCTAGAATCAAAAGGCCTTAAAATTAACCTGTCTAAGACTAAAGTTGTAGTTTGTAGGAAAGAAAATAGGGCACTGGTCCCATCTGGGAAATGGCCTTGCTCAGTGTGTAGGAAAGGAGTAGGCAGAACCTCCATTTTATGTCCCAAATGCAGAGTATGGGTGCATAAAAGATGTAGTGGGATCACAGGTAAGCTAACTAAGAATATAGATTTTATATGTGGCTGGTGCTCAGGTGCAATAAGTAGCAGCAAGTGCCCACAGAATACTAGTTCATTCCAGTGCACATATGGTTCTATAGAAATAGTGGACACCTTCCGTTACCTGGGTGACACAATCAGCAGTGATGGAGGGTGCTCTGAACGTACAATAGCTAGAGTCAGAACGGGATGGAAAAAGTTCAGAGAGCTTATACCACTATTGGCCACTAAAGGGTTCTCTCTAAAAATGAAAGGCAGGCTGTATGATGCCTGCATACGAACAGCAATGTTACATGGCAGTGAGACCTGGGCATTGTGTGCAGAGGATATTCGCAGACTGGAGAAGAACGAAGCTTGCATGGTGCGTTGGATGTGTAATAGTAATATACGTGAACGGCAAAGCATAAATGAACTAAGGGAGAAATTAGGAATAAGAGGAATCAGATGTTGTTTACTCGAGAGAAGACTACGTTGGTATGGTCATGTGATGCGCATGAAAGACGACAGCTGTATAAAAAAGTGCAGGGCGATAAAAATAGACGATAGCCACGGAGTAGGCAGACCCAGAAAAACCTGGGACGACTTGATAAATTCCGACCTCACACACTTACACCACTCCAAGACAATGTCACTGGACCGAGATCTTTGGCGCTACGCAGTAATACAGAAGACCCGCCTTGCCTAAGTACAAAGCGAAACCTGCAGTCAGTAGGCACCTCTAACAAAAATACACCCCCGTCCCACCACCCCCACCCCATCCACACCACCCCTTTCGATGTAAAGTTATGTTGGTACTACAACATCCAGTCCGAAATAAATGAAGTCGCGTAGGTGTCCCGAAAAAAAACCACACAGACCACGCTGTAATGTGGCCGTGTAGGTAACACGGTAAAAACCTCCCAGTCCACACTGTAAACGTGGTTGGTGTTAGGAAGGGCATCCAGCCGTAGAAAACCCGCCAGACAGTCCTACACGAGCAAGACAACCAATCTTGCCTCAAGTGGGAAAACACCCGTCCAAACCCATGCTAGCGTGGAAGATGAACGTTAAACGATAATGATGATATATATATGAAAACAGGGAGAAAGAGACGATTACGAGGAAGCAAATATATTTTTTTCCTTTTTTGTTTCTCCCTCTCTTTTTTCTGGGTTAGAAAATGATTATAACGAAATGTTTTACTTTGTGTGAAGTGTTGATTTATTTATTATTTAACAATGGCATTTATTTATCTATTTATATATTTAATTATTGTCTATTACAGGTTCCAAATAATAAATAAATCATCTAATACCTTAACACTTCACACAAAGTAAAACATTTCGTTTTAATCATTTTCTAACCCCCCAAAAAGAGAGAGAGAAACAAAAAAGGAAAAACAAATATTTTTCTTCCTCATAATCGTCTCTTTCTCCGTTTTCATATATATATATATATATATATATATATATATCCTAACACGTGTGCTTCCTCTCCACATTTTATTATTATTATTATTATATATATATATATATATATATATATATATATATATATATATATATATATATATGCATACATAAAAGTATGTATGTGTATATTTCACTGAATACATCAGTGAGATCGCAATCCTACCGACCGCTCGTTATGCATCTCAATGGAATATGACAAGGGAATTCGACATATACAAAAACACAATCTGATGTACCGGTATGTTTTCCTCAAGCTACATGCATATGCAAATTCATATGTATATATGTATGAATTTCTATCAGAATAATTTAAGTGCATTTGCTGAATACGAGCCAGTCACTAACAAAGTGATATTTATGTTTGAGTCAAGAGAGTTTCAGGGATTTGTAAATCTCATAGTGAGTTTAGGTGTTTACATATGTTACAGTTATGTACGTATATATAGTACGGTAGCTCGAGCGCGTTTTGTTATGCCTTTAGGCGATCGTGTGCATCTGCATGCATGCATGTATGAATATACACACACTCACACAGAAATAGATATATATGTATATATATATGCATGTATACGCAAGCAAACACACATCAGATATATATGTTTGTGTGTATATATATATATATAAAGAAAAAGAGATGAAATCGAAAATGTAACTGGAGTCTTATTTTAAAAAAAATATATATATATTTATTTGGTTCCTTTACCGGTTTCGCAGTTCTTCTGCTTTTCAAAAGGTGAGTTGAGATGGAGGGTCTGTGGTTTTTCTCACATGTGAAAAGCACCTTTTGAAAAGCAGAACAACTGCGAAACCGATAAAGGAACCAAATAAATATACATATATTTTTAAAAATAAGACTCCAGTTGCATTTTCGATTTCATCTCTTTTTCTTTATACTTTCACTCGTGTAGGACACCTCGGTTATTTTTCAATTTGTAAAAAAATCTCACTTTCTAATATATATATATATATATATATATATATATATATATATATATATATATATATGTCCCAAGGCTCTGATACCATCAACACCATAAACACAGAGCTGAGCTGGCATATCTAAGAACTGACAAACTGCTTGATGAGGTCATAGCCACTCAATGGCTATCATCGAAATATATATACCAGTAAATAAATGGTTATGAGTTCATGCAATTGACTTATGTTTCGTCACTATAATATATATATATATATATATAGTGACGAAATATAAGTCAATTGCATGAACTCATAATCCTTTATTTACTTCTATATATAATTCGATGATAGCCATTGAATGGCTATAACCTCATCAGGCAGTTATTCAGTTCTTAGATATGCCAGCTCTGTGTTTATAGTGTTGATGGTATCAGAGCCATGTATATATATATATATATATATATATATATATATATATATATATATATATATATACGATATTAATAAATGGAAACTATATTTATAAAACCATATTTATTTCATTATACATATTTCAGGGATACCAAATTAGATTATGGTATGCCTTCATCAGACAAAATACAATATATAACAGTTTTACAAATAAGCTTTGACGTACCCTATTAAAATGCAACTATTGTTTTTGGAAGTCAACCGGATATATATATATATATATATATATATATATATATATATATATATACTAGCAGTTTAACTCGGCGTTGTTCTGGTTTGTTCATTTGCTATGAAAATTTACAAACAGGTAAACGTAGCTTGAAGGCGAATAAGCTTATCAATTAAGTGCATAAAGCAGTTGAACCGGTTATTAATAGTTACGAACCAATTAGCATTTTGGACAATCAATGATGGGTTAATAATCTTCAAATACCGAATTTAGTAGACCAAAGTTGCAAGATGTTGGCCCTGATGCCGCTGGGTGTCAGATCTGTCCGCTATGGGTGACCCTCCAGTTTTCCAGACGGCAAGCTCCAACACCTACAACACCTCCACCAACATCTATAGGACCTCTTTTGTAGACGGTAGAATATAGCGTGTCATCTCTTGAGGAGTGTAAGCAAAAAGTCCATTCTTGCTCCCTACGCTGGAACACGCAACATAAATTTGGCCATGGTAGAAGCATGGCTCCCCCAAATGGATGCCCGACACCGACAATGTTTGCCCTTGTGACTTTTTAATGGACATGGCAAAACATGGTCTCACCGGAAATTGGGATCGCCGGAAATCGAACGGGATATCTGACGCCGAGGGGAAAAGGTTCATCCTTGGAATGAAAACATTCTCCCCTCTCCCGCACTCGTTACAATGGTGGCCTCAATCAAGTGGGGCGACAGTGACTTGACGACCATGCGAGTACCGTTTCACTGCTTTGGTTGACGCAAGTTCCTTATTGGCATAATGGGACAGCCAGCCCTAAGTTTAAGAATGTGAGGTGGGAGCCCCGGGGGCTCAAGGAAATGTAATAACTCAACCGGATAATTAACGATATCGTCGGTGTTTGACGTCCGGTCGATAGATTTGAAGATGTGTTCTTTACCGGGAATTTTCTCAATCAACTGCTCGCTAATAAAATTAACTATGGTATTTTTCGGAGCAAGATGGCTCTTTCGCTGAGCCAATCGATGTTTTTAAAGTTACATGAGACATTAGGAAAAACTGCTTCCCAAAGGTCAGAAGGGCTGCTCACAATGTTGCACGGGGAGTTGATTGCTATTCCGCCCTTGTCATCGTCAGGGACATTGCCCTCACCAAGTGCTAAAATATTCTGAGCAAATTCTGCAGACATATTGTCACCATGCAAATGCGCATGCATATTTGTGCTCAAGTACAAACTCTTCACCTGGATCCATAACATGGACGACTTAAGAAAGGTACGCACTTCATCAGCTCTTGTCCTTTTGGGGATGACAAGCAGCGTTTGTCGAAAATCACCTGATAGCAGAAGGGTTACGCCACCCATAGGAGCCGTAGAATCCCTAATGTCTTCCAGGTACCTGCCCAATGCCTCAAGGGCACCCTTGTGTGCCATTGTGCACTTATCCCAAACAATGAGACAAAAATGTTGAGAACCAGAGCTTCGTGTGAACTCTTGCTGATATTGCATGTTGGTTTCTCAGTTTTTACTAAATCCAAGGGGAGTTTAAAGGATGTATGTGCTGTCCTGTCTCTCGGCAGCAAAGTAGCAGCGATCCCGGATGATGCATCGGCCAACGCGATTTTTTTCTCCTGATGAATCTTAGCGAGAATCAATTTCGCTACATAAGTTTTTCCGGTACCCACAGGAGCATAGAGAAAGTAAATACCCCCAGTCGGATTTTGAACCGCGTCAATGATAGTTAAATAGGCCAACCTTTGGTCCGACAGAAGTTTGAGCTCATTTTCCTCTAAGTATTGGGAAAGAGATTCGTTGTCATATGCTGTTTCCCGCAAGAAATCCGGGGCCAACGTGTTAGCTTCCTCTCTGACGGTTGACGGCAAGCCATACGTCGCCAACTCACTCCCACCCATGTCGAGGAGGGCGTTCTCGATATCAATGAGTGCCCTGTTGTAGATAATGTCGCTGTAACCAACTTCCACTGAAGTATGCTGCAGATGAGCCAGGCGCAGGAAGTCGTCAGACATGAAGTCTCTGTACTTGACCCATAAAGATTTGGGATCACCCAATTCACACTTTTGATGCAAAATAGCAAAGAGTTCCCGTAGACCTTTAGGTGATTTCAACAAAGCACCCTCTGCTAAAGTGGAATCCCATTGCGAATCATATATACATAAATTTATCTGTTGCTTTTGAATATTTGTTATTTAATGTAAAATGTAAGTGTGTAAAATATAACGTTGAAAGAGCAGTATGTATTTAGTGTTATCGGCTTTTTAAATTGTGATATTTGATGTATGAGTGTCGTTATGACTGTTTTTTGTTGTATAAAATGATGCGTTGCTTAGTTGTCAAAGTTTTTTTTGCGTTCTCGAACGAATAGGAGGAATGATCTATTATGTAGAGTGAGAAGAGCGACGGATATAGTGAAGCTAGTGTTAAACCTCGAAGCATGAGTAGAGTAAAGCAGTTAATTATAGAGAGTGGGAATAACCTATTGTAGAGAGAGGGAAGAGCGACGGAGGGAGTAAAGCTATGGTTGTTTTGTTGCTTATATTTCAAAGATTGTGTCGCGTTCCTTCAAAAGAAGTTTTGTCGTTGTTCTAAATTGTAATGGTGATGGAGGCAGTAACCTTTTAAAGAGAGTTGCAGAGGAGATTGAGAGTGTAGTTAAGGAAAGGATGAAGCTTTTAAAGAGAGTTTCAACATGTATTTAGTTTCATATATTTTTGATGGTAGTAGTCAGGGGAATGAAGCGTGTAAGAGAGAGGGTTACAGCATGTATTTAGTTTTATCGATTTTTTTCATAGAAGCAGGAAATGAATGGCAAGAATAATTACGCGGTGACCTGCCCTGGTAAATTTGGAGCACTTTGGAAAAAAATCATCAAAACCGGTAGAGAAATGTGGAAATGCATAAAAATCATACACACACACAGGCAGACATCTACCGTTTTATATATATAGATATTACATATATATATATATATATATATATATATATATATATATAAAACTGAAGATGACTGTCAGTGTACGTGTATGATGTTTATGCATTTCCACATTTCTCTATCGAGTTTGATGATTATTTTTCCAATGTGCTCCAAATTTACCGACGATGGTCAACACGACATAAACTTTGCCAAAAGTGTCCTGCTTCTATGAAAAAAATCGATAAAACTAAGTAGATGCTCCAACTCTCTCTTGCCGCCTCAACTGCTGCGTCACGTGCTGGTGAGGACGAAGGGCAGCGTTCCAGACGCCGACGTACGGACTACTTGAATCTCAACATTATATTTCGTTGTCCTTTTTGTAATTTTTTTTCTTTCTTTTTAGCAATATGAGAAAATAATGTACTATAAATATTCTGATGAAAAAAATAGCGAGAAAACTTTTTCAGAAACGTCCGATTTTGATGATTTTTTTTCCAGAGTGTGCCAAATTGTGCTATAACTCAGACTTCCTTGGCTTACAGGTTTGACCTACTATTTGACGTGAATTCTTGCTACAACTTACTTAGTACTCAATGTCCACTTATTCACTGTTCAATTGAAATTTTTCGCTACCCTCCTTTATTGCTCAATTACCTGCATAAATATTTACGTGTTCGGTTTAATTAGTACTTCCTGTTTCCCTTTTTAAACTTACTTATAAAACATATTTTCACACTTGGTCATGCCCCCCCCCCCCCATAAAAGGCCACGGCTTAGTCGCCAAACTAAAGCTGCTTCTGCTTGAAATTGACAAAACTTATTTAACTCATACAATTAGGTAAGGCCTTTGGGTCTGTTAGGTGCTACGTATACACCGTTGAGTGGCAAAAGAGAGGTCTGCCACACGCCCACTTACTCATTTGACTAATAACGAAAATCACCGCAACCAGCATTGACAGCATTATTTCAGAAGAAATACCCGACCCGAAATTGGACAGAGATCTCCACAACATCGTCACTGCTCACATGGTTCACGGGCCATGCGGAAACGGTTTTAACATGAATTCGCCATGCATTAAAGAAAGAAGGTACATCAAGAGGTATCCAAAGTCATTCCCCGAGAAACTGAGACAGGTGGCCACGGTTACCCATTATACCACTGAGGGGAGCCAGCGAACGGAAGAATTGTTGCGAAAACCCCACATCACCACGTCGACAACCGGTGGATTGTACCCCATTGCTCATCTCTGCATAAAATGTTTAACGCCCACATTAGCGTTGAATACTGTCACTCCGTCAAATCAATAATGTATGTCTGCAAGTACATCAATAAGGGGTCCGATGCTGCGTCCTTCGGTTTTACAATGGAGAACAGCCGAGACAAAATCACTCGATACCAGGTCGGCCGATACATCAGCAGTAATGAAGCGTTCTGGCGATTCTTCCGCTTTGCAATACACCATAACTACCCACCAATCAGACAGTTGGCGGTCCACCTTCAAAACGGTCAAAGAGTCTACTTCACCGCTTCCACCGCTGCTGAGATAGCAGAGGAACCCAAGGACACCACACTTACGGCATTTTTTAAGTTATGCCGAAACGATCCCTTCGCCAAGACCTTCTTCTACTCTCAGGTGCCATCATACTACACCTGGAACACAGACAACTGAATTTGGTTAAGAAGGGTGAAAGGACAACCCGTCGAGGGACATCCAGGACTTCCTACCAGATTGTTACCATTGTGAGAACGATAACACGGCCCTTTTCAAGGCCATCTCACATTCAATTGTTACCCCCTTCTGAGAGTGTTTCAAAGCCCTTTGCAGGGATTTCTATCCCGTCGCAAATCGATTGGTTGGGCGGGAACTTATATCAATCTTGGCCTCAATAATCATAATTGAGTGGAATCATTAAGAGTACTTTAAAACAATTAAACGCCGAGCAACGCCGAGCACTTCTACTAGTTACATATATATATATATATATATATATATATATATATATATATATATATATATATATATAGAGAGAGAGAGAGAGAGAGAGAGAGAGAGAGAGAGAGAGAGATATTACATATATATATATATATTATATATATATATATGTATATATATATATATATATATAAGAGGGTGTTAAAGTTTGCTTGAAGCATTGTGAAATGTGTAAAATACGTAGTTAAGAAAGCCACAACAATGCAGAGGGAAACCTCGAGGTAGGAAGTGAAAGATAGATAGGAAAAACAGGTGAAAGTGAAAATTGAGAGAGACAAAGATGAAAACAAAACAAAGGTAGAAGGGTTACCGTAGTGGAGATTTAATCCCAATATTTCGGGCTCACGCCCATCAACGGGGGAAAGTTCCAAAAGGGGGGAAACAGGCCAAGCGGAGAAAGTTGTGACGTCGTAAAGACAGGAATGCCGTTATGGGGAGAAAATTATTTAAAATTTAAACGAGGGAAAGAATGCGCGTGCGCGTGATAGGCTGTGGCAAAAGCTACTGACCAAATGGGTTAAATCAAGAGGGTGCGCTAGCGTGTGAAAGCCGTAAGATATGTGTGTGTAAATATATATGTGTGTGTAACTGTGTGTGTATAAGTGTAAGTGTGTATATGTGTGAGTGTGTGTGTGTGTGAAAGATAGTGGGCTGTAGAAGCTGGAAATCAAAGGGTGTGAAAGGTGGTAGGTTGTAAAACATGTGTGCGTGTATAAATATAGATGTGTGTGTGTAAGCGTATGGGTATACATGTGTGTGTAACTGTGTGTGTATATGTGTGAGTGCGTTTGTGTGTGAAAGATAGTGGGCTGTAGAAGCTGGAAATCAAAGGGTGTGAAAGGTGGTAGGTTGTAAAAACATGTGTGCGTGTATAAATATAGATGTGTGTGTGTATGCGTATGGGTATGCATATACGTGCGTGTGTGTGAAGATAGCAGGCCGTAGGCTGTGAATGGTCACTATGGTTAAGTTAGCCATGTCAGCTCATTTCTCTCAGCCCGGTTGTTAAGTGGGGGTCTGAGGTTCTTAATAACAAGTGCTTCCTTTATCCTTAAGGATCCGATGCTGCGTTCAGTCGCTAGGACTGTGACCAAGGGTCTACCCTGTGGGTTTCCGCATTTAAGGATGTGTTTACGGAAGGAAGATGCGTTGGTGTTGATATGTTCCTTGATACGAACATGTAGGTGTCGGATGGTGCTACCTATGTAAAACTTGTTACATTTATCGCATTGAATCTTATATACGACATAGGTGCGTAGGCAATCTGCCACCGTATCGGGCAGTTGCTGAGGGAACACGTCCCATCTGACTCGTCGGGTTTGTTGGAGAGGCATCTTCGCAGCGAGGGTCCTGTGTGGGCCAAATGTATGTCAAGTCCCTCCGTCCGTATGGCCCTGCGGATGGCGTTCGTGGTATATTCACTCAGGTGGGGGATTTTAAAGAAGCACCTGCTTTTATTTAAGTTTCTAGTGGGTGTCTGTCTATTGGGTCTGGGGTCTCTAATTCCGTTAATCAGTCGCTTGGGATAACCATTAGATCTGAGTAGATTACGGAATTGCGTGGTATGGGTGAGACCACCCATCGGGTCGCTGCATCTGTTAGTGATCCGTGTCAGTTCATTTAGGACATAGCCTCTCTTAGCGTTGTTGGGGAGGGCTGAGTTATAATGCACAAATAAGTCCTTGCACGCTGCTTTGCGGTAGAAGGTGGTGTTTATGTCTCCTTCTTCCGAGATGTTGATACGGAAGTCGAGGAGGGCGAGTGACCCGTCTTCTCCTGGGTGTTCGATGGTGAAATCGACGTGATGGTCAGTATCGTTGAAGATTTGGTGAATTTCATTCGCCATCTCCCGGGAAGAAGTAAGTATCAGGATGTCATCAACGTATCTGGAGTAGAAGGCGACGGCGTTGGGTTGGCAGGTATTGAGTGCCTTGCGTTCCAGGTGGTCCATGTACGAGATCGCAAGTATGCCGGACAGACTAGAGCCCATAGGTAGCCCAGAGATTTGTTTGTACGTGTGGCCGAGGAAATTGAAGAGTGCATTATCCACAACGAAGGAGAGGAGTTGGTGGATGTCCGTGTGTGTGAGTCCGAAGCAGTGTAAGTCAGATGCTCGGACTCGTTCGGTCAACAGGTCGACAGCTGGGGATGCTGGTACGGAGGTATAAAGGGCGACCACATCAAGACTGAAGGCATAACCTTTAAATTTTAAATAATTTTCTCCCCATAACGGCATTCCTGTCTTAACGACATCACAACTTTCTCCGCTTGGCCTGTTTCCTATAAGAACCTCAGACCCCCACTTAACAACCGGGCTGAGAGAAATGAGCTGACATGGCTAACTTAACCATAGTGACCATTGACAGCCTACGGCCTGCTATCTTCACACACACGCACGTATATGCATACCCATACGCATACACACACACATCTATATTTATACACGCACACATGTTTTTACAACCTACCACTTTTCACACCCTTTGATTTCCAGCTTCTACAGCCCACTATCTTTCACACACAAACGCACTCACACATATACACACACAGTTACACACACATGTATACCCATACGCTTACACACACACATCTATATTTATACACGCACACATGTTTTACAACCTACCACCTTTCACACCCTTTGATTTCCAGCTTCTACAGCCCACTATCTTTCACACACAAACACACTCACACATATACACACTTACACTTATACACACACAGTTACACACACATATATATTTACACACACATATCTTACGGCTTTCACACGCTAGCGCACCCTCTTGATTTAACCCATTTGGTCAGTAGCTTTTGCCACAGCCTATCACGCGCACGCGCATTCTTTCCCTCGTTTAAATTTTAAATAATTTTCTCCCCATAACGGCATTCCTGTCTTTACGACATCACAACTTTCTCCGCTTGGCCTGTTTCCCCCCCTTTTGGAACTTTCCCCCGTTGATGGGCGTGAGCCCGAAATATTGGGATTAAATCACCACTACGGTAACCCTTCTACCTTTGTTTTGTTTTCATCTTTGTCTCTCTCAATTTTCACTTTCACCTGTTTTTCCTATCTATCTTTCACTTCCTACCTCGAGATTTCCCTCTGCATTGTTGTGGCTTTCTTAACTACGTATTTTATATATATATATATATATATATATATATATATATATATATATATATATATATATATATTACGTCGGGGTTAAACATTTTCCTATATATATACGAACATACGTACATACACTCATACACACATTTACACAGAGATACAAACTGAAGATACTCACATATATCTCTTCGCACTGATCTATTTATTCATTTATACACTTATGCATATGAAAGCCTCCGGCACATATAAGAATGTGGTTAGTGTTGGTTATTTTACCTTTTGTAATGCAAGAATGAATAACATTCAGTGCAAGCCTGAAGCTTCTCAACAGAAATACAGTAACAGCTACTGAATACGTAAAAGTAAAGTAGATTCTATAAAGTTTTTAGACAATGATTTTAATCCTATATTTGGTTTCTGTTTCAATACTAAACTAAATCGAACTGGTTTAACTCTGCCTGAAACATATCTTTCTTTTTTCTTTTTTTTTTTTCGCTTCATCCCTGATAGAGTCGTAGAGGCGTTGAAGTGAGATACGCCGTTTCTTGGGTATTTTCTCAAACATGAGGAAGACCATCCCCTCTCTAAATAGAAATAAGGACAAATTAAGGAGTAAGGCACTCTAGTGATTTAGAAGAAGTGAGAAACAGATGTAGAAAAATAATTGACCCAATGCTGGACTTGTAATTTTTTTTTCATCGACGTCAGAAACATGGAAGGAAGCGTTAACTTTGGCGCAGAGAAACGGAACGAATACTGCAAAGTATTCTATCCAACATTATAACGATTCCGCCAATTACCCATCTGCCTGAAATATAGCATTAGAAATTACGCAACATCAATAGACATAAATCCAATTACGCACACACGACGAGGTTCACACGCGACCGCGCTCACACACACACACAAACACACACATACACACACAAACACACACACACATATATATAAATATGTATATATATATAAATATGTATATATATATATATACATATTTATATATGTATATATATATATATATATATACAGTTCTAGTCCTGTAGAATCTCATCTCTATTAACACTTTTATACTCTGCAATGTATTGAGTACCTTACTTACTGTGGTTACCTCCGATTCAACCCGGAATAACGTGTATATATATATATATATATATATATATATATATATATATATATATATATATATATAAATATATATGTATATGTATGTATATATGTGTATGTATATATGTATATATGTATGCATGTGACAGAACATTTTCACCCCAATTATCATTTGAATGAAGCCTACATCAGTTACACTTCTTATTTGAATTGATCGTTAAAATTATATTTTAATGCAGTTCATTCGTGACTATGTTAAACTACAAGAATGCATTAGTCATCATTTAGAGACAATTCCAGGGATGCTATTTCTCTTAGGCTGATTAAAATATAAATATTTGCAATATGTTTTACTTCATTTGGTTTGGTTTAAAACATTTTCTTTAAAATGTCTAAATTACTGAACAAAGAAACATGCTTGGAAATAAGGATATGCGTATATAGATATAAAGGGACTTTTTACCAATGTGCAATGCACACAGCACCACATTTTTCAACCATTTATTTTTAAGGAATCATGAACATTTTGGAAAAGTAGGCTGCTATTTCTAGCATGTCCAAAGACTTCATAGAGACTCCAGTTACGGTTAAGCTGCTCTGCTGTAATGTATATTATGTATTGAGCTACGTTACTTGTCATGTGAGCAAAGGTTTGCTGTGTTTTAGTGTAATTCCATATGGTAAAATGTTACGTGTTGTAGTGTAGTGTGTTGTAGTGTAGTATGGTATGGTGTGATGGGGTGTGCAAAGATGACAGTAGGGTTGTTTGCAGAGATATGGAATGGCATGCTATCGTGTTGTAAGTTGTGTTGTGGTATGATATTGTATAATCAAGATAAAACTGTTGTGGTGTGGCAGGATATGTTATTCAAGTTTTTCTTGGTTGGTTCAGTATGATGTAGTGTGATATTTAGAAGTAGCACGTGGTCAATCTATCGAACAGTGCCACAACAAGTTGATTACTTTGCCTACCAAGCAGTAAATGACACAATTTAAAGACTAAAATAGAAAACGATATCTAGGCTCTCGATTATCTTTAGATGTTGACGAATGAAGAACATACTTAATTATAATGTCAGTATCGAAAGAAGGACATGCGAAGATTTTGTTGTATACACTTACCTCTCCTCTCAGAATAATAAGTAGCCAGGAATCGACCAGTTAAGTTTGTATGTCCCTGTAGTACGACCAGCAATTGCTGCCCTGTAGATATGTAAGTTTTGGCTTCGTTCCCGCATACCACTCCTAGAAGTGGGTCTCTTCGACTGTTACCTGGAAGCATAAAGATACATGAACATATAGATACTTTATTAAGATATAAAAAAATGAATTGTTTACTTGGTGTGTGCGTTGCTACGTAGGTTTTAATGCAGATGAACAAATAGGTGCATCAGTAGATAAATAGATATGTAGGTGTGCAGTTAGATAGATACACATGTAGATAGAATGATGGGTATGTAAGGAGATATGATAGTTCAATACATTACGAACGGCAAATTTAGAACAATAAATTAGAAAGATCAAGCAAAAGACAAAAGCGGTTGAATAGTTAGTTCACTCCAGCGACGGATAAATTGCGTTGCAGCAGTTCATCCACAGTCACTGAGTTCAAATCTCCCCGAGAACAAATTTGACTTTGATTATTTTGGCGGCTATGAATAAAGTATCACACCTGTACCGGTGCAACCCTCTTTCACTCAAGCTGTCACATCTATAATATTCCACTTCATCAAGACTGAGACAGATAAGAAGTTTTCTGCTTGCGACTATATTGGTCCGTATAGATATTAGTCTGATACCAGTTAAAAACGATGGCCAATTACATTTAGAATTGCGTAGTGAAGACACTGGAACTCACTCACATTATATTCTTATAAAACGAACGAACAACAGACATTTTCACACATACATTACCTACAAAAATATACACACAAAGCTCCAGAGCTTAAACATGTTCATGGATTTCTTAGCAACCTTCTTGATATCCCACTGACCTTCTTATTAATTCTAGAACCATATGAGATAAACTATTCCTTGATTTCATTAAACATACATAAGGGTCATTTACGGGTGGCCTTACATAGTAGATATGTTTCATCATATGTTTCATATGGAGATATGCAAAGACAACATATATATACACACAGACAACATATATACACAAACACATATATATATATTTATATATGGTATTGTAAGTCTGAGTGCGAAATTTTGTATGTCCACACAGCCACGGTTTTAAGTCTAGTAGCTGATGTTAACTGTAATTAGTCTCTCTCTCTCTCTTCGAGTTGCTTACACACATGTGCTTTTTTTTTTTCTTCTTCCCTTTTCCCTTCTGTTATATATTTGTTTCTCCCCCTCACCCCCAATAACTTCCTTTAGTTATTGACGCACTGGAGGTAGATATCGTGTCTTTAATGGATAGAAATATCCATGATCCCAGCAGACTATTGATGAAGGGAAATCATCCCTCGTTCGTGCTTTCCTCTTATTTATAAATACAAATTATCCAGTAACTACACAGCCTCCATCTCTCTCTCTCGCGCTCTATCTCTTTCTCCCCCCCACTCTCTCTATCACTCTCTCTCTCTCTCTCTCTCTCTCTCTCTCTCTCTCTCTCTCTCTCTCTCTCTCACTCTCTAAATATATATATATATATTACTTCAAAATATTAATAAATATAGACATTCATGTGATCAAATATATTTTATTATACATATTTCAGAGGTACTGAGCTATTTCATCAGTACGTCCTCATCAGATTAAACAAATTGATGTCTGACATACCTCAACTGTGCTGATGGTTCAATTCCAGTCTTGGCAGTGATTAGTTATGACAAAACTCAATATTTATATACCATAAGTTGTAACATGAAAAACTACATTTAATAGAGAGGGTACGTAGGAGAAGGTGTATAAAAAATATATAATAATAAATATTAGTCAAGCTCTTTCATAGGCAATAGCGGTGGTTCTATTTTTGGCTCTACCGCTATACCCCAGGCATGTGATATTGGTGATGTCCGGTTGACTTAGTAGTCAGCTTAATTCTCACACGTGAAATACCAGTATTGATTTAAACATTTAGTGGTAAGGTGGATATTTTCTATGCTTCAGTGTAGGGATTCCTGGTTAGGATTGTTGCCTTATAGGAATTTAATATAAGTGTTTGCTCTAGAATATCCATTGAGCATGCTGTACGCAACCAGATCAAAATCATCGTAATTCGATCTCTCTCTCTCGCCCTCTCTCTCTCTCGCTATATATATATATATATATATACATATATACATATATACATTCCACTGTTTGACAATGAAATGATGAGATATTTCTCAATACATACTGCTCAATATTCTATATACTTATTTATATTTGTCCTGGATATGTTTTCTATCAACTAGTGTCTCACGCCTCGGTGATATTCCGGCAACAAACTTTATTTCAGCGTTATATCTTCTTTCCTATATATAATGAGGCTGGATTATAATTTCCTTTTGTGGCTTAGGAATTTTATAACATAAGCATTGCATATGGCTATCATCGTTACATTTGAAATTGTATTGGTTCTTCTAATTTCAACTAGTCGAATTTAACGTTATTCCTACGCGTTTTTCCTGAACTTTTTCTGCCAACCTTTTTTCTCTCCTGTAGGAAATCTTTGGCAATTGTTTAACCGTCATGTATCTTCTAGTCTATTGGACCGATATATATCACGTTTTGTGTCACGTTTATATTTATTTAGCACTTATTCATTGGTTGGCTCAGTCATTGTCATGAATCTACCTCTTAAGGGCACCATTCATATCTCTTGTTTTTCTAACTTTGTCTTTCTGTTTACTTTACAGACTGTTAAATCATATCTGACATCAATACAGTTGCTGTGGGTATTCTCTGCGGATCGTTTCCATTTTATATCTGACGCCCTTACTCTATTACACTACTGGGGGCGTTAACTTCTTCTGTCGTTCATTTGACGGTGGCAAATTTATTCTTCTCTTGCCAAACACACTGTCATTGTGTTATTGGACGTTTATCATATATACAGTTTAAACACTTTGCTCGTCAATTTATACTTGGGTCTACAAAAGAGCATTATTTTAATTTTTCTGTTGAGCACACATATGACAACATTTATAATCATATTTTTATTTATTATTCTCTCTTAAATTTCAATCGAGCTTTTTCTTTACTCACGCAACGTATTATGTATTATCCATATCAGCTTTTGACCCTACATCGCTTTGCGTCGAATGAGTTCGATACAATTCTTCGAAAATCCCAAATCACTGAGATTTTACAATGCACTCGTTATCTACTGTTGCAAAACGTGGCAACTATTTACGAATTACGAACTTTTTAAAGAAATGTAAATAGACTACGCTATTTTGAAATAAAATGAAAATAAGAATTTACACACAGAATTTAGAAATCAAAGTTTTTTTATATTTTCTTTTAGGTATCAAATATCTTATTCACAGAAATTCAAGATGGAATAAATACTTAGTCACAGACGTTAAAAATCCAAATTGTTTTCTATTTATTTATTTATTATTTATTTTTTTTCGTTTTAAACGTTTTTTATGAAATTGTACGAGTATTAGTTATAGTGTCTTACAGAATTTCTATTTCATCTTAAATTCCCGAGATTTCTAACATCTTTCAGGAAAGTCTTATTCCATCTTCAATTTCCACGAAACCGATATCTGATATCTAAATAAGTCATATTTAAAACTCCAGACCGCTAAAGGCTTTCTACGCACAACTTTAATTTACAAACATAACAATATTTGCATTTCTTTTTCTAGCTGCCATTTCTTTCGGTAAATTAAAATTTCTTCGGAGCAGACACAATTTTGTGCAAAAATAAAAGGAATCAACAGCAGTAACAGGACGAAAGAAATAATTGTTTCTACTTTAGGCACAAGGCCAGCAATTACCCAGTACATTACTGGTACTTTATTTTATCGACCCCGTAAGGATGAAAGGCAAAGTTAACCTCGGCGGGATTTGAACTCAGACTGTAAAGGGACGTAACTATGGTAGAAAGCATGGCGCCAACCCTCTACTTATAGCGCCAATTCACCGCCCAGGACGAAAGAAATAATGAAAAGATAAAACACTATGTTTTTAATCAAGTTATTTGTTATATTTTAAGATTAATTTTTCAGATGTTCCTTAAATGTTTCCAAATAACTCTCTGTATACATACAAGAGCATATGCATATACACTTATATATATATATATATATATATATATATATATATATATATATATATATATATATATATATATATATATATATTAGAAAGTTAGGTTTTTTTAGATAATGAACAAAAAAACGAGGTGTCCTACACCAGTGAAAGCATAAGGAAAAAAGATGAAATCGAAAATGCAATTCTAGTCTTTTTTTTTAAAATATATATTTATTTGGTTCCTTTACCGGTTTCGCAGTTTTTCTCCTTTTCAAAAGTAGAATTGAGATTGCGGGTTTGTGGATTTTCTTACATCTGGTTGGTCTTTGAAAGTTACTTCTGTTTTATATGGAAAAAATTGGCTCGAAATGCTAGGTTTTTAGAGAAGTAATTTGGTTGGTCGGCGAATAGCTATAATGAATTTCACGACAGTTCGCGTTACAAAGTTCTTATTATATTTGCCTTCAAAAAAAGGCCGGGGGCTCAGGTTGTTTTTTCATATGAGTTAAGTTTGGATGGTTGATGTAGTCATGTGAATAAGCACCTCAGCTTTCGCGCCAGTTTGTGTTTGAATTTATTTTTACTTTAAAAAAAGGTGGCCCACATTTCTACTAATAGAATCATCTTCATACACACACACGCACACAAATAAACATACATATCTCTACTTTCTTTATTTGAATAGAAAGTCTGAATTTTGACACCCCAGCACACCAGCTATATTCACTGAACCAGAACAATTCTCCCCATCCCATTGTTCTTGACTATTATCTTTTGTTTGGCACAAACCTCTCTAAAAGGCTACAAAATAAATTCCCAAATACGGGTGCGATATTTAATGGACTTGTTCACGTGACAGTCCTAATTTTCTTTATAACCAATCAAATTACATTTCAGCACATCAGTCACACTCAGAACAACTCTCTCCATCCCTTTTTCCTGACCATTATCTTCTGTTTTTCCACAAACTTCTCTAAATGGTTACAAAAAAATTCCAAAATACGGGCGAGAAATTTAATATACTTGTTCACATGAAAGTCAGAATTTCATTTATAACCAAGCAAATTACATTTATTAAAAAAAGCCTTCGGGAGCCACCTTTTTTTAAAGTAAAAAGAAATTTAAACACAAACTGACGTGAAAGGTGATGTGCTTATTCATGTGACTGCATCAACCAACCAAACTTCACTCATATATGAAAAAACACCCTGAGCCCCCCCCCCCCCCCCCCCCACACACACACACACACTTTTTTAAAGGGCAAATATAATAAGAACTTCGTAACGCGAACTGGCGCGAAATTTATTATAGTTATTCACCAACCAACCAAATTACTTCTCTAAAAACCTAGCATTTCGAGCCATTTTTTTTTCATATAAAACAGAAGTAACATGCAAAGACAAACCAGATGTGAGAAAAACCACAAACCCTACATCTCAATTCTACTTTTCAAAAGTAGAAGAAATGCTCCAGTAGCATTTTCGTTTCGATTTCAACTTTTTACCATATATATATATATATATATATATATATATACATATAGAGAATGGAAAACGAAAAATCAGTGATGCATCGGAACCAATTTATTGTATGACTTTCGGATCATATCCTCAGAAAGAGGATATGATCCGAAATCAATAGACGTGTCTGAGGAACCTGCGAGTCTAGAGTCAGGTAGATCCCACACACGGATCGCACATCGAGCTGTTCGACGGGAAAACAATTGTAATACACAATAAAGTGAGTTCCGATACATCACTGATTTTTCGTTTTCCATCCTATAATACTCTGCTCCGTATGAGCATAGACTGCTCAACCGGCATACCACCTATGGAACCATCTTAGCTACCATTAGATATATATATATATATATGGTTCTTATATATTTGATATATATTTATTCTTATCGAGCCCTCTTTGGATTTTAGTCTTCAAATTTATTATTATTACTATATATATATATATATATATATATATATATATATATATATATATATATATATATATATATATATATATACATATATACATATATATATATATATATATAGATATATATATATATATATATATATATATATATATATACATATATATATATATATACATATATATATATATATATATATATATACATATATATACATATATATATATATATACATATATATATATATATATATTCATATATATATATATACATACAAGAGCATACGCATGTATATGTATATATATATATATATATATATATATATATATATATATATATATATATATAAATACATATGTACATATGTATATAAATATATAAATATATATATAAATGTATAGCTGTATGCTCCTGTATGTATGTATACATATTCATATATATATATTTTTTTCTCCCCATCAACGAACTCATTATTAATACATATTAACTCTTTATTCGCACATATTATCAATTCAATCAATATACAAACTTTAACTTCACATTATTTTTCTCAAATCCTTCTACACACAAACCTTAACAATTTTTCTCTTCGCTAATTTTGAAATTGCCACAATACATACATTTCTTTTTTTTGACGTTAGAATATTCACCCACAATTATTATTTTTTTCTCTCTATCTTCATACATAATTTCCCTTCGTTAATTTTCAAATTCCTTTAATTTATACATTATCTTCCAACGGTTCCTAACCTCTCTATTTTAAAACAATATATCTTTTTCTCAGTTATAAAAACTATCTCTTTCTCTCTATCACCCATCTCTCCCTCTCCACCTTCACTCTCATCTCCTCCCCCTTTTTTTCATCCTTTCCCCCCCCCCCCCCCTCCCTAAATAAAATATTTTTTCCTCGCACATATCCTCCCTTCGTTAATTTTCAAAATGTTTAATTTATACAGTATCTTCCAACGGTTTTCAACCTCTCTATGTAAAAGATATATCTCCTCTCAGTTATAAAAACTATCTCTTTCTCTCTATCACCCATCTCTCCCTCTCATCTCCTTCCCTTTTCATCCTTCCCCCCCCTCTCTAAATAAAATATTTTTCCCAATATCACACATCAATCTAAAACCACTTTTAATATGTTGATTTAAAACTGCACTATCCACAAGTGTTTTTTAGCCTTCATATCATGTTCTCCTGTTTTATCTGATGAAAACACAAATATTATTGCATGATGATGTTTGTTTTTGAAATGCGCATAATAAAATATATGGAACTCCTTTAACCATCTTTTGATCTTATATTATATATATATATATATATATATATATATGTGTGTGTGTGTGTGTGTGTGTGTTCGCGCGCGAGTGTGTGTGTGTGTGTGTATGTGTGTGTGTGTGTGTGTGTGTGTGTACGAGTGCGTGTGTGTTTTTAGTACAAAAGAAAGAAAAGTGGAATGAACACATAATATGTTTGTTGTGAGTATTTATATGAATAGTTTGACTTATTACCAAATGGTTTTGTGACCGAAAATATGACCAACTTTTTCAGGAAATAGTAAATGAATAATAAAGGAAATGTGAAATGGAGAGCTTGATTAAATGGCATTTTTACAAAGAATTCGCGATGCTATATCGACCATTATAACATGTTATGTGAAAGTAGCGGCTGATTGTGACATCTCATGCACTGAAATAGTTAGTTGTCTGTAAGTAGTGTTCTATGATTGCTTCCGTTTCAGTCTGTATATGATTCTGGTATCTCCACAGCAGGTGTCAAATTGGATTGTGATTAAGCAGAAGCATTTTGTTATATATGCTTGGAATTATCTATTAAATATGCGGGATTTGACACTGCGCAATCAACCACCTGGTTATCATCACATGTTAAAATAGTGGATATTAATATTGTTCTTAAGATGCACATTCAATTCCTTCTCTTTCTTGAATTTGACATATCTTTTTGTGGTCAGTGAATAAATTTGCCGAATTTAAGTTGTTCAAATTTAATAGTCCAAATTGCTAATATTTATGTATACATATATATATATATATATATATACACACACACACATACATATGTACAGTAGTGGAAATAAATTTCCATACATTCAACATGTATGCGCGACCATTGGTTTCGGGTTCCATTTATAGCCAACAATGTAGGAAACTCCTTTTGCCGACTGTATACCGGTTTTAAACAGTGGAGTGGTTCATATTATGAACAATGAGGTAATTCCGGAGTGTTTGAACTCTCAGCCTTAATTTAGCGGTGTGTAGTGTGCATGCCGTATGAGTTGCGTGCTAACCATCTGAATGAGATCACTACAATGGAGATGGCAGAATGTTTAATTTGGGGAATCAGGGAGGCAACTTATGCTGTTGTAAATCTCTTCTGTCTGCAATATTGCAAACACTTAAAATACTTAAGAGAATATATTTATAATATTTAAGTCCACTCTAATAATTCTAACTATAAAGTCATGGCTAAAACTGGACCTCGAATCAAATGGTCACAGATACATGTTATATAAGTTTTCCTTCAATAGATGGAGCATTGATTTAGTTGCCCTTTTATCTACGGATATCTTACTTTTACATATTCATATGCATATACAAATACATATACGCACGCACACACACACACACACACACACACACACACACACACACACACACACACACACACACACACACACACACACACACACACACACACACATATATATATATATATATATGTATATATATGAATTTTGAGTATATGATGGTTGTTTACCGACACCTCAGTATGCAGTTTGGAGCACTCGACGAAGTACGCAGGTTGGTTTGTTCACTCCGATGTAATGTAAAATAAACTAAGGAAATCAAATATGTTAAATTTGGCTTCGTTTATTATAAATTATAAATGTACTGCTATATATGTTTCGGTGACAGCTATTATTGGCTGTGACATCTTCAGGCAGTCCGAATTGTTGTGGAAAAGACAGGTACTCATATTGTTGAAGTGTGTTTCACTCTGTCAATACATCGATATGTCCAGCTCCTGGGTGTATTGTTAGTCCTCCGAGGAACTGGAACCATATGGTTCCAGTTCTCAGAGGACTAACAACACACCAATTCGGACTGCCTGAAAAGGTCACAGACAATAATAGCTGTCACCGAAATATATATAGCAATAAATTTATAATTTATAATAAACGAAGCCAAATTTTACATATTTGACTTACTTACTTTATATGTATATATATATATATATATATATATATATATATATACTAGTAATAATAATACATGCGAAGACTAACATCCAAAGCGGGCTCAATAAGGATAAATATATATCAAATATATAAGAACCCTGAGCAAGTATTTATTAAAATAACAGATTAAAGTTTAAGCAAACATTCGCTGCTTTCACCCCTAACGGGATCTTCTGAAACTAAAGAAAAAACAGTTTCAGAAGAACCAGTTAAGGGTGGAAGCAGCGATTCTTTGCTTAAACTTAAATCTGTTATTTCAATAAATATATGTGTATATATATATATATATATACATGTCTATATATATATATATATATATATATATATATATATATATATATATATATATATATATATATATATATATATATATATATATATATATATATACATATATATATATATATAACGAAGGAAATGTGGTAAGGAACCAGGTGAACCATAACGCACCAAAGTACTCAATACTTAGTGTAGTAGAGTGGGTAATAGGAACGAGTAGGACCCCGACGGCTGAGCTCAAGCCGTTTCGACGGCTAATTCTGGACTCAATTCGTCCAGAATTAGCCGTCGAAACCGCTTGAGCTCAGCCGTCGGGGTCCTACTCGTTCCTATATATATATATATATATATATATATATATATACTAGCATTAAAGCCCTGCGTTGCTCGGGGTCAGTAAGTTACCAAAATTAGGTTGCACCACCCATTTTATGGCAGCACTTTTTGTCTGCCAGGCACTTGGTGAATGAATTGCAGACCTGGACTGCCGAAGCAGGAGCTGCGCCAGCAGTGACAATTGTAGTTTGGCCTATGGATATTATCTCTGTGCAAAGAAGTGTTGAAATGTCTTGTTTCACAGTACTTGCGCAACACGCGCGTAGACGATGCCAGCCGAACAACAGAGCTGCGATGGAGTTGTTCTGCATGGTTGTCTAATGTGTGTTTTCTAAATTTCAGTCAGTAGGGTGGGTGTGATATGGGGGAGAGTTAGTTGCTGTTTCTAGCAGGTTTAGTGACCTCATAGAGGATATGTTTTCTAAATTTAAGATAGTAGGGAGTGGTGTGATATGGGGGAGATTTAGCTGCTGTTTCTAGCAGGTTCAGTGACCTCATAGAGGATATTATTGTGTATAGTAAATGAACTTATACTTCTTTCTTCCACGTTCGTTGATAGATGTTTTAAAAAAGATTTATCGCTTTTTTTTTTGTTGTTGAATAAATCTATCTGTTGTTTTGAATAATTGTTGTTTCGTATGAAATGTAATAAGTACTCTTTGTCATTGAAGTAAATAAATGTTTGACCGTGCCACACACGAAAACAAACGTTATCTCTCTCTCTCTCTCTCTCTCTCTCTCTCTCTCTCTCTCTCTCTCTCTCTCTCTCTCTCTCTCTCTCTCTCTCTCTCTCTCTCCCTCTCTCTCTCTCTCTCTCTTAAAGTTTGTAAGTTTAATCATCATCATCATCATCATTATCTATAAAAGGCAGATTGTTGTTGTTGTGTGAGTGTGTGTGCATGTTCCATGTTTATATTCGATAAAACTATATACATGCTGCAATTTCTCTGATGAAGGGGGATAGAGAGAGGTAATATGATTGTATTAGAGGGGTAAAGCGTCATGTATTTAGTTTTATCGATTATTTCCGTAATTTTAGGTGAGTTTGAATGAAATAAATTGTCGTTGACCTAAGTTAGACCATTTACAACATTCTTACATACATTGAGTCGAATCGGTTTGAAATCGTGCAAATGTATAAACATGAAACAAGCACACACACACACACGACAAAAACAATCTGCCTTTTATAGATAATGATATATATATATATATATATATATATATATATATATATATATATATATATATATATATGTGTGTGTGTGTATATATATATATATATATGCAAAAGTTGTATTTAAATTGTTGGGATACAACAAGTAAATATTTTTATAACTGATATAAAACACTCGAAAAGTATTTGGAGTAGTTATACGATATTAACAAATGGAAACTATATTTATAAAACCATATTTATTTCATTATACATATTTCAAGGATACCAAGTTAAATTATGGTATGCCTTCATCAGACATATATATATCAGGTATATATTGTATTTTGTCTGATGAAGGCATACCATTATTTAACTTGGTATCCTTGAAATATGTATAATGAAATAAATATGGTTTTATAAATATAATTTCCATTTGTTAATATCGTATATATATATATATATATATATATATATATATATGTGTGTGTGTGTGTGTGTGTGAGAAATGCATCAGCAAAGCAGCAAAGAGATTTAATGTATAGCATTGAAGCACCAAAAACGTCTAGTATGTAGAACATATACGACCATATGTCTTCATATATGCAAATACAATTCTAATGCATTTACACAATGTAATACATCATAGCGTGTCCATTTGAATGTTTAATGTATTTTGTCAAATACGTTTAACAATGGTATTATTCTAGAAAACATCTATTGTGGTCAATCTTATGGTTGGTATCTGAAAATCCGGCTGAATGTTCAATATTCGGTGTACAATCACAAATTCGGCCAACGTCTGTTTACATTCTGTAAGCTAGATGATTGCCATCTCTGTACACTATGACATATAATGGCTAATAAATGTATCTATGTATTTGAGTGTAAAAGTCCCTGTGTAGATCTACATATAGATAGAGAAACTTAAAAGGATTTATTTCTATTTGTGTCATAGGATTCACAATACCCCTTACTGGGAGACTAGAAGTAAACGGGTGGATTTCTTGCCTCTCTAATCCACATAACTACTATTTTAGCCATTTCAGCAAATAGTTCCAGCTAATATTATGCATGAACTAATTCTAGATAAACACACAACCACACACCCCGTCCCCTCGTATATTTATAAAGATTAAGACAAAATTAAATAAGCAATTAATGCATGAAAAACATGACATTACATACAAATTGAATGTAGCATTCAACATATGAAAGTACGACAGGATGTTACGGTGTAGATAAACTGGCTTCGTTGTTAGGGCATTCATTAGTTAAAGCCTGAACACAATCTAATTCTTCACATTCCAAGGGGAAACCTCAATATATACTTATAAAGATTATCTTTAATAGTTTAGCAGTTCTGATGATTACGTTTGTACTACTACTACTACTACTACTACTACTACTACTACTACTACTACTGATGCTGCTGCTGCTGCTACTACTGCTGCTGATACTACCACTACTACTACTACTACTACTACTACTACTTCTACTACTACTACTACTACTACTACTACTACTACTACTACTACTACTACTACTACTACTACTACTACTACTACTACTACTACTACTGTTACTACTACTATTATTACTACTACCACTACTACTACTACTACTACTACTACTACTACTACTACTACTACTACTACTACTACTACTACTTAATATCTGCCTGAATGTATTTTCGTTACTGCATACGTCTTACATTATTTCTTTTCCAAATTTCCCTAGAACTATATTTATCATCTGATTTAAGTGACAATAGATCCTTAATGTAGGGATAAATTTACATCTGCGTCATGAACAACACATACACATACACATACACACACACAGATTCACACATGCACACACACACTATATATATATATATATATATATATATATAATATATATATTTACACACACTCACACACACACATATACATTTATATATATATATATATATATACACATACTCACACACACACACACACACACACACACACACACACACACACACACATATATATATATATACATATATATATATATATATATATATATATATACATTATATCGTATAATATACAGCTAATCAGAAATAAATGAGTTACATGAAAAAAGAAGCGAATATAATATAACAATAATAGTATTAAAATAAAATAAAAAATAATATTTCCAAATGTAAGTTGAAAAAGCTCTAATGGAAGACGTAAAAAAGGGAAAATGTTTCAAGAATGATAATAATTACCGAAGAAATCCTTTAAAAACAGCCAGAAATGCTAAATGGGTGATTCCAACACGAAACATGGATCTATTACTGAAAAAAACTGCCTCAATTGCTTTTACTTTTATTTTTGAAAACTCTTTTCGTTAGTACACAAAAGCTGAAATTGAAATGTTTGCGCTTGAGTGGGTGTGTGTAGTACATGATTCTGATCTGCTCAAGCTCCAGCACTGTGGGCATGTTAACACACACGCACAAACATACATACACACACATATATACATACATATATATACATACATACACATATATATATATATTTATATATATATATATATTTATATATATATATATATATATATATATATATATATATATATATATATATATATATATACAGATACGTGTGTGCATGTATGTATGTATGTGTGAAACTTTGTATGAATGTATAGACACACTGTATAGGAATATATATATATATATATATATATATATATATATATATATATATATATATATATATATATCTACATATATATATATATATACATATATATATATATATATATATGTATGTATATATATATATATATATATACACATACATACATACATACATACATACATACATACATACATACATACATACATACATACATACATACATACATACAAGTATATATGACAACATACGAAAATTAGCCAAATGTATTTGCACTTATGAATGAAATATCGAAGAAAAAATCCAATATAAAAACTCTACAATTATAAATATGGTAATGAACGCATGCAAAGACACACGTACACACAAACAAATCGACACATACACACATACACACATATGTACATATGTACACTTCTCCTTTTTGTCTTATAAACATAAATATATGTATACATATAATTACCTATATATATATATATATGTGTGTGTGTGTGTGTGTGTGCGTGTGTGTGAGTGTCTGTGTGTGTGTGTGTGTGTGTGTGCATTCTTCAATTACATAATGCAAATGTTATTGCATTCACCAATAATGTTAATTCCTTGCTCTTTTTAACATAAGGATTATTCTTAATCTAGAAATAAAGAGACATTTAAAAAAAATATATCTTACCTCATTAGCAATGCCTCAATATAGGAGAGGTAATAAATGTCTTTCAATAAAGACAGTAAAAGAACTATACCAAAACAAATTTGTATTGCAGGTGAGCAGTTTTTAATGTGGGTATATGTAGAGGAAAAGACACATTCTCTCTCATATACCCATATATACACCAGGTCCGAACACAAAAAAACCAAACTCCGAATGTCACTGCCTCCGTCTTTCCCGCTCTCCCCATCTCCCACTATTGTGAGCAATTTGGTGCCCACGTGTTGGGCACCCCGAGACCCCGGCGGACAGAATAGAAAACGTGCCATGAGTGACTAACATGTTCCGAATTCGTAACATCTATTTCAGTGTATTGCCTAATTCAGTGTATTGCCTGTACTCGTCCTTGGAAGGATGGAACATGTCTTAGTCTTAGGTTCTTCCGCGCCGTGGCGCATCGAGCAGTATGTACTCGCCAACGGTGACGATCAGCAGCAACTTTTTCGAGACCGTGCCAGGTGATGTTGGCTGCCATCAGGTCCTTCCGGAATGTTCGTTGCCAGGTGATACTTGGGCAACACCGCCTCCGTTTACCGCCAGGCGGAGTCCAGTTCATGGCTGTTTTCGAATGCCGTTCATTTGGCAGATGCAGAATATGGCCAGCCAGACGGCACCGACCGTGACCACTCTCTGTAGCGTCCACGACTCGGTCCTCCGCAGGATCTCCTATGGACGACAGAAGGCTTTTATATGCGGATTTGAATTCTCAATGTATAGAACCGTAATTAAATACTGCAAAACATTTTGTTCAGTGCTCACTCTAACGACTCGCCCATTCCACCACCTACTTCTATATAGACTTTGTTTTAAAAAATGACAATATTTTAATAACATCTTCTATGATAGAAGTGTTAATAACGAGAAAACGTGTTCGATGAACTAAGCATTTATTAATATTAATCAACTCTGAAATCACTAACACTCACGCACACATATATATATAACTTTTGAGTATATGTTGGTTACAGGGAGCCTCACCACAGAAATAATTTCTATAGACTTTTTGACTGAGGAATGTTCTCAAAACTGACCAATGGGAAATTTGACCTTACAAATCTTTATAACATTGAGATGGGTATAACACACACACACATTGTATTCGATTATTTTATTTCATTTTGTTCCTTTACCATCTTATTCCTTCTACCACTTTATCACTTTTTTTTAGCTGACTCCAACAATAACACCACTACCAACACAAGAATAGAGGTCAGATGTACCTAACAATAACAAGAACAACAACTACAGATTGGCCTGCCTCAGCACGAATTTCAATAGACATGTGACTGAGGAATGTTCTAACAACTGACCAATGAGAGGAGGAGATGCTTTTGACGCTGAAATTCGTTTGTTTGAATACATATGATTCCAGTTCCTCGGTGAAATAACAGCCCAACCAGGAATTGGGCATATCAGAGTATTGACAAATGTATACACCTCAACAACATGTGTACTTGTCTCTACCACACTAATTCGCACTGCCTGAAGAGGTCACAGCCAAAGATGGCTGTCACCGAAATATATATAGCAGTAATAAACAAAGCCAAATTTTAAACATTTGACTTATTTATTTTATTTTATTTTATTTTATATATATATATATATATATTTATATATATATATATATATATATAAATATATATATATATATATATAAACTTTATCTATATAAATACAGACTCTGTAATCGAGATTGCACAATGTCTAATAAATATGCCCGAAAATACAAATTTTCCTGGAAATTGAAAAAAAAAGATGAACATTTTTAATCGATTTTGGGATCTAATTCTGTTTAGCATCCAATCAACCCCAAGGCAACATGTTCTTATGGGGATATCTATCTATTCGGGTCTAGTAATATTCTGAAATGGACGTACTAATTTGCATACAAGTAGCGCTCGAACTTGTTAATTAATTAAGCATATAGTTAGAGGTGCGATAACTACTGAAGCTTATATCGGAATAAATACTGAGTGTATAACTGAGACTGCACTAACGTGTATAATCATATACATATGTCTAATAAATAGCCATGTAGGTATTTATACAGATATATCTTATCACATACTTTGGCTGCTAGCACATATCTTTCATAAGCAGTCTTATTCAAGGAGATTAAAGGTTTTAGATAATTAGCGCACACCTCATTCCACATGCATATTGCACACAGAGAAATTAATGCTGACTGTTTAAACAGCCAGGAAACACCTTCCTTTTTTCTAATATGAAACTCTCCTCTGGTTAAAACCAAATATAGTCGGCTAAAGGAATTCCTTTTTTCTTAAATTTGTCCCAGTGATTGGTGAGTGGGCAGTTTGGAAGAGCCTCCTCCAATATACAGCGGAAGCCATAACTGGATCCTTAACCAATGGCCGTATATCCATGTTAAGTGTATGAAACATGTTTTATACTAAGTAAGATCTTTTTCAATAGTTTGAGCATTGTTTTCCTTAATGCTTTATCTACAGGTATCCTACACACACACACACACACACAGGTACGCGCACACACACATACACACATACACACACACACACGCACACATACACACACACTCACACACACACACATATATATATATATATATACTATAGAGCGACTTGTACAATGTAGTATTATTTGTGGGGCACGAAGCAAACACGATTAGTTGATGACATGAGTATTGTTTTTGTTGTCCGGTATATTAAAAAAGAATAAATAATTATTGAGGTTAATTCGGAGAGAAGATATAAATTGTTTTCTCTAGGTACCAATTAAGTAGAGTATGCAAGTATAGAGAAAATGAGGTTGGTGAACAATAACATAAAGGGGTGAACAATAAAGTATGCTAAGTTCAAATCCCCTATATAATCAGCAGAAATGACGAATAAGAAGAGGAGATTAATTCGGGGTTGTCAATTAAATCCTGTGAATTTTATTAAACAATGCTGTTGTTTTTTAAACCTTAGTTTAGACATTATTTGTCAGACCTTTGATTAACAATGCCCATATCATCTTATTTTTCAGACTTATAGGATTGCATTATACAGTCTGTTCATTCTTTTTTGTTGTGGTTCAAAAGAGATGTGACACTAATTCTAACAGGTCCAATGCTTCCGTGCTGGCGATCGTCATTGCTCATTTTGTTGTTGAGTTCTGTATAATTGTTGAACACTTATATAGGTGACGGTATAGACTAGCATGCGATATGGTCGTTACAAAATGGAAGTGATGGAACCGATTAGGATAATGAATGTAACTGAAAATAAATGAAACTGTAGAATAACCGATTTATCACCAAATTACGAATAGGTCACTTTCATTTGCCAAGAAAAATGTTAAAAGGGAAACAAATAATGTATAAAAGTATGAAACGATTGTAGGAAATTAAATTCTGTAAATTGTATGAATGGATGCTATCGTAATTTATTTTATTGTAAGCGATATCGGATGCTTGTTGATACCGTTATGTTTATATATATATATTAAAGTATGGGTAGCCTTGTTGGGCAATATAAAAATATAAAATGGGCAACATAGACATGAGAGAGAGTATGAAGGTCTGCCTACGTGTTAGTATTATCAAATATAACAGCCAAATATTCCTATCACAACCAGCCGCCTAACAAGAGGAAAGACATATTAAGACATGGCTGGAATGTTTTGATCATGATTTTGCACATTCAATAAAGACCATGGGCTAAACAACATCACCAAGTACAGAAACAATGACAGCAGAGGATTAACTGACAATTTTGCTAACAGAAGAGCATGTAGCTGCTCCCTCTCTCGACCAGATAGAAATACGAGTAGCTCTCGCCACTCAAACCACAAAAATATAAACAATAAACGATATGATGAATACTATAGTCCTAAATGTTGCAGATGAAAGAGTTGGGTTTCTGGTTACTGGCATGTATGTTGGCATATGTTTGCTGGAGCGCTGACGTCATCAACAACTTATAAGGTCAATTCTAAGCTAACAATCTAACACGGAGTCAAAAGAATGAGTGTATACGTGATCTCTTGGAATGCTAGATATAGTAGATGTGATTCCCAGTGTGAAAAAAAATTAAGAAAAGTACGTTGTACAATATAGACACAGACGATGGATTGTCGCTGTTTAGATGCATTTGAGGATTAGATTTGATCGATTGTAAATGACTATGTGATAATGAACACGTCTATCAAAGACAACAAAAATGTAAACATGATATTTAACTGATTGTGTTCCTATTCTACTAAGCACATATTTCTTCAGTTCTTTAGTGGGTTTTAGGTTTCGTAACCGCAGCGGTTTTGAAGAATACGATTCAGTATACACACACACACACACACACAAACACACACATACACACACCCATATATAAATATATAGGGGTGAATATAGTTCAATGATGGTTCTGAGACAACTAATATACGAATTATTGAACACGCCTCTCTCCCGAGTTTACCCGATTTTTGTTCAGCTCGATGTCACCTCTTGTGAGAAGTTATAATCAATCGGGAGCGTAATTAACTATGGTCATCATTAATAACATATTTTGAAAGAATCATTGTAGTTTCCACTCACGAGAAAAAAAAAATCTCGTTAAGCAATTTGTAAAGAACCACGCTAAAAAGTTAAACAAAAGAAGATGAAAGGCAGAGGTAGTACATGATATATATATATATATATATATATATATATATATATATATATATATATATATATATATATATATATATATATATACATATATATGTGTGTGTGTGTGTGTGACGTATATATAAACAACTAGAGTCCAATTACGGGTAGCCATAATAACAATAAAAAATCCGAAATAGTTATCAAACATATTAATAATAAATATAACGTAGGCGAACATTAATGATAAAATCTCTGTTTTATCAAAGTAAGAGACGTGACGATGTCTCGGCAGATATTATTAGTATTATTAACACAAATGCAATCATCGCATTTATGAAGACGATCATGATTCTTCATCAATCACCCTATCTAAATTGAAAGATATAAATGAATTTACTCATCCTACTATCTATAGCAGTCACATTTCACTTAAATCGCACACTGAACTATGTATTAGATATATTACGTCTGAAATAAAGAAGGAACTATTACGGTTAAAATGCGTTTCATACATTATAGGTCGGATCAATCCGAGTTGACTTTGTTTTAAAAAATGACAATATTTCAATAAAATCTACGTGATGTTGGTGCCAACAAGGAAACCCTTAACCAAAAAATGGAGCCTCCCAGTGTTACCTAGTGAGCCAGAAATATCACCAAGTATCCCCCAAATCACACAGTAGCCTGTTGAATAAAGAGGTTCCTCTGATAAATACAGACTTTGGTATGCAAAACGACTGGATTAACAGTGGGAAAGCCTCTGAAAAATATCGCCAAATGCAGATGGCTGAAGTGGGCCAAAAACAACAGAAACAATAACAGCATTCATGAACAAAAATATCATTAAAAGCAGCAGCAAAAGATAAACCAGGATTCAAATGTTTCTTTCTCGAAGGTTTTAGATTGATAAATCTGCTTTTATAAAACAACAAAATCCCCCATATCACATCTTACTGTGTGAAATAAGAAATTACAAGTTTCTAAAGAAAGGTGGTGTCAATGACTTGACTCATTTCACCATAGGTGGGCTTGAGCATATCTTACATGAGGCTAAATATGAAGATATCTAAAATAATGTGTTATATTGTTGAGCCACATTACGAGCATGCATTTATCCATAACACTTCTTTATTGTTTAGTCGAAGAGTGACGGTAACATGCTTGACACGATTGAAGGATTCCAATAGTGTTATAATGGAAGAAGAAAGGAAGGCATTCTCCCACCTAAGACTTAGCCAGAATATTTGTTACAGAATAGATTCCGCTAAAGACATCCAATGGTCATTCATGAGTTGCTGTTGGGCCGGATAATGATTTAAGATTTCATTAAATTTTTCAGAATGCAAAATGACGGAAAAATTTACATGGCAAGGTATCTCGTCAGACGTTTTAAGAATATACTAGTGCAGCGCCCTGACGCTGAAAAGTTGAAGAGTTAATTTAAACAAGATGCCATTTGAACTCACAGCACAGATAATGTCGGATGCATCAAAAGCGTTTTGTCTTACTCTCTGAAGGATATACTCATAAAAATTGTAATTTATTTTGAAGATTTTGGAACGAATTTATAATATGTGGGTAATACCACGTATATCGTTCTCAATGATACTAAAGTGTACTAAGTTCGCTTAAACTGTTTTTGGTTGGAATTAAATGTCTGCGAAATGTGACATCGGGAAATATAGATTTCAAAGGATTATCTGCTCATTGAGAACTATTTGTCAATGTAACGGCTGCACCTATTCTAGATATTGACAACTTAAGCTATTCATGTCAATTGTAAACTGATTTGTAGATGTGTCTGCTAGAAATAGAATCAAATCACGTTGTTCTCATTACAATCTTCGAAGTATAATGCAATAACATAGTTGAAAATGTTGAATAAAATTAACGTTCTAAAGGAACTTATTCGTTAAAATCCACACACAAGGCATATGTACATATATATGTGTGTGTGCGTGTGAGTGTGAGAGTGTGTGGGACTGGGGTTATATAATATATATATATATATAACTACATATATATATATATTTAAACAACCCGTTCGTGGAACTTCAACTCATTATGTATATACACACCTACACACATACATACACACACATACTATCGCATACAAATAAATACGCACCGTCAGCTTTCAATAAACACAGCTAGAACGTTTTCCAAATGTTTATTCGTAAACATACCGTATACCATTAGATATACGAAATTCACATACTTATACGTATACGGAGCGAAAGCTTTAATTCAACTATCAAGCTTAGTCGGCTTGTACAGCTCTATATGCAACTGGGGCTGATCAGCTCATTTATATAGTCGAATAACATACATTTTCGTCAATTTCAAATTCCAGCAGAGAGCAGAAGAAACACTGTCCCGATAACAACCAGAGCCAAAAGAGCTTTGGCAGTTGCCTCAACACCCCCAACAACCACCACCACCACCACCACTCACCCCCAACACACAACTATGTTGGAAACCACTAGATGGTGCTAGCCCTCATCTTTTCAAAATTTATAGCTACTAGAAGGCTTACCAAATATTTATTCGTAAACATACCGTGTATGATAAGATATTATACACGCCCCCCCCCCCCCCCACATATATATATATGTGTGTGCGTGTGTGTGTGTACCTAGTTAGTAATGCGTTCAGTTTATATATTCGTGCTTGAAGTTATTCTTGTCCAATTAAAGTGAGTAAGAAGCATATACACAGACTCACACTTTTCTGTATATGTCTGCACGTTGAATATATATACCCATTTAACTGAAGTGCCCTGAGTGTGGAAAGGATTTGCTTGAGCAAATCAGGCCTCAGGAGACACAGTCGCATCCATGTTCAAAGAGAACCAGTGAACTATCATCTCCACGGTGTTATGAGGGTTCACAGGCAACCTGATGCAGGACCTCAATCCAGGGAGATCATAGTTGTCGTCAATGTGCGAAGGAGTGCAAGTCTCTAGCAGGCTTGAAAAGCCATATCCGAGCGTCACACATCTGAATCTGACAAGCGATTGCAATACTCTTAGCAGAGTTGCAGCCATCATATATATATCATTCATTGAGCAACATCGGTAAGGTTAGCATCATTGACTCACAGTTGGATGTGGATGCATTCATGTATATGTATGTGTCCGCATGTATCTGTGTGTTTCTAAATATATTGTTCATAACTCCCTCTGGTCGAGTAATGTTTGAAGTGTAGTGACTGCTGGAAAGCTGCCATTACTCATACTTCTCGCCTCCTTTACCACCTCTTCTACGGCTTCGATATAAATACCCCCTCCGCCTGCGTGGTATTTTCTTCGGGGTTATAAGAGGCTTAGCTCTGTTTCTCGACCGTTATATCGCGTGACTATCTCCCCCTCCGCATTTTGGGATTCTTTCTCACGCCGTGTTGACGCGTTCTTGAAGCTATAAAATGAGGTATCCTCTTGATAAGTCGGCAGACCTCGCAAAGGCTCTATATCTTTATGATGTACTGTTTTTGTTTATGCCACGAAACTACGTAGTCGAGGAATCTAGGAGCAGTTTATGTATGATGCATTTTATTACTAATTATATCTAAATGTTCCTTCTCTCTTCATAATGTATTTTTAACTCTGATACTGGTTCAGTCTGGTTCAACCGGATTGGTCTGTCCCGGTCATTCATTGAGCAACATCGGTAAGGTTGGCATCATTGACTCACAGTTGGATGTGGATGCATTCATGTATATGTATGTGTCCTCATGTATCTGTGTGTTTCTAAATATATTGTTCATAACTCCCTCTGGTCGAGTAATTTTTGAAGTGTAGTGACTGCTGGAAAGCTGCCATTACTCATACTTCTCGCCTCCTTTACCACCTCTTCTACGGCTTCGATATAAATACCCCCTCCGCCTCCGTGGTATTTTCTTCGGGGTTATAAGAGACTTAGCTCTGTTTCTCGACCGTTATATCGCGTGACTATCTCCCCTCCGCCTTTTGGGATTCTTTCTCACGTCGTGTAGACGCGTTCTTGAAGCTATAAAATGAGGTATCCTCTTGATAAGTCGGCAGACCTCGCAAAGGCTCTATATCTTTATGATGTACTGTTTTTGTTTATGCCACGAAACTACGTAGTCGAGGAATCTAGGAGCAGTTTAGGTATGATACATTTTATTACTAATTATATCTAAATGTTCCTTCTCTCTTCATAATGTATTTTTAACTCTGATACTGGTTCAGTCTGGTTCAACCGGATTGGTCTGTCCCGGTCATTCATTGAGCAACATCGGTAAGGTTGGCATCATTGACTCACAGTTGGATGTGGATGCATTCATGTATATGTATGTGTCCGCATGTATCTGTGTGTTTTTAAATATATTGTTCATAACTCCCTCTGGTCGAGTAATCTTTGAAGTGTAGTGACTGCTGGAAAGCTGCCATTACTCATACTTCTCGCCTCCTTTACCACCTCTTCTACGGCTTCGATATAAATACCCCCTCCGCCTCCGTGGTATTTTCTTCGGGGTTATAAGAGGCTTAGCTCTGTTTCTCGACCGTTATATCGCGTGACTATCTCCCCCTCCGCATTTTGGGATTCTTTCTCACGTCGTGTAGACGCGTTCTTGAAGCTATAAAATGAGGTATCCTCTTGATAAGTCGGCAGACCTCGCAAAGGCTCTATATCTTTATGATGTACTGTTTTTGTTTATGCCACGAAACTACGTAGTCGAGGAATCTAGGAGCAGTTTATGTATGATACATTTTATTACTAATTATATCTAAATGTTCCTTCTCTCTTCATAATGTATATATATATATGTATATATATATATGTATGTATGTATATATGTATGTATGTATGTATGTATGTATGTATGTATGTATGTATGTATATATATATATATATAAATATATATATATATATATATGGAAAGTTATATTTAAATTGTTGGGTTACAACTAGTAAATATTTATAACTGATATAAAAGCACTCGACAAGTATTTGGAGTATATTTACAATATTAAATAAATGGAAACTATATTTATAAAACCATATTTATTTCATTATATATATTTCAGGGATATCATATTAACAATATGCTATGCCTTCCTCAGACAAAATACAATATAAACAGTTTTATAGATAAATAGATTCGACATACCGTAACAACATCGACTTGTATTTGAACTTGTATTTGAACTTGTATGTGAACTTGGCAATATATTGTCAATTAATTTTGAAGGGTTGATCTTTGTGGTTTATTTTTATTTTTATTTTTATTTTTATTATTGTAGTATTTTCTAATATTTTTATTTTTAATATTTTTAATATGTAATATTTTTAATATGTAATATTCTTTCGTAATATTTTTTAGTTTTCTATTTTATTATTACTTATTATTATTATTGTTATTTTTTAGTTTTGTTTCTGATATATATTTTTATTTATATTTTTATTAGTATATTGAAATCTGCTCTCTATTTCTGCTTGATAGATAATCTTGTAGAGAAAAGACAGGAATAGTAATATTGACTCTATATATATTTGTGTGTATATATATACACATATATGTATACTTAAATTTTTATACCACAATGAGAATGTTTTCCGTGAACTTAGGGTTTGAAGAGTTGATCATGTAAATTCACATAGATGTTTGTAGTTATCACATAAACATATGAATTTTTTTTTTTTTAAACTAAACATAAGATCATTAATTTTCACACATTATGGACACATGTCTCATTCAGGAATACTGATATTTACAATATAGTGGCTGGTTTTTATAAATACTAATACCTCTACATTAAAACATAGGGTTTTTACGCCTCGCCTATGTCTGGTTATTTTAAAATTTTTTTTCTCTCTCTATATTTTTTCTCTCTCTATATAACAGCTGGTTTCTCTCCATATATCTCCCTTACATTAATACTAGAGCTAAATAAATAAATAAATAAATAAATGTATCATTGATACGTTTACTCAACAGACGTCCCACTACCTAGTTTTCTATATATATGTATCTATCTCTATTTCCTCTCTCTATATATATATATATCTCTCTCTGTTTCTTTACATGAAGTTCTTCTCTTTATCTATCTTTCCATCTCTCTATTTTGTTCCATGCATTTCTTCTTTTTCTTCTTTTTCTTCGTTCTCTGTCTTTCTTTCTTTTTTCTCTCTTTCTTTCTCTCTGTGTACAATTTTTTCACTGCCAATTCAACTTTTTCAAATACAAGTCGATGTTGTTACGGTATGTCGAATCTATTTATCTATAAAACTGTTTATATTGTATTTTGTCTGAGGAAGGCATAGCATATTGTTAATATGATATCCCTGAAATATATATAATGAAATAAATATGGTTTTATAAATATAGTTTCCATTTATTTAATATTGTATATATATATATATATATATATATATATATATATATATATATATATATATATATATATATATATATATAGTAGAATAATCGAGAATCGGAATATCAGCCCACGAAATCACGATAAACAATATCCGATATATGTGGCAGAGGGCTCAATAATTGTGAACAATCAGAGCTATAACTATCGTTAAAATACCAACACATAGAGATCATGCCTAAAATCATCCGTGCAGCCGAAAAAGGACGACCAGGAAGATTCGGGTAACTCAAATAAAATATCAATAAATTAATAAATTAAATGAATGTAAAAAACTCACCCATATATATATATATATATATATATATATCTTCTTCTAGTTCGTCCTCATCAACTTATTCCTTGGAGGGCGGTGGTAGCAGATTCTCAAACACGCCTTCCAGTGAGTCCTCTCAGAAGCTACTGTCTGTAATTGATCTGGCTGGATTCACAAAGGAGACCAAATGTTACTCCATAGACACTTCGGAGGAATCCCATTTTTGCCGGTTGTATTCGCGATCGTATTCTTTCGCTTAATGCTCAAGAATCAAATCTATAAACAGGGGCTGTTCCGAATACCGAACTGAAGATAACGATCTTAGCTTCTACCTCTCTTCGGCTGACGACCAAATGCTGATGCTGGCGCATTACTGCCAGTTTTTTGCCATACATAACACGTGGACACGGTCCCGGGGTAAATGATCTTTTTCACCTACTACTTCAGTGGAACTCCATTCACATGTACAATGCACTGCACGGGCTTGCTTAGGAAGACGAGATTTTCAGTCTCTGTAGCACTGATTTATATTGCTCCCCATCCGCACCCGGCAGTAACATTACCATGTCGAAGATCAGTTTTATAGTAGTTAAGTAATACTATGTCGTCCCTCAATTCCAGTCGACTGGTCCTACACTCATCAGTTTTGATATCACTTCCAATCCGGCTGCACATGTCAATCCTGTCTATGAATATGATGAACAGGTGCGATCAGAGAATGCGGCATTGGCGGGGTCCGATATCCACGTTGAATGGTTTCGACTTAGCGCATTTTTTTCGAACACAAATACTGAGGCATTCATATTACGACATCATGCCATCAATAAGTTCTCCATCGATATCGATCTCGTTCTCCGGCAAAATCTTCCCCAGTCACTTAGCACTGGAATATATATATATATATATATATATATATATATATATATATATATATATATATATATATCAATTAAAAGGTTATTTGTCTCCAATCTGTTATGAGTAAAATTGATATATGTACATGTGTGTGTGTGAGTGTGTGTGTGTAATGGTATGTAGTTGCGCATCTGACATTTAATCAATTCGAACCATATTTAACACAATCTTATTTGTTTAAGCTATTTTGGTAAACCTTTTGTAAGTCAACGCCATTTCGCATTTATTTCTTATTAAAATTCATGGCGACAGAAATCTCACTATATTCTTATTCATTTTGTCTTTTTTCACACAAAATATAAAAAGAAAATGAAGTGGTAAAATTCCCTTGATTTGAGAGCGAATTTCTGTCTTTGAAGAGAAAATAAAATGGCCGTCAAATGGTTTGTGGTGAATATACAAATGTCTTTTGGAATTTTAACTTAAAAAATTACAACGGAAAGACTGAATCTCTTTCAAATTTACAAACACAGATTGAATGCAAATGTTAATATCTTCGAAATATTAGACCAAGAATAATTTCAAATTGAAAAGAAGATAAAATATTTCCTCTATTCAAGTTTGAGGAAAATATTTTTTTTAATTGCTTAAAATGAAGCATGCCTCAGACATTTCATTGAAGAAATACTAAATTAGTTCTGCCACACAATACATTGACACAGAGTACGTCTGTACATACAAACAAATGCACAGAGATACACATATGCACAAAGAAGATAGAAAGAGATAAAAAGGAGCATGTAGGCTAATTTAGATGTCACATCATATAGTTAATTGTTCACTGTTTAAGAGTAAAAACTCTCGGGAGAGCTGGACCTCAGGGTCTTAGAGAAGAAGTCCCCCCCCCCCTTATGCAAGGTGTTTCGGCGCTTAACATCTTTCACTTTAAGGAAGGGTCATAACTCCTGGTTGCTCTTCTGCTTAATACCATTTAGCCATTTGGATATCGGAGATTTGTTGTGCATTTAAACTATGTGGGGTTTATGTTCATCCTTGACCATATTCGGCTGGAACTCCCCAGCGTTGTCCCTGCTTTCAAACGTGACACAATAGTGTCACCTCCGCCACGGCATCACCTCCATGACTTTAGTTTACTTAGGAAACATTTAAGTTCTCAAATGCCACGGCAACCTTCAACTGTTTATTATAATCACATTTTTCACGGACGGTACCCATTTCTCGCTAAGATCTGGATATCTGGGATGGGGTTTTCACTGTCTTAATCCATAAGCATGCCTGCAGATTGTATAAACAATGTCTCCGAAAGAGGATAACTTGTGTTCCAGTGTGCTCTTCTCTAAGGTTTAACCTCGCAGCGTCTGATATCAATTCGTAGTCAGAATCAACATGTTGGATATCATTGGCACTACATTTTGACGACTGGCATATACGCATCTCTTTCTCTGTCCTTTTCTTTCTCCCTTTTAATACACACATACACAATGATCGCACTTCACACAAATGTTATAAATATATTTATATGATAACGTACAAGCTCTGTTAGCTCTGGCAGAATCGTTAATATCGGCCCAAATTATTTTAATTTCAATTTCTCAGTTCAAATATGGCCCAGTACAAATTTTCCTTTCATGTTTAAGGGGTTGATAAATAAAGTACTAATCAACTACTCCACTCAATTTAAATGCTTTTTATCTCTGTTAAATTGCGTGTCTTGTGTTTGAAGTAGAAACTTATATAACATATATCCTCGGGGTAATTTGTTCGATCTTCCACACTTATTCATGAAAACAATTGACGAATATAATTTCTTGATTTAAAATGTTGATAAACTCAAAGTTGCTATCTGAACACTATTCATCTTAAAACTATTTCTCTTCCATTTTCGTTTCATTTCTCTCATTTTATTTACTTATTCTCTGTGATGTTTTCGAATTGCTTTCCTTTATTTGTTTTAGTTTTGTTTCATTTCTAATTTTTCATGTTTTTTTGTGTTTTTATTCACACAGATAGCACTCAATGGTATACACAATTACTTATAAAGAAATCTATCACAAATTAGTTCTATTCTTTTAACTTTATAATTTTTTTTCTGAAACTACTTAATATTTTGTCATTTGATGAAACACAATATTTCCTTTAACTCCAAGTTTTGACTGCTCAAAACCGACATATAATTGTCTAATTACCGTTTCATCTTTTCTTTTCTTCACACTTCTTTTTAATGCCACCACCTTCCTATTTCAATACATTGATAAAATTCCATTATCTTCCAAACAGTCCCTCATAAAATGTTTCACCTATTTGTCTGTCTCTATATAAACGAACAGTTACAAAAATAATATAAATAATTTATATATATATGAAACGAAAGGAGCTGTGTGGTTACTAAAAACAAGGTTTAGGGCGGTGATTAGGACGGAACAGGTAGAGAAAGGAAGAAAGGTGTTTCCATCGTCAGCTGTAAATGTTTCCTGGACCGATGTTTCGGCGCTGAATTACAGGACATCGGTGTAGTTCGGGTGCACCCGATGCCTATTATTAATCACAAGGCCAGGTGAAAAAGGAGAGAGAAAGAGAGGAAACAAGGGGGAGAAAAAGGAGAGAGATAAGGAAAGAGAGGGAAAGGAGGAAGAAGGGAAAACAATAGGAAAGGAATGGGAGAAAGAAAATGTGTACAGGTCCCATCGTGGGAAGACACGGGTTAAAGAATCTTGCCGGCTGTGGGACCTTATTATCGTATGTAAGGGAAAATTCTTTCTGAAGAGCCGAACTTTCCATTTGAAGTCCCTCGGATTTCCAATCTTTTGTGAGGCGAAACCGTCGGTAAAAGCAATATGGATAGGTAAATATTTATATTATATTTTTTTAATTTATTTTGAAAGATTGTTTGAATTTTACTTGTTCCGCTTATCTCAATTTTATAGTTCTGGTATCTCAAATGAATACGTTGAACAACAACTGTATCCTAGACACCCTATATATTTCCGAGGGTACTTAGTACCTGTGGGGATATTGATCTCATTTTATGTTAATTCTCCCATGTGTAGAGAAAACATCCTTTGTTTACCTAGCTGCTATTTTTAGTGGTGTGGCAGACAACGCGTCTATGCTAGTCCTGATTCTACTAACGACCATTTCACGTGTAGTTCACGGTTACAGCTCCTTTCGATCCTGCACTAGGTGGCTGAAAGCAATATATTTGCTGGCTGTGGCACTTAATGTCCTATGTAAGTGAAAATGCTTTCCGAGGAGCCGAACTTTCCATTGGAAGTCCCTCGGATTTCTAATGTTTCGTGAGGCGAAACCGTCGGTAAAAGCAATATGGATAAGTAAATATTTAAATTATATTTTTTGAATTTATTTTGAAAGATTGTTTGAATTTTACTTGTTCCGCTCATCTCAATGTTATAGTTCTGGTATGTCAAATTAATACCATTGAACAACAACTGTATCCTAGACACCCTATATATTTCCGAGGCTACTTAGTACCTGTGGGGATATTGATCTCATTTTATGTAAATTGTCCCATGTGTAGAGAAAAAATCCGTTGTTTACCTAGTTTCTATTCTTAGTGGTGTGGCAGACAACACGTCTATGCTAGTCCCGCTTCTTCTAACGAATTATATATTAAATATATCAACGGGGTACTTTAATACACACAGAAAATATAAATAAAAAGTATAAGTATATAAAAAATCAATAGATAAAAAAATAAACGAAGAGTTACAAAATTGGTACAAATTATATTTCACACACATATATATATATATATATGTATGTATGTATATAATTTGTATCATTTTTGTAACTCTTCGATTATTTATTTATCTATTGATTTTTTATATACTTATACTTTTTATTTATATTTTCTGTGTCTATCAAAGTACCACGTTAACATCTTTAATATATCTTCTCAATCCTTTTCTCCTCATATCCCTTATATTCTTCGTCTTCTGTCTCTTTCACTCTTCCTTTTTTCTACCCCTTCATTTTGTCTCTCCCTTTATATCTCTTATGCTGATGTATCTACATTTACTGAGAAAACCTATGAATTAGTCCCCCTACAACTGCCAATCATTTTATACCTGTTCGCAAACCTATACGAGTAATAAATGTTCATCATATAATTTACGAAGTAAACATATCTATTCCTACTCGAGTCCTTTTCAATAAATAAATATATCCTCTGAGGCCTTTTTAATAATCTGTTAGCTAAAACATATGTACTTATGCTGGGTTTAATGTGATCATCTCCAGTGCTTGAAAAAGTCCATATTTCACTTCTATGGAACTTTTCTGTTCAAACTAACGGAAGGAGAGGTAGATGCAAATAGGCCAGCCATTATATTGAAGGATTTAAAAAACAAATCGGACGTCCTCATTGATGTGACTGTCCAAACTGATATATATGTAAACTTTGTTTATTAATGCATTGAGTACATTATCTAACTATGGTTCCGTTCTTTTCCTCTTCAGAATACTTGTTACTTATACACAAAAGCACGCCCCCCAGTCCCCACCCACCCACACCCACACACATGCACACGCACACACACACACACACACACACACACACACATATATATATATATATATATATATTTATCGAGATTCTATAAATTGTGTATTGAGGAAATGTTTTACATATTTAAATGTAAAAACTCTATTAATCAAAAGAAACGAATTTATTTAATTTTTGTAGACATCGCCAGAATTCAACATTCAGAACTATATATAACTTATAATTATACTTATAATATTTCTACTTATTTCCATAACAATCTCATCCACTTGGTTTTAATATATTGATATCTCTAAATCCTAATATATATAACATTTGGTTTAATTCCACTTCTTAAAGTTTCATAATATATATACATATATAATTCTAATCTTTTTTTTTATTTTAATTTTAATTTTAATAATCTTTATTTCTTTATTTTTATTTCTTTAATTTTTATTTCTTTAAAAATTACTTATCTCTTATTAATTATTTTTTTTTAATTTTCTTAAATTTTTCAATATTTTTTCAATACTTTTTCAATATTTTTTCAATACTTTCTCAATATTTTTTCAATATTTTTCAATAGATTTATAACCACTAACTGATTCTGACTAAATGTATCTTTCAACATCTATACTTAATTTGACTAAATAGTCTCACACTAACGAATAAATAAAGTTTTTTCCGTATCTTCCCATTTTAAATCATATAAGTATAAATATTCTTATTAACTCAGTTAATTTAATTTATTTAACTTAATATTTATTTACATTAAATACAAAACAAATATCCCTCATAACTCATTAGATCAATTATCTATAACATGATATACCCATTTATTTATTTATTTATTTATTTATTTATGTATTTATTTATTTATATACTTATAACAGAAGAACATTATTATATTATAAACAAATTTTAAACAACTAATAATCGTAAATACATCTTCCATGCCAATTCGTTTTATATTTCAAAATCCTTGCGAGGAATGTTTTCTACAAATTGCATTTATATTCTCAAATAGATTGAAGTTTCGTTTAGCTCAACACAATTAAGCGGACCTCCGTTAGTTTTGCCGATTTGTATTCCAGCCTGCTTATCTTTAAGTTAACTTTCGGCCACGTTTAGTTTGACAGAGTGTGGAACATGGCTTCCTCTTTCAATTAAGCACACTGCCCATGCAACGGTTTTCAAAATATATTTCGTCACCCAAATTTCTCACACATAGTTCGGTTCAACTCGTAGATATGACAAATGATACTTGATCAAGATGCCACGAACTATGATCGAATCCTGAGCCTAATGATTGCGAAGTGTACTCTTTAATTATTCAACCTCGCCGCGTCAAATAACTGAATCGTAAGAACATACTGATAATTTTATCAGACACTTCTTCGAGATTGGGGACCATATTTTAAAGATGATGAGAAATTTAAAAAGAATTGGCAAGAATGGTATCATCATAATACTATGCTGGAGGTGATTCTAATTTGTTGATTTCCTGGGACGAACAGCGGGTAATTGTATTCGTTTAATACGATATTGGTCAAAAATTGTTTCTCCTTTGTAAAAATAAACGACGAAAAATGTACTATACTATTAACAAATGTAGATACATACCATCATAAACCGCCAAATAAGCTTTTGCAACGCATTGCGATTCTATTGGAAAATCAGCGTACATAATTTCTAGTCGAACCACTTGGTTCTTAGTCGTGGAAAGGAGCCAAGAACATGACTGTATTCTGCAATATAGCAAAAAAAACAAAATGAATAAATTGCAATAAAAGATTTATTAGAATTACATGACATAGATTAATAAATGTACGCATATCTAACGGTTCATACTGTCTCTTCTTTCTTTCACACTCCCTCTCTCTCTCATCCCTCTCTCTCCCCCCTGTCTCTATATATCTCTCTCTCTCTTAGTATACTCCGACATAGCATGCGATATTATATTCTTACATTTAGAATTGTCTACGGTTTCACCTATTCCAATTCACTGATGCATTGCTAGTAGTGATAGTATTATGGAAATAATGATGACGATGATAGTGATGATGTTGCTGTGTGTGATGTGTATAATGAGATTAATGATGATGATATTAAAATATGATGGCATAAAGCTAAAGTGGGTGATGGAGCTGCTGTTGTTCATGATGATGATGAGGAGCATTACGAAGTTGGCAACAATAATCAAATGATTGGCTATACAAGACATTAGTGATTGGATAGTAAACATTTACTGTTTTATGAAAGTTGCTGTCTATCCCTCTTTTCCTCATTCACTACATACATACATTAATCTCAATTTCTGATTCTCCTTCACTCTTTCAATCTCTTCATTTCTCTCGCTCACACACACATGTCTTCTGTGTATCCCTTTCTCACTCTCACTCTCTCAACCTCTTTCTCCCCTCCTCCTCCTGCTCTCACACACACGCACACATACTTACATACCTCCCATTTTTACCTTATTATTATTCTTTACTTCAGTGTGTTTGTCTTCTTTCGTTATTCTCATATACACCATAAATTCAAAATAAATGCACAGCGAGTCAACAACTAAGCCTTTACAGCGGATGCTTGACCTGTTAGTAGGAGCAACCAAATATCCTTCAAATTCACCCTACTCTCTTAAAACGGGAAGTACACACTCGATCATAAAATAGTTGATATATGGCCAGGAATAGGTTCTGCATGATCAAATTTGGTCATAGATATGTTCACTTCGGTTAACTTGTGCCAAAACAAGAGCAATAACAAATCATATATCTTATGACTAGATATCTGACCGTCAAACACTTACAAGGCTGCCCTGCAAAACCAACATTTTCTTTGCATTGGTTCTATCATTAAAGTTTTAAAGGTTCAACGATATGCGTTCAAATCTCAAGAAAACAGTTTTGCGTTTGTTGTATATGGTGTCGATGGATGCAGCACAAATCAATCATAAACTTGGGTTAGTTTTTCGCTCTTTCTTTCTCTTATTAATTATTTCGGGATTGACTACGTGACGCGGGGAAAACATTATTGACTACCTACGCGCAATACCTTTTTTTCCCCCAGAAATGATGAGGATTTAACAATTGGCAAGTAAACTACTCTCATAGAAACAAATAAAAATGAAACTAAATCTGATATACTATTGAAAACTATCAAGGTCGGTACAGTACAGAGTACAACATGGAGCAAATATTATTTTAAGCTGGAGTCATCATTCGAAAGATTTGAGTTTTGTTGACGATGTCTATTATAACAAAAACAAATTGTTATCACCGTGCTTCGCAAAAATCAGATTCAAGTAATAATAGTCCCCCAAGCTATTGTTTTCATTTCCTCATTGCATGATTAATTCTAATTGAAGTTGTGTAAAATTTAAATCTTATCACCCTTGGCTTGACACAAATTCACGAACAAACTTCGTCTCTGAGCATATGTTTGCTAAATTCACGGGAAAGGTAAATGTAATTGATTTATAATTTCTTTGTTCACTACATTAGATACGTTAGAATGAGCATACCTAATGAATCAGCCTCTTCATCATGAAGCCTACGCTTCTGAAATTGGAGCATTTAATGAAAAAATAACATTTCTTGCCCGATAGAAAGACAAAATTAGAAATATATCCGAGAAATGTCTACTTAGTGAATAAGTCTGGCGAGTAGACATATATATATATATATTGACATGCTGTACGGTCGTTACATCGACGACTGTATCGCAGCCACGACTCTCCCCGAGAACAGCTCGACTCCTTTCTCTCCTTCTTCTGCTCCTTCCACCCCGCCCCCCTCCACTTCACCACGTCTATCTCCACCACCCACGTCCACTTCTTAGACATCTCCGTCGCCTTCAACCCCTCCCACCACTCCCTCGTCACCTCCGCCTTCTTCAAACCCCCACCGACGCCCACTCCTACCTCGATTTCACCTCTTCCCACCCAACACACACTAAACACTCTATTACCTACTCCCAACTCCTTAGGATCCGCCGCCTCTGTAGCCGAGATGCTGAATTTGACTCCCAGACCCTTTCCCTAGTCAGCCATT
>OZ024743.1:265999233-266029233 GCA_964016885.1 Eledone cirrhosa | reverse complement strand
CTCTCTCCATTCTGATCCTTCTTCCGAAGTGATATCGGAAGAAGTAGACCAGACTATGGCCAGAAAGGAAGTTGCCTGACCTCAGACCTTTCAATCGTGTCCACCAAACAACCTCTTTCAACATGGCTATTACGCACAGAAAAACCGCCTTTGCTTCCTTTGTGAAGAGGGGAGGCGGTTTGATTGTCATCACGGACTCGGCGGTCAATTTAATCGGCGCCACCCGCGACAGCAGTTGTTCGGCGTAGCCCCACAGATCAGCCACGCCCGGACATTGCACCAATGCGTGCGCTACGGTTTCTTCGTAACGCACGCATCTAGGGCAAATCTTTTTTGAGGGATCCCTGCCCGGGCGCCCGTGTCTGTAGAGCCTCTCTCGAACGGGTAGATCCCCTCGGTAGCACTGCCAGGCCAGTGACTTCTGGAAGTTGTCCATTGGTCCTGGGCCGAAAGTCCTACCGAACAGGCTGGCCAGTTCGTCCTCTTCCATGTCCAGCGACTCTCCAAGGGTGTCATCGCCCCTGCTAGCCACCAGCCCTCTATAGAATGATGAGGTGGATTCTCCACCGATGGCCCGGCCCGCTTGCCAGAGAGCCCTGAGCGCCTGAGCACACTCAGTGTGCCAGTCTCCCAGTTTTCCGGATCTTTGCTTGACCCAGGACTGTAGCTGGGTGAGTGAGACGAGTCTCGGAAAGGCTCGTTTCACGAACGGAGCCCACACCGGTTGACCAGTGAGGAATACCTGTAGGTGCCGTAGCCTTAATGCGTGCCTACGCATCATCAACCACGGCATCCCCAGCCCTCCTTTCGAAGGTTGTTGGCAGCAGATGGATCTTCTCACCATAGGAGGATGCTTCTTCCAAAGAAATTGGAAGAGCATGCGTTCCATGGTGGTGAGTGTTTCCTTAGGGCAAGGCACGACAGTCAGGCGGTAGTAAGTGACGGACGCTATGTAAATGTTCGCCACCTCCGCCCGGCCTTTTAGGGACAGCTTACACTTGGCCCATTTCTGGGTTAGTGCAAACACCTTGTTCGTAACCTCGTTCCAGTTCTTTTCCACCTGGAGGTCCGGTCCAAACCAGACCCCAAGCAACTTTACCGGGCCCTCCGTCCAGTGTCCGACGACACCGTCAGGAGGCATCGGTCTGCCTCTCCACGTTCCGAGTTGCAGCCCGATGGATTTTTCCCGGTTCAGTTTCGCTCCTGACAACCTTTCGTACTCCTCCAGTAAGGTACCGATCGCCTCGATCTCCGAGTCGGTTGATACCATTACTGTTACGTCATCGGCGTAGGCCGACACCGCTTTGCTCGTTCCTGGTTCCAGGGGGATACCCTGCAACAACTCCAACTTCCTCAGTAAAGGCTCGAGAGTCAATACGTACAGAAGGGAGGAGAGAGGGCACCCCTGTCGAATGGATCGTGTGATTTCGAACGGCTTCGAAAGGTAGCCGTTCACCTTGATCCTAGAACAGATGTGGTTGCTATGTAGGGCAGTGATCCAGCCTCTGAAAACAGGACCGAACCCAGCCGCCGCTAGCACCGCATCCAGGTAACCATGGTCGACCCTATCGAAGGCCTTAGACTGATCCAAGTTGATCAGGGCCCCACCGAAGCCGGGTTTGTTGCCAACCCTCTCTATGATGTATCGCATGAGGTGGAGGTTATCGTGAATGGACCTGGATGGGATAGCACATGTCTGCGCATCTCCCACCAGGCCACCCACGACAAGCGCCAACCTCTTTGCTAACACCTTGGCCAAAATCTTTAACTCTGTGTTTAGCAGGGTTATGGGCCGAAAATTATTTATACTATCCCCCTTGTTCTCGTCCTTCCTCACCAGCGTGACTACGCCCTTGGCTACAGAACAAGGAATTCTCCCGTTCTGCTGCCAATTGCAGTAGACCGCTTCGAGGAGTTCGGAGAAGAAGACCGGCATTGCTAAATAAAGTTCGTAAGGTATACCATCGAGACCTGGAGATTTGCGTCTGCTGCATTGGCTCAGCGCATCTCCGATCTCATCAGCCGAGATTGGTCCCTCGCAGGACTCTGCCTCTTTGTTCGAGAGACGCGGCAGGCCGTCGAGGTATGGACCGAAATCCACGCCCCGGCCCGGACCCTCGCCTCCCCCGAACAATCGGGCAAAGTGCTTTTGAAAGGCCTCGCACATTTGCTTAGGCTTCCGGATCACTCGTCCATCTTCGTCTTGCAACGACCGGATGGTGGATCGATTTCCACTCTTAGCTTCTGTCACGCGGGCCCATCCAACGGCTTTGGCCCCCTCATTACCTAGAGCACGTATTTTACTTCGAATGACGCAGCCTTCATGCTTTGCATCGAAAAACTGGTTCAAGGCCGTCCTCGATGCCAGCACTCTGGCCACATCTTCGCTCTTGATTGCCTCTTCTAATTTACCTGTTAATTCTTTCTCGTTTCTATTCCTATCGGCAGCTAACATCTTGCTATAACTTATTGATTCTGTTCTAATCTCTCTTTTGAGAGATGCCCACCATCGGTTGTTGACGATTGCACCCGTCAACCTCTCCTTAACTAATCTGCTAATCCGGTTTCTGTAAGTCTCTTTTGCCGGTAAAGACAAATTAAGTTTCCAGTAACCGGGACCCTGTCTATGTGTTTTCTCGAGATTGACCACGCAGGTCACTAATTTGTGATCCGTGTAGCCAACCGTGCGCATTTCTGGACAGCTTAATATGTCCCTATCCTTACTTCTAACTAAGAATCTATCTAAGTACGATCTAGATTGACCACTGTGGTTTCTCCAAGTCCAGGTAGGCACAGTTGGAAAATCTAGTCGATATCTATCGACCAAGTTAAAACGGTCGAGTAACCCCTTGAGGCTGTTACACCCCCTCTATTAGGACATGCTCCTGCATAGTCCCAACGTGCATCCAGGATGTCATTCCAATCCCCCGCTAGAAGCAGGGAACGCGACGTTCCCAGAAAAGTCTCCAAACGCTGGAAGAAGTCGGGCCGTTCAGCTCCGAAAGGGGAGTAGACGGCGACCAGTCTCAAGGCCGCACTTTCACTACTGCCAACGTCTAGCACCAACAAACGACCCTCCGGGTCCGAGTGCACAACCTGTACGGCAAGACCCAGGTGTTTTTGCAGCAGTACGACAACCCCACCCCCACCTCCAGGTTGACAGAGAGATGCATGCACCTCAAAGTCATCGAAGGTGGGGGCCAGCTGCCGCACGACGCTGATTCGAGTCTCACAGATAACCATTACATTTATACTACATGACCTGAGGTCATTTAGAAGCTTTGCTTGCTTCCAAGTTGAGCCCAGGCCACGTGCATTCAAACATCCTACTCTTAACACATCCATGTGGGCGGCAGAGCCAAAGGAGAGTGTAGAGACCTACCTTTCCGCTTCCCGGGGTTCGGGTTGCACGACTTCCATGGGGTCGGGGGTGTTGGGTGAAGGGGTGTCTTGTGGTGGTGTGGGGTCGTCAGTGTGTGGTGGGGTTGGGGTGTTTGGAGTTGTGTTGGGGAGGGGAAGGGGAGGGGGAAAGCTTTTTAGTAGGACGCGGTTTATGGGTTTGACAGAGGGTGGTCCTACGTCCTCCTTAAAATCCTCTTTTAGTTTTTGGTAGAGGTTCATTGGGATTTTTATTAGTTTTAAATGTGGGTGGTTTTCTGACGAAACAAAGTTTACACCTTCGGTTTATACCGAAGGATTATTGCATATGAGTTCATTTAATTTATTATTGTTTCTGTTGATGTAAGTATAGTGTAATGTCTTTTTTTCCGATGGTGTGAGTGTTTCGAAGAGGGGAGGGGCAGGTTTGGTTTTGTTTGTTGCTGGAGGGGTGTTTTCTGTTTTGTTGGATTGTGTTGCGATTTGGGTGGGGGTTGTTTGTCCTTGTGTGTTTTGCACATGTTTTCTTTTTTTCCTTTTAATCTGTCTGAAGGACTCCGTTTCTTCCTCCGAATTCATTGGGTTATCTTCAGTGTTGGAGGGAAGAGGTATGTTTGCTGGTAATGTTTCCGTGTTGGTTTTCTTTGTGGGGGAGATGGATGTCACTATGTTAGACTGTGTTGTGTGTTGTGTCTGCGGTGGTTGTGTTGTTTTATTGAGTGAGAGGTTGGGTGGGCCTGTATTTTGTTTTGGAGTAATGTGTTGTGACTGTTTGTGTTGTGGTGGTGTTGTGGTTTTACTGAGGGACGGGTTGGGTGGGACTGAGTTTTGTTGTTTGTTTATCTGTTGTGGTGGTGGTGGTGGAGCTGGTGTTGGTAGCAGGGTTTTCTTTTTGTTGAGTTGGGTCAAGCGGCCTTCAGGTGCCCTCTGCCTGCACAGATATGGCAGGACGGCCTTCTCCCCTCCACGCTAATGTTTATATACCCGTGGTCCTCTAATAGGATTCTGTCGGGTATTTGGGCGATGCGTTCAGGCTTCATTTGTACTACCAGCTCTATACCTGTTCCACTGAACGCATTGCCTGTGGTTTTCCCAATGGAAATCACGTTGTCATTCACTGGATCGATGAAGCCAGCTATGAGCCAGCAGTAGTCCACATCTGGCATCATTGCATCCAGCCATATGCGTTGAGTTTTTTTTTCCCATATAAGATGGATAAAAGGTGAAATTTTTCGAACGAATCGGTGAGAAAGCACATTTTTTTGCCGCCGATTCGTTCTTCATGATAATTGCTAGGCTTCCATACAGTCTGTCATTTCTTATGAAAGTTGTTTCATTCAGTACTTCTGTGAGTACTGTTTTGATATCTGCTTGAGAAGGCTGTTCAGGTTTTTTTGTACTGTTGTTGATGGTCCGAAACTTGACCGTTCGGCTTTCAATGTCTTTCGTGAATTCTTGAGGCATTTTTACCAATAAAATACCATTCTCACCTTCACTTATGTATTGTTTTGCGTCCGTGATCCTTCGTACCACATCTGAAATGTTTTCCGCTATATAAGTCAAAGATTTCTTTGTTTTCTGTGCAAATGAAATCTTGTTGTCTGCTTTGTTTTCTGATATGGTGTTATTTTCAACTGTTATTTTTTTGTTTGTTGTGTCTTTGTTTGTGTTATTAGTATTGTCATGCAATTTTTCAAATTTTTTTGTTTCGTTGTTGGAATCCAAGTCCAGATTTATGTTTTCGTCATTTAATTTTTTCTCCGCAGATTCGTCCGTTTTTATTTTCATTTTTCCTTCCTTCTCTATGACGTTAGTTGGGAAGGAAGGGAGGACTAAAGCGTGCGAGCTTACAACTCTTACCGCTGTCCCCCCACCACTATTTTCGTTCGCTGCGTTTAACATTTCTGTTAGACGATTGAAATTTTTTACACAAAATTTTTTAAAACAGGTTTTTCACCTCTAGGAGGGGTAAAGATGAGCTGACCCACCGCCTGACAGTTCAGACGGAGGGTCAAGCTACACAATTGTATCAAAATTAAGTTTGAACTCACAAAATTTCCTCAATAAATTTGAACAAAACTTCTGTGCGAAGTGAATGACATCCACACTGTAGAACAGACGACAGCTAGATTGATAAATAGATAGATAGATAGATATAAAGACATAGATATACCAAGAGAGATATAGGGATACCAGTTTTACAAGTGTTTCACCCGTGGTCGGGTTCGCAACCAATCCCTATTTCATAACGAATGTGCAACGATAGGATTCAACGCGTTAGGTGATGGATTCATCACACTTGTACAAACATTGTCTTTGGAAACTGTTTTATGGTGAAGAAATTAAAGATTAGGGCATAACATTGACCGAACAGCTAAATGATTATCCTCAATTCCGAGAGACAAACTACGATTATAATTAGATTGCTTCTCATTTCGAATTTAAGATTCACAGGAAGAATGTAGCTATACTTTATTTATGATTCTGCAAGGTACAACTATTAGTAATTATATCAAATTCGAATAGGTGAAATGTGATACGAAAATTAGAAGAAAAATATATTTTATCACGTTAAAAATATTCATCTTATTTCCTTATATTTGTTGTTGTCATGAAAAATAATATAAACAATTGTCCTCTATAAAATAATTCCACAAAGATAATACAAAATGGTTGTACCTAGAAGATATGTGTCTATGGCTCGAGTAAAATATAGCATGCCAATAACATAAATCTATAAAAGCTTACCAATAATAATTGTTTCTACTTTAGGCACAAGGCCAGCAATCACCCAGTGCATTACTGGTACTTACCAATAATAATAGTTAATAGATATATCTAGTAGGTATATATGAATAACTCGAGTATTTATAAGTAACACAGATGCCTGAAAATATTTTTTTTAAAAACATGATGGCATAGTTAAGTTCAGACATGTTTTATTAACTCTTTCATGGCTTTTGAAGCAGTATATGAAGCGAAAGCTGTAACAAGTATACAAGAAATGGGAAAGATGATGGTACTTCATGACAAATTAAACAAATGGAAATTTCATCACGCAATGTAGCAATAAGAATAAAATAAAATGAAAAAAATCTACTGACATTCACCACCATAAGTATTTATTTATCACATATGCTGACACACAGGCATAGAATTGCCCCCACATACACGTAAATACTAACTTTATATCTCCGTGTAATATCTATCTATCTATATATCTATCTGTTTATGTATATATATATACAGAGAGAGAGAGAGGTTGGTATCGATATAGCTATTACGCGGAGATAGAAAGTTAGTGTATATATATATATATATATATGTATCTCTATAGAAAGAAAGGGAAAGTGAGAGAGTGAGATACGTACACACAGACACACACAGAGAGACACACACGAACACACATAAATGTGTGTGTCTGATTGTCTGTTTGTTTCTAAGAAGTGTGTATGTGTATATATGTACTTGTGAGTGATTAAATGATTAAAATGTTGAGGTGGACCGGATGATTTAAAAATATATGGTAAGTTAGAATATATATATGCATATATATATGGTAAGTTAGAATATATATATGAATATATATATGGTAAGTTAGAATATATATATGAATATATATATGGTAAGTTAGAATATATATATGCATATATATACAATTTCAAAGTAAAGACAAACAAAAACAAAAATAGTCACAACATATTAAAGCTTGCAAATCGTGGAAGTATGATGGCAGAGTTGGAGTGATAGCAAACAGCGTAGGCAAAGTCTCTTGAGAATAAATAATGATAACAAAAATACTAAGATGAAGACGGTGTAGAACAAGACTTGTATAGATACAAAATTAATATTTTCTTAAAGACGACAAAATGGCGGTTTAAAAATCGCTTTTTATTCATCCATATTGATTTTTTAACGAAAAAGATTAGTAATAATTGACTTTTTGCACGACGTAAAGAGAATTCTAGATAAAATAAATAAATGATAAAAGAAAAACTAACAAACCATATAAAGGAGAACAAAAAATGACAATATGGAAAATATAAAGAAGACGGAAACGAAAGAGCTCAAAAAGAAAACTAACCCAATAAAAATTATAACAAAAGAAGAAAAAATATATTGTTTAATTAAGTTGGACAGGATATTTTTGTTATAACAGCAGATTCTTTGGAAATATAATTCTTGATAGTGAGAAATCTGGCTAGAATAATACCAACAAAAAAGAAGAAAATCACATCCAGATGCACATACGCATACATATTTCACGTGCTCACAGAGAGAGTGAGAGACGGAAAGGGATAGAGACGCACACGCACGCATACACACAGACTCACTCACGTACGTCTAAATCTACACACACTATTACATGAAAACAAAGAAGCGACAAAAGTGAAAATAAGAAATCTTAACCATATCTGGAGTAGTCTTTAATAAGACAAAACTAAATTAGATTCCGATATCCCATATGAATATTATATAGTCATCACGGCGGTGATTGAAAGAAAGGACACAAAAAAAACAAAAAACAGATATTATCAAAAGTAAATTAAGATATAATGAGAACTGCTTTTAGCATATAAAAATTTTAAAATGTTGATAGTGTATAATTGGACTATTTCTGAATTGAGCCAACCAATTACTTCTGCATATAAGCATTTCTGTACATCTCTCTCTCTCTCTCTCTCTCTCTATATATATATATATATATATATATATATATATATATCTCACGCTCTCTCACATTCTCTCTCTATCACTCTCTCTCTCTTTCTCTCTCTCTCTTTCTCTCTCTCTGTCGCTCCTCACACGCATACACACTTGCTATATATGTATGTGTGTGTGAATGTATATATACTTATATATGTATGTGTGTGTGAATGTATATATAATTTATGTATACTTATATATGTGTGTGTGTGTGTGTACATATATTTATATATATGTACACACACACGCGCGTATATATATAGTGAAAATTGGAACGGGAACGAAAACGGAGAGGCAGTACAAACAAAGGTTTATTAGTTTCACGCTCTTGAGAGTGAGGAGGGGGGTGGATATATATATATATATATATATGAACTCATAAATAATGTTATATAGTATTTAAAGACGTTTTACTGGCCGTATTTATTTAGAAGACAAGTTCCGTTTTTTTTTATTTCGTCTATATGTAGATTGAGTTATACATAAATATTTATTATTCAATTAATTAGGTTACAAAACGAATGCACGTTATGAAAATCAACTTCCGCTTTAGGTTTCTTCCGGCTTGTATTTGATTTTAAGTATCGTCCCTTAATGTATTCTCTTCATTTGCACCAGCATACTTTTGTTGTATTTGGTGAAAAGGCAAACGGCTTTGAAATGCTTAAAGACAATATGTGTTTTAGTTTTTTATTTACTTTGTACGTAAAGCCAATAGGAAAAGTTTGCTCACACTTGATTATTTCGACAGTGAGGCTTATAATAAAAAAAAGAGCACGTTTTTTCCTCAATAAATTTATGCATTTTGTATTAATATTTATTATTTAATCATCTTATTATTTGATCAGCAATAACCAGTACATTACTGGTACTTTATTTTATCGACACCGTAAGGAGGAAAGGCAAAGTTAACCTTGACGGGATTTGAACTCAGACCATGAAGGGTCGTAACTATACTGGAAAGCATGGCGTCCGATCCTCTACCGATACTGCAATTCACTGCCCCTTTAGAATAATGATAATAAGATTAAGAACATCGGCTTAAATATCTTAGGGACAAAACTTAAGTGATCATGAAACATTTAGTGAAAATGTAACGCACTTTATGGGTACAGATTTGATTTTCATGTAGTGCATGATGGATATTTATTTTCTGTCCCTAAGGGTATTTTACCCAATCTTCTACAATTACACACACACACACACACACACACACACACACACACACACACACACACACACATATATATATATATATATATATATATATATATATATATATATATATATATCTATATAAATATAAATATATATATATATATATATAATCAACGTTTAGCAAATAAGAAAAAGTTTACAATAAATTTTTAAAAATTCACTGTACCTGCTGTAGTTACCCTTACCGTACGGTTTCAAGTCTCAAAAATAAATGGATAGTCCTTACGGACATCCATTGAAAAAAAAGACTCTCGTCAGAAGATTCTTTTCTCTCGGAGAATATAAAATTCCCGAGTTCTAATTACGAACGCTATTCAAAATTGTTCCCGAGAATATATATATATATATATTTACTAATCCCGGTATTTTTTGGGGGAAAAAAACACGCGATGATATTGCGTTTTGCTGAACTCCTTTTGTAGAGTTTTCTTTCGGAATGTTTTTGACTGTTGTTTCATGTAAACAAACATTTGTCTCATTCTGACGTCACCAGCCCTGTTTTTACACATGTGTGTTTATTTTAATAACCACGCATGATGTTAAACTAGCCTGCTTTTAAATTCCATTTTTGGCATATTACCAGTGAGACCTTGGTTACCATGTTGAGCTCTGCTGAGGAACCAAATCCAAACGTAACCATCTCCACTGAAAGTTTTCGTGAAATAGTCTTTTCAAGACTATACAGAGCATTTGAAGTTGTCCCAAATTGAAGGTTGGGTACTTTAGACTTTGTTTTATCATGCGTTAAGGCTCTATTGATTTTTCCCTGGATTTCTCTAAATTCTGTTGGATAAATCTATATCCTGATTCCTTTTGAATTGAGTCTGAATTATTTTTCCCATATCTTATGTTAACTATTTTCCCATTTTGACGCTATAGTCGCATATATGTTATTGAATACTGTTAGCTTCTCGATACAACAATTTCTATACTTTTCATTTATATATATATATATATATATATATATATATATATATATATATATATATATATATTTAAAAACTAATTGACAAACTACACAAATACCATAGAATATTTAACAGAAAAACTATAAAACTCTCATAATTTACTGCAGCCAACATAGTATGACACATACATAAAATCAACTGCAAAATAAACTCTAAGGAAAATAACATACAAACACACACCGTAGCACCAAATACAAAACGCAAACACATAACAACATCACAACCACATACACGTCAGGGTACATCGCAACAAAACATCAATAAACATAAATCTCAGCCCATTCCTAACAACATACAAAATCGCAACGGAGAACCTGCACACAGGAAGACGTTCAAGTGTAACTGCCATCTGCCGGATAAATGTCCACTACAAAATAGATGCCTGGAACCAAATATAGTGTACCTGTGTACTATCAAATCAGGTAACTTAACATGGTACTGCATAGGTTCTACTGCTGGGGAATAAAAAACAAAGGTATGTACATAGACTTTCTATAAAAAAAAACCCGTAAACTAGAGAACTCAACGACGCTGGCTAATAAGATCTGACAGCTTAAGGACATCAACCAAGAATATGAGATTAGCTGGTCGAAGTTACCGAGTACAAGGGCCTACAAAAATGTAATGTCGCACTGCGAACATGGAGCTGCTCCATATTTTAGAGTATGATAAAATGCTGCTTAAGAACAAAATAGAACGATCAATGTTATGTAGGTACAAAGCAGCTACCAAGTTCTCTAACTTCAAACCGGCATGATTCGATGCCGCAATTACAGAATTCAAGCAGAACCACACGGATGTTAATGTACCAGCTCCATAGCACCCCACTGTTATTAGCTGTAAACTGACCAACTGGTCATTAAATGAACATCATAAATCTCCCAACCTTTCTTTCACTCTCTCTCTATATATAGCCGCATCACCTCCTTTAAGATAAAACAATCAGGGTCACAGACATTAACCACCCATATACCATCACTGCCCCTTTCAGTTTTTATTCTCTATCTATCTATCTACTCCATCCCCGTCATTAGTCCTACCACTAATGTCTCATCCTCGAATCCTTATCCTCACTCACTGCCTCCTCTCCCTTTTCTCTTCCTCTCTTATTTATTTTTTATTTTTTATTTTAATCCTCTGCGATATGATTATACATATTGCATTTATACTACATATTATGTATTTCGTATTTCTTTTCATGTTATTGTTACCTTTACCGTCATCACTATTTTACACATCCACTTACTCACCACTATAACTTCAACTACCACCATTACTACGATTATCAGCAATCGTATTCTGTACTTGTTCTTTGCTTATTTTTTTACATCATTATCATTTTCATTCTAACTTCTTTATTATTATCTGTTATTATCTTTTATTGGATTGGCAGTATCGGTAGATTGTCGGACGCCATGCTTTCCAGCATAGTTACGTCCCTTTACGATGTGAGTTCAAATCCCGCCGAGGTTGACTTTGCCTTTCATCCTTACGGGGTCGATAAAATAAAGTACCAGTAATGCACTGGGTAATTGCTGGCCTTGTGCCTAAAGTAGAAACAATTATCTTTTATTATTGATGTCATCGTTTTCATTCACTTGATTCTCCGATATATCTATAAATACCAATGCCAATACACCCTCCGGTATTCCGATGATTTGATCAGAGACAAACACTGTATTTAAGGTCGAGTGATGCAACTTCGAGTGATTAGCGGCCTTTAGACTCACCTGATCAATGAAACAATTGTTAATAAAACCCATCCTGTACAGCCGACCATGTTATTCTTCACTCTTTCACTACTATTACTCCAAGAATAACCTGCAACGGAATTCTCGCAAACTCGCTACCTAACTAAGCAAACCTCTTGTTGAGTCAAACAGCGCCGTACGTTAAAACATCCATAGTACAGAGTACTCACAACTTCTAACTGGATTACCTAAAACAAAAACTTGATATCCCATATATATATATATATATATATATATATATATATATATATATATATATATATATATATATATATATATATATAATATATATATATATATATATATAAATATATGCGTGTGTGTGCGTGTGTGTGTGTGTTAGAGAGTGAGTGAGGAAAATATAATTATACTCTATAGGATCACCACAAAAATAGAAGATTGCTAATAGAACGAAAAGATATCGGAGAGGCGAAAGCCAACATAAAAAAATAGATGATAGCCACATGTCAGAAAAAGAAATTATCACTTGACAGTTTAGTTATAAATCTAAGAGGGAATCTTGAAGTTCCGACAGTAATGCCTCCACCGATAATATTGACCCCAACAACAATGAATAGAAAAAGAAACACGCCAATTCGGCTGCATCCCGAAAAATAGACTGTGAACGGGTTGAAACAAAGAAGATGGATTTAGTAAGATAGCTGTAAAGAAAGTGTAAGGAACTTGCGATAAAATATGACCAAAAATTACGCATTTTCGATATAGCCATACAACATATACACGCACTCACACACACGCATATATATATATATATGTATGTATGTGTGTGTGTGTGTGTGTGTGTGTGTGTGTGTGTGTGTGTGTGTGTGTGTGTGTGTATGTGTGTGTGTGTGTGTGTGTGTGTTTGAGAGAGAGAAAGAGACGGGAAGAAGGAGAGATCGTGTGAACGTGCTTTCAAAGTATGAACTAACTTTTCGTGTTTTACCACTATATATATATATATATATATATATATATATATATATATATATATATATATATATATATATATATATATATTTATATATATATATATATATGGGTGAATATATATATATATATATATATATATATATATATATATATATATATATTGACACAGACACACATAAACCTATACACATATACGTGATAAAATATGTGATATATATTCTATATTTTATTCCTAGTCATGTAACTTATAGTTTCCATCTGAATAAACCCATTCAAATTTCTATGACTAAAACATAGTGTGTAAATTCATTTTAATATCGCACACTAGACTCTGTTCAGACCGTACGTTGTCGTGGTGTATGGAGCCGGCTTTCGTTCTCTCTGCCTCCGTTTCCACTCATTTTACTTCAACATCTATGTCTCTATCTACGAACAATAGCCAAATAACAACGAACAGCTGACTTGATGGCGTTTCTTCACTTATCGTTTTTAATGAAATAATTTCGTTGCTTGTGTAAGTAGATATACATTATATTGAAAATGACATTTATTACAAAATATCAGTTTGTGAAAAGTGGTCAAATTCTGAAGGCTCGTGAACCCAAACTTCTCTCATCCTTCCAAAGAAGAACTTGCGTCAATATCTCCTAATACGGCCCTCCCTCTCTCTCTTTATATATATATACAATATATATATATATATATATATATAGTGAGTGAGAGAGAGAGAGGGGGAAGCCGTACAGTGCAAATAGGTTACAATTACAGAGCAAATAAGTCGGATGGAGACTGCGAGAGAAGATGTAGACATCTCAGAGTAGAAGGAAAATAAGAGTAAAGAAAAAGAAACAATCACTGAAATTACTTTAGCAACTTATTTGTAACCCAATTTTTCAGATTTACAATCCATTATGATATGGGATCCGTAGGTGTAGGGCTTCAGATAAATCAAGGTTTTCCTTCGTAGTAGCTGTTTATTTCTTTTTTTTTATTTGGTTTGTGGTAGGTTTAAACATACCCGTATCCATAAACGCATGTGTAATACTGCTAATGTATGTATGTATTAATGTTCGAGTGTAAGAACGACCGTGTGTAAGCATGTATATGATGTATATGACGTATGTGTGTGTACGTAAATGTATCCGTAGGTGTGTAAATAAGTATAGATATTTGTGTAAATATGAGTGTAATTATGTGTGTAAATAGGTAAGTGCATATGTTTCTACATAAATATAATGATGCATACATACATACATTTTTACATACACAAATGCATACCGATATATCTGTGTACAATCAAAGGCTATCATCAGACGATATGGAAGTTAAGAAAATTTATAATATGATGATTGACATACATTTGCATTATGTAACTTCTTCGTATCCGTAAATGCGACCATCTCCATCGGCTATGATAAAAAGGAAACTTGTACAAGCTGGTTCACAGGTAATTTAACCGAATGTGATGTAATATCAGCTAGGGTAACATGACGACTGATTGCGTTCTATTATCTGCTGAAATACAGGGCGGTGGATTGGCAGTATCGTTAGAGAGTCGGACGCCATGCTTTCCAGCATAGTTACGTCCCTTTACGGTCTGAGTTCAAATCCCGTCGAGGTTAACTTTGCCTTTCATCCTTACGGGGTCGATAAAATAAAGTACCAGTAATGTACTGGGTAATTGCTGGCCTTGTGCCAAAAGTAGAAACAATTATCTGCTGAAATTTGACAGTTATCTTGAATCGTGCTCTGATGTTGCAGTATACTGAATTAGTATATTATTCTGCTCGTACAATGTAGGCTTGAGGATAAGCAGAGGCAGTCTTCTGGTATATATGCTTAAATTGATGTAGTTCTTTTTGGCACGTCAGTTACAGGGTAAAGGCTCCCCATTTTTCTGATGCTCAAGTGTAATTGGAGCTAAGTTTGTTCTTTATGGATGTCCAGGGCCAGATGTTTGAATATGGCTAACAAGATTTTTCATGAGTCACAACAATACCTTATGTTGATTTGCCTGTTGATAGATATCATAGTTTACTGCAGTATGCGCAATCTCTAACAAAAGCAAATATGACAGTATTGGACACCACGACTGTACTGTACGATTTTAGACCAATGCTCTCTATACAGGAATAACTAACTTTAACATTATGAGAGTTGAAAAGTTTATGGTATATGTGGTTGTTAGGGATGTGACTGTTGTAGTGCGGGAATATCTCATCAATAACTGTTGATGCATTCTGGCTGAATGGAAGATTGAATCAAATTTTCATTCACTTCTTAACATTTATTCGGGCGGTTGGGAGCTACATAACATATGCTAGCTTTACTTTGAATCTACAGTGTGCCTCATTGCCGTGGAATGCAAATAGCTGGAAAATATATCTGTGTTTGTTTATCAGGTAATACTTTTTCGACTAATACCTTTCACTAGGTTGCTACATATGGCTGGGTAGTATTTGAAATTCATACGTATATATGGTGTTTCCAAGTAATGTTTCTTGAAAGGAGATTGTTTGCCTAGTGGTGTACACAAATTTGATTTTGTTAAGCTAAACCGAACCAAGAAATAAGAATAATGGCATATGCACTAGTTACTGTAGCTGCAACAGAATCTGTTCCCCAAACCAACGATACCAAAAACAACACTGACAACACTACATTAATAGAGACCACACAAGCCCTACAGCATCGCCAACCCCATATGCATCTGTGTGGTATAGGGGCTAGATATGGTGAGTCGTGTAGGCGATAAATTATTCATTCAACTATTATGATTTCCTCTGTGAAACGATAAATCATAAGCAATAAAGATGAAAGAATTTCTCGAAGAAGTTACCAGAACTTACGACAAAGTAGTCTTCACTGAAATTATGATGATCTTAGAGGTGGAGTAAAAATAGAAAAAGTCGCAAAAAAGGAACATCAAGACACCAAGTCGTACACTCCCACATACCTGCACACACACACACACACATATATATATATATATATATATATATACATACACACACACACATACGCATATATATATATATATATATATATATATATATATATATATATATATACAGTATATATATATATATAGATAGATAGATAGATATATTTCTCTATTAGCCACCACGTATGTAGGTACGATGTGTATATATATATATATATGATCACATCTTCTATACACCAGAAAACGGAACATCATAAAATGTACCTGAAAAAAGTGAAGAAAGAATGAAGATAAGAATGTTCGAAACTAAGAAAATCATTCCGATGTGTCATACAACAGAAGTACGATTTCACTTTCTTCTTGCTGTGCCCCTCCTCATACATATACACACACATATACATACACAAATAAACGCATATCCACAGATACACATAGAGCTACTCACACACACACACTGACTGGCATATATATACACTAACTGAAACGTATGTACGTGTTTGACTATGTTTATAGTATATGATTGTGACTAATTATTATTGAACCTTACCTTTTATATAGTCGCGGGAATTCGGGAGAGGATATGTAGTTCTTCTTATCGGGAAAGCTTACTCGGCTATCGATTTCCCGACATTCAGCTTCTGCCAAAAAGAATGAGAAATGTGGTTGGATTAGCATTGATTCTGTAACGTAAGTCCTCACAAAAGGACTTTGGTTACACATATATTGGCAAAGAATCAAGGAAAACAAATGTAAAAGAGAACAACCGTTATTAAAAACATTGCGGAGAGAATAAAAATAAATCCTATTTCCTCGGTCCTTGTTTTATCTGTTTAAGAATATTCACTATTCACAGTGAGTCAAAACTGCAATGAAGTAGCATGCATGTGATTATTCCGTTTGCTAGACATGACAGTCACTCCTCCTTCGACGTAAACTCTACTCTCCTGAATAGAGAGGGGTGCATTGATTTATGTATTACTAGAGACGTGAAGCGCAAGAGTAGAAGATAGCAGACGATGCTATGCTTTTGATAATCTATGTGCTAGGTCAGTTAGTAGATCTTTGGAAAAGCCAAACACACAATAATTAGGGCAATAATCCCTGGGGCTAGGCTTATTTATCAACCTGCTTAAAAATAAGGGTAATTTGGTGAAAAAAGAAACATGGTTATATTTGTTTCATGTACTTAATCTAATTCCTTTGCGCGGTTTGATTTTTATGGTTCAAAGTTTACGTGTTCAAACCCGACCGCATAGAAAGATGAGTTGGATGAGTTATGATAACAACCTCATAGAAATGCAATGAACAAGAGAAGACAACCATGGGACGAACGCCTTTCATCATAGATTTTGTGAATCAGAGCTGTTCAGAAGACCAAAGAACAATCATAACATAGCGAAGGAATCCCAAGGGTTAGACTATTATATGAATCGTTTGAAAACAGCATTTATGTGGTAAAAAGAATTATGAATTCGTTGATTTGAGATGTTAAGTGTGATTCCTGTCGGTTTTGAAGTTCCTTTCATAAAGAACATAGGTTGAATTTTACCTCGCAAATCATTCAACGAAGCACACCGTACGTGTTATAGAAACTAATTACGCAGAATGTGTCTGTTGGAGTGTGGGTGTTTGGGAACCAGAATACTTCATGAATGAGTAATGATAAATGAATTAGTAACGCATAACGTAGCCGTAAATCATTTACATTGTATCTGCTGTGATTTCTTGTACTTTTTCCTAATTTCCTATTTATGAAATGCAGTCTTCTTGCTGACAATCATGTTGATCGTAAAATTCATAATAATATAATTAGCTAATACCTCAATGATTGCTTGGTTATTTAATAAAATCATTCCAGCTTAGCAGTATAGTAGGTTGTAAAAAGCAGGAACATTCTAATTATGAGTTTCCCTAATTTTAATATATGATTTTCATAATGATAAAATTCAAATGGTTGAGGAAATATTTGTTTTCGATGTTCAAGCTATTTTCTCCTGGTTTCAGGTTACAGCCATAAACTCCCGTGTTATATCAATTCAGAAAAGTGATCTATCAGTTCGTTTCATAATATTCTTTGGGCAGTTCTTTACCTCAAGCCAATTTTATTGCAATCTCGTCAATCTCACTAATTGTCAAACATGTGGAACCCTTCTTGCTGCACACATAAAATTGATTAGTCCATCCACTATTCAACGCAGAAGGTGAATACATCTTTCCTCCCACCACCAAGAAAAGTCGATGGAGCAATCCAGTATATGAAGCATGTCAAGGGAACATTTTGACTCAGAAATGTGCATTGCCTACATACTGATTTTAAATAATATTCATTTATTGATTATATTATTAATTTAGTGGAATGCTCACACCTTAGCAGTTATTAGTAACACAATCTATTAAATAATTTACTAAACTACGAAACATACTCCTGAGGATAAATGCTTCTTCTTTCCGTTACATGAGTGCCGTAGTGCCGTAAGGTGTTTCTTGGTTATTCTGTAGACCTGGTGGATACTATCTCTTCTACTGGTCTGAACCTAGCCGATTTCCTCCACAGAAGTGGAGGGAGTCATTGCGAGATAGTGCGAAAGATATATAGAGAAGAAAGCGCCCTAATTACTAGAGTAAACCTTTTCTTATTGACCTCGAAAGTTTGGAAAGCATATTGGCCTTAGCGGGATTTGAACAGTGAGCAGAGTTGGCGCATATATCGCAAAACATACACACCGAAGATGTAACGATTCTAGAGGAAATTCCATACCTGCTGTCTAATTTTGTTATAAATCTGGGCAAAGTGCGTTAAAGATTTATTTTCTGCACATTGGCGAAGTACTAGCGAATTCTCTCTGAAAAACCTTTCCGGCAGGAAAAAGATAATTTGGATAATGTGATTCTGGTTACTTTGCGTATAGAAGAAAAACGTCATACTTGTCAGTGGAATTCCTCTTATCACAACACCACCAGCATAAATGAACACTGGGTAATGTGGTTCTGGAGTAACCTAACATAGGTTAAAGGCACACAAAAGATTGAACGTAAAATGTATTTGATAGTACTGCTGTCTTACAAGCTGTTGATATTAATATGTCGGCAATATTGCCTACAATTATGTAAACGCACATATATATATAAATATATATGTGTTTACATATATATATACAAAAAGAGTCAGGACCCCGGCGGCTGATCCCCGGGCGTTTCGACAGCTAGATCCGAACTAAGCCCATTGTTATGGTCCACCTGATATCTTACCACGCCTTCTTTGCTATAAATATATATATACATATCAGAATGGAGGCGGGAAAATCCAGTTAGACTATTAGTCACGAGAATACTGGGGTAGTAGAGAGATTAATTTGAAAAATTATATAGCTGTTGAAACGGCCGGTGCTCAGCCATGGAGGGACCGAATATTTCATATATACATATATATATATATATATATATATATATATATATATACATATATATATATATATATATATATATATATATATATATATATATATATATATATATATATATTTATATTTATATATATGAAAAATTCGGTACCTCGACGGCTGAGCACCGGCCTTTTCAACATAGCTATATAGCTGTTAAAACGGCTGGAGATCAGCCGTCGAGGTACCTAATTTTTCATATATACATATATATATACATATATATATATACATATATATATATATATACATATATATATATATATATATATATATTTATATATACGCACTCACTTCAGATTATGGCTTCAACGTGAAGTCGAGCGAAAATGGCTTCACCGGGGAAAAACATCTCGTAAACATTTGAATTTTAATATAATATTTTCTTTTGAAACTTAAGGTAAATAGAAATATTAATTTCTGTTGATTACATAATCGTAAATCAAGGGCCCAAGAGAATTGTTCTCTCTCACTCTCTCTCTTTCTCGACCCTCTCTTTCCCTCTCTCTTTATCACCCCTCTCTTTCCCTCTCTTTCTCTCCCCCCTCTATCTGTCTCTTTCACACACTCACACTCTCTCCCTCTCTATCCCTCTGTCACTATTTCTTCCCCAGTCCTTAGATGTCTCACTACATCAAATCATAACAAGAATGCTTTCAGTAGATTAAAACAAAAACTCTCAGTAGTAGACCCGATCGAATCGCAGTTAAGTAAGTCAATACGTAGCAGCGACGTTAGAGCGACGGATATAATTGTAGTATTTGTTTCAAATCCGCCAACTTCAACAATTCCTCTCATTTGTTCGGGATTGTTAAAATAACGTGCATAGTGGTGCATGGTTATGCATCTCCTAAATTGTTAGAGCGTCCGACAAGTTGCTTAGCATATTTGTTCCTGATCCTTGCATTCTGAGTTCAAACCCCGCTGTCGTCCTAGTTGGGGTTAGAATTAACTAGTCATTCGGTTTAACAACATGTAGTAGCACCAGCAGAATTTTCATGGTGTTCACTCGGTTGAAAATGTTTACTCGGTTGAGAATATTTATTCAGTTGAAAGTATTTACGTTGTTGCAAGTAATCATTCGGTTGCAAGCATTCACTCTGTTGTATGTATTCGAGCCAGATCAGTTTGAAGGCACCTTCAATGTTTCTTCTGACCTATAACACATTCTCTGAAAAGTTACATTGGCTTTCGTGTCCTTCCCTAATTAAACTATGAAAAACATGCATTCTACCTTAAAGCTCATTAATTGCAGGTCTCAAATTGTGGAAATTATTCTAGATCTCGGGGAAATGTTTGAAATCTCAACGGAGTCCCCTTTGACTTTGGCCCTTTCGAGATTCATACATAAAATACCAGTCACGAGTTCAGGGCATTGGCTAAGCAGAAGTGTTTGAGCATCCCACATGAACCCTTGCCGTGTGTTTTGACTCTTTGAGGTCTATATCCAACTTTTTAAAATTGTTGTTTCCTTAATAGAAATAATGACATACATATCAATGTTAAAATAGTAGCTGTTTATGAAATACTGATGATGTCAAACTAAGATTGCTTGGGCTCTTATTATTAAAATGAAGCGGTGGGTGCGGTTGAGCATTAATTTCTAAGAATGCAGCACATACTCTCCAAGGATTTAAACTTAAAGTGAGGGTTTACATGATAAAATCGACCACTGTAAATGATTAGTATAATATTTTATTGAACCAGGATGAATTAAAAGCAAAGTTCATGTCGGCGGAATTTGAATATAGACCGGACAAAATAATGCATGGAATGGAATTTTCGACACAATTATGTTTCTACAACAAGATCAGCAACAACAACAGCAGCAACAGAGAAACCAACAACAATCTTAATCAGTATGATGATGAAAATATGTAAGAAGCAAAACAACATCATATAAGTTAATAATTAATTAAAGTCGGTTGATTTAATTAAGAAATAAAAGAGTAAAAATTTAATGCTCTCGGACTATATATTTTAAAAAACATATCAGAATTTATTTTTGTCTAGACGGCGCCATAGCATTCATTAATCATTAATTGATTAGTTTAGAGATGCCCACGGGAAAATCCAACGGATAATGAACGTTATTTTGGTATATAATTCATTATAATACTTTGTTGTAAAGCATTATATCATACAGCTATAATTAGTTTTAGCTGATTATGGTGACGATAGTGATGACGAGTAATTATATCTGCTAGCCAAGCCATAATGCGCAAAATTTTCGATATCACAAAAGCCACGAGAAGTCATTTCAGTAGCACGCCACGATAATTCAGAGGTCTCTAACGAACGTAAAGGCCTATTCAGTAAGTAATAACCATGGGTTTGCATCTAAAATGTTCCCCTCTGAGACACAAGCCCAGGCAAGGTGTTTGTAGATCAACATTCGCCTATTTATACTAGTCTCCCTCTCTGTACCACCGATGTTGTGCATGGGAAGGGTAAAGGCCAATAAAGCTTAGTATCAGTGACGTCGGAAATCATTTCTACAGACGAGGGAACTGGCGCAAGGTGAAATAAAGTTTTTGGCTCAAAGACTCAACACATCACCCGGTTACGGAATCGACTTTAAAAACTCATGTTTGTGAACCCAACAGTCTAACTACTAACGAAAGAAATTGATGACTAAGTCCACATATATCAATATATATATGTGCGTGCGAGTGAGTGTGTATGTGTGTGTGTGTGTATATATGTGTTAATTTCTGTTCCTTTACCAAATTTCTTCATGCGAGGGTTATGCTGCTAATAGATACACATACACCAGCTGAGTTTCACATGGGCTTTGTCATTATTCAGGCAACTAAGACACCCCAGACTCGCTTCAGAAACCGGGTAATTATTTAATTGTCAACTCTCTTTCACCACCCATTCTGTGAAATATACAATGAACGACAAGTTGGTGTATTTAATACAAAATCAAAACGAAAAGAAAACACAGGAGAGAATAATAGTCATCGATGTCATAGATTGAGTAACAAAAGAGCGTTGGTAATTTGGTAACATGGACTGAATGCTTGCAGCAGTGTAGCCACTAATAAAGCCAGTCAAAAGCCAGGTGGTAGCATTTTACAGGTGACAGATTAAACCTGCCATCCAAGTAGTCTGCAGCGTTATTTGAATTTGAACTTAGAACTTAAAGATCCGAAACAAAAATTGCAAGGCAATCTAATTATTCCGAAAAATTACCACGCTGGACATGTAATCTCATAGATCCGAAACGATATAATACAAAGTTTACCTCAACCTGAATTGAACTGAAACCAAAAAGCTGGAACAATTACTGCCATACCTTTTGATATTCACTCAGATAAATGTGCCTGTTCACTAGCCCTGTTATTTAAAAATGACTAGAAACCAGAGAGGTCAACCAGAGGTCATTTCAGATAAATAAAACAAATATATATATATGCCCCCCCCCCACATACACACACACTCTCAAGCGTAATACTAATATCATTTGTACTGCCTCTTCGTTCTTCTATTTTTTGTTCTCTGTTTATTATTTATTAAACTATAAATCTCTCTCTCTCTCTCTCTCTCTCTCTCTCTCTCTCTCTCTCTATATATATATATATATATATATATATATATATATATATATATATATATATATATATATATATATATATATATATATATATATATATATATATATATATATTATATATATATATATATATATATATATTATATATATATATATATATATATATATATATACTTGTGTATAATGGTAGCTATGGTGCTTCCATAGGCGGTATGCCAAAATTAGCACTCAATATTCATGCAGAGTAGAGTGTGGATAGTATAAACACGAAAAATCAGTGATGCATCTGGACTCAGTTTATTGCGTGTTACAATTGTTTCGCCGGCAGGTAGCTTGAGACATGATCGCTGCATGGATCTGGCAGATTCTACGGCTGCAGGTTCCTTCGGACACTAGTAGTTGGTTCAGAGCAAATTTTCTCACTGGAGTGATATCTTTAAAAAAAACACCTTCAAAAAACTTTTTCCACTCTTGTCATGCCATTGGCTGTCGTTATTCCACGTCATCTTAAGTTCTGGTCATTATTTACTGCTACACGGGTCATCAACCATTTCCCGTCCGACACTCTTCAATGGAGTCATGCTGAGATCGATAAATCATACGTCTGTTAACACTCCAGAGTAAGAACCCGCATATACACACACACATACACACGGGCAGGCACAGAAACATGCGCGCATAAATATATGTACGCATACATGTGCAGACACACCTTCCCCCATGCACATATATACACGCACACACTCTCCCTCTCTTCTACAAACCCAGGCACACCCACTTCTGGATACCGACCGCCTCAAGCCTATTAGCGCCTGCCTAAAACGCGCCATAGATCCGGTCCCACACGCACGCAAAAGCGCACACACGAGCAGACACACAAGTCTGTATACACATACGTTTATATACACCCGCATACAAACAGATAGACAAACCATCTCCTATGTGGCCATACCTACGCGCCCACACACACACCCACCCACCGACAGATACTCACACCATATATATATATACACATATATATATCTTTATTTATATGTGTGTGTGTACTTAGACACACACAAAACACACATATACACACGCATGCAGACACACACGTATACACATATACATATATGCATACGCACACATACATACACATACACATGTATACACGCACATACACATAGAAACTTACACGCACATATGTCCACATGTGTACACACACTCACGCAAACATACACACATACACACACATACACGCGCACACATACCTACGCATAACCTTATATATATATATATAGTTTTAATATAGATCAGATTCGACAGGACTAGAACTGTTTCATTCATTAGAAATCATATATATATATATATATATATATATATATATATATATATATATACATATATATACATATATATATATACATATATATACACACACACACATAGTTACAATATATACAAATATATATACAAATATATACAAATATATATTTTTAATAAATATTTGCTCTACGGTTCTTATATATTTGATATATATTTATCCTTATCGAGCCTTCTTTGGATTTTAATCTTCAAATTTATTATTATTACTATATATATATATATATATATATATATATATATATATATATATATATATATCCAGGGGGTGTAACTAGGAGTTACATGCAGGTTCACCCGGGAGACCACTCCATGTTTAGGTTCACTTCTGTTACGAGGTGTAGAGCTATACAGAGTGTAATATATAGAAAGGATAAAAAGGACGATTGATTATTCCTTCATTGCATTTATTGGTAGGTGAAGCGCGTTTCGCCACTGATCAGCTCAAGGTTCGATCTATATCGATCCTACCCGACTCAATAATCCGCAGCTCGACGGACCCTCTGAAAATGCTATAAGAAAATGAAATACATGCTATGTGGTAAAGTCAGAGATTCAAGTGTTTGACAAAATGAGTTGTTTTGATTGGTGGGAAGGATCAAGGCCATGTACTGGCCTGTAGTGTATATGGGGGTAGGTGTGATGGTGAGATGTTGGTGACGGTCGGTGGATGAGATGGGCTGTGGTGTGGTGGTGGTTGGTTGGCCTTGGCGTGTAGAGTATGTGGGGGTGAATGTGATGATATGGTGGTGGTTATGGTTGCGTAGTGGGATAGGCTGTGGTATGAGGTTAGTGGATTGTCAGTAGACGGGTTGGCGCGTGTGTAGGTGTGTGGTATTTGTGCCGTTGTCTATGGTAGCGGCGTTTGTGGTGGTGTGGTGGATGTATTGGTGGCGTCAAGGTCCTTACCTAGATACATAGCTAGACGCTCTTCGTCTGACAGATACTTTGTATATACGTATACGCACACATATATATGTATATATCTGCACACATATTGTTGTATAAACATACGCACATCCTAGCCCTCACATATTGACACACGCTCACACACAGCCATATGTATGTGTACACACATGTATGTGCGTGGGCGCATGCGGACACGAATATGGAGAGTGCGGGAGTATCGGTGGGGGTGGCGAACGACATATATATATATATATATAAATCCTTAAGATACTAAATAATATTCACCGTGTCAAATTCAAAGATGAAACGAAGGATGCGTGATGATATGAATTAACAGAACAGAAAAAAATGAACTGTCACATAATATTGCCGATGATATTATTCCAACCTAATCGTATGTTATATAAACTTTAACGAATAAAAAATCTGAAACAATTCTTAAAATTTCTCTTGTGATTGTTTTCGAATTTCTATTGCTGGAGGATTCTATCCAGATGGAAGGGGTCAACCTACTTAGGCTATGATATTTCCATGAGCTCTTTAAGTTAGTGAAGTATAAAAAATGCATTGTTGATGAACTCCTGTTGCAAAATAGCTTAAATATGAAACGGTTTGTCTTTGGCGAAATATTTGAAAAGCAATCACTCGTCAAAATAATATTACAATAGGTACTTTTATCACAGCCAAGTTCCAGATAGATGGAACAAATAAACATATTTACTTACCTTTTTTCTCGGAATAGTAGGTTGCCAGTAAGGCGTTACTTGTGTTTGATTTCTTTAATTGAAGTATTACATATGCACTCCAGCTCGAAGACACAAAAGTCAGGGACTGATTGCCACATAACCTGCCTAGAAGTTTTCCACTAGCATTTGGTCCTGATGGGAAAAATACAAAAAATAAAATAAAGTCGGAATAAATTACATATACAAATATTCCATGAATATTTGCTTACAAGAGCATGAATGATATATAGTTAACACGTGAACGGATTTGCTATACGGCCGTAAATTGTACTATAAATATATATATATATATATATATATATATATATATATATATATATATATATATATATATATATATATATATGTATGTATATACATATATATGCATATATATATATGTGTGTGTGTGTGCGTGTGTGTGCATGTATATATATATATACATACATACATATATATATATATAAATATATATATATATATCTATGTGTATATATATATATATATATATATATATATATATATATATATATATATATATATATATATATATATATATATCCAGAATTAGCCGTCGAAACGGCTTGAGCTCAGCTGTCGGGGTCTTACTGGTTCCTATTACCCACTCTACTACCTCAAGTATTGAGTACTTTGGTGCGTTGTGGTCCACCTGGTTCCTTACCACATTTCCTTCGTTATATATATATATATATATATATATATATATATTTCCATACACACACACAAACACGTTTATGTGTGTGTGTTGAGTTGGACATTCTTTGGTGCTAAGATACAACGACAAAACTAAATTACATTATGGATGAGGTACTTAAGGAGTCTAAAATTAGGTTGTTATGAAGGTCACTACGAAATTCAAGTTAGGCTAGAAAGCTTCACTGTCATTGTGCTGCATTTTCAGTAAGACAATATGATGTAAGTATCAGTTGAATGTTTCAGGAGGTGGGCTTGGATCCCTTCATTGTTGCTGTCCAGGAATATGGCAATAGAAATTACATATCAGAGTGATTGGCGGATGAGATGGATCTTATGTGACAGATCGAACTAAAAACATCACATCCAAATAACTGCTAAATCACGGCCTACTCTCTTTAATAAGAATGAAAGACATAACGTTTAATATAGTGTCATATCAATTAAACTATGTTTGAAAAGTCTGGAATGCATTTGGTCAGGTCGAAAAGTGTTGATAAGTGGTTCCAAGTAAAACATATAAAACATATAAGAATATGAGAGAAATGTTTAGACTGAAATGGGAAGATATATACATAGATAAATCGAGAGACGCATAGAAAGCTGATATATATATACATATATATAGAATAAGGAAAAGCGAAGTAGTTTCAGATGTTCAAGTCTTTTAATAATAATGTTCCATTATGAGTATCAATTCACCCCCACCGGTCTGCGCAGGCGCATGTCCGAAGGAAGTAAACCATTAGCTACCGCAGATTTCAAGAGATAGTGTAGATGCGACATTAGGACCCCTTTCAGAACTTCTTCATTAAACATCTACCTGCATATTATTTACTCACTTCAATCTATGTTTTTTTACTCACCTCAATCCGGATTCTCACTTGAATAATTTTTTAATTTCTAATTGTTAATTTTTTAATTTTTTAATTTTTTAATTCATAATTTCTGATATTTGATTTAGGATTTTCGATTTTAAATTTTTATTTTTATTTCCAACTCTCACTCATAACTTCCAATGTAAAACCATGATACCTAGAATTAAAATATTTTCTCTTAAGGGTTGATGGTCAGTTGTACTGTCCATGCTTGGTGAGAGATAGTATTGTGACCTGTAAATATTAACACTCTCCCATCCCCTCTGACTTTCGGCTGACTGCCGCAGACGGGATGGGTAGCAGTAAACTAAGGTACAGGCCTGAATGGGTCATTGTTTGGCTGAGAGGGGGAACTGACTAAGCGAATTTCGTTGAAATCTGCGGTAGTTAATGGTCAACTCCCTTCGGACATGCGCCTGCGCAGACCGGTGGGGGTGAATAGGTACACGCAGGGGAACGGATGAAGAACCCCAAAGCACACACTTCGTCCGTTCCCATATCGATTCAATTTGGATTGCCTCGGATACATAACCTTATAATGTAACAAGCTGTCTGACCATGTCGCGACACTCGCACACAGAACAGTGTGGTCAGTGTCGTCATTGAAATATATATCACTAAAAATTATGACCCTGACGGCAGAGCTCAAGCCGTTTCGACTGCTATTTCTGGACTAAATTAGAATTTTTAGCCAGGTGAATAAATAGCCGAACTTGTCAAGGGGCTACTTCCTTATATGGGAATATTGTAGTTGTCAAGAGGATTGGTTAAAATGTGTTGTAAACACAAATAAGTGTATCATGGCATGTGGTGGATGGTAGGGGTGGCTGAGCTTGCCTGTAGAACAATAGGGGAGTGAGTGGAGCGGTCAAGCGTTGAAAGGATATGTATACACCAGATTCTAAGGATAGTGTATGAAGTGGAGGAGGGAGGTTATAGAATAGGTAAATCGAATGAGAGTAGGAGACAATAAAAGATAATAGAAAGAATTTAAAAAATATATAAAATTAGATAGTGAGAAATGAATTAAAAAAAAATCACAATGCTATCTTACAGGTTAATAAGTTGAGAAAAGAAAACAACTTGTAGAAATTGAGTAGTACCAAAACTGATACAAAAATAAAAGGGGTTTAACACGTCTGCTATAAGTAGTTAGTAAAACGTATTCGGCCAATTCTATCTTAAAATTACAGGGGTGGGGGAAATGATGCTACAGAGGCGGGCTGCATCGGGGTAGACGAAAGGGGAAAGCAGACGAGGAAGAAAACCCCTATGGAAGAAATAACATAGACATCAGTGGAGAACCGACCAGGCGGTCCAACTGTCCTGATAGATCTACGTGCCCCCTCAACAACAAATGCCGAGAGCGTAACGTGATCTACCAGTGCAACGTGAGGACGGACACAGCCAACAAAGCTTATATAGGATTAACCACGTGTGACTTCAAGGCCCGGCTCTACCAACACCGACATACTTTCCGAAACCCGGTCCGGCGATATGCCACTACACTGTCGGGCCACATCTGGGACCTCCAAGATAATAATAAAACCTACAATCTCACTTGGTGCTTACTGTCCAGAGCTAACTCTTACACGGGAGGACGCTGTCCGTGTAACTAATGGTCGGAGGAAACATTGCGAATGCTGTTTTCGAAGGACCAACTCCTAATCAAGAAAGACGAACTGGTAACCACATCAAAACACATATTGCGTAGCACTTACCTCGCCCTCAAACCCCATAATGATCAGGGTGGGTAGACAAGGTCTGATACCCCCCCCCCACTTGCCAAATAAGTTAGGGTAATCCCCAGCTTACATAGGTAGATGTATCTCTTTTCTTTTCCTCATTGTCTTCTTCTTCCTCCTGCCTCATCCTATCACTTCCTTCCATCCCCTATTTTCTTCCTCGTCTGCTTTTCCCTTTCACCTACCCCGACGCAGCCCATCGGGCCTCTGTAGCATCAGTTCCCCCACCCCTGTAATTTTAAGATAGAATTGGCCGAATACGTTTTACTAACTACTTATAGCAGATGTGTTAACCCCTTTTATTTTTGTATCAGTTTTGATCCTACTCAATTTCTACAAGTATTTTCTATTCTCAACTTATTAATCTGTAATTGTAAGATAGCATTGTGATTTTTTTTTATTCATTTCTCACTATTTAATTTTATATATATTTTTTTCTTTCTATTATCTTTTATTGTCTCCTACTCTCATTCGATTTACCTATTCTATAACCTCCCTCCTCCACTTCATACACGATCCTTAGAATCTGGTGTATACATATCACTTTCAACGCTTGACCGCGCCACTCACTCCCCTATTGTTCTACAGGCAAGTTCAGCCACCCCACCCCCTCCAAATGCAATGATACATTTATTTGTGTTTACAATAAATTTTAACCAATCTTCTTGACATCTACAATATTCCCATATAAGGAAGTAGCCCCTTGACAAGTTCGGCTATTTATTCACCAGGCTAAAAATTCTATTTAGTCCAGAAATAGCCGTGAAAA
>OZ024743.1:265989233-265991733 GCA_964016885.1 Eledone cirrhosa | reverse complement strand
AATACATATAATGGGGAAGACAACCTGCGCAGGTATAGAGCAAACACCTATCTATCGTTGTGCTGCTGTCGAGCACCATAAATTGAACGGTATAGGCTGCCATCTCTGTCAGCTTGTTCTGTTCATACCACCGGTCACTGCCTCGTGCACGTATTTCCCTCTCTTTCCACGTGCGACAGGTGGTTTACTATAGTACTCTCTTTAGTAGTGCGGACAATATCGGTTATTGCACATGCTGATGACCCACTAAGCCGAATTAGAACCCACTAAATGGCGAAACAATCTCCTGGTGAGTTTGTACATGTGTGATTTAGTTATGATGTTGGTTTCTCATGTTATTTATACTTTTAATTATAATGTTTTTCCTACACCTCTCTTAGCTTATATTCTCTTCACGCTGGTGGTTTGAAATCCTGTAAAAGAAAACACACTCTCCTATGTTTTTCCCCTCAATATATTGTATATATATATATATATATATATATATATATATATATATATATATATATATATATAAATATATATATATATGTGTGTGTACGTATATACATATTTATATATATATATACTCGCCTTGCTTTCATATATCTCCTTGCTCCCCTTTTCTCATTGTATTTGTAAATAAACAAGTACATAGATATAAAGAGAAAAGGAGAGTAAGGAGAAAAGGAGAGCAAGGAGAAAAGGAGAATAAGTAGAGACATGAGAAAAGGAGAGCAAAGATTAAAGGAGAGCAAGGGGGAAAAGAAAGCAAGGACAGGAAGGAGAAAAGGAGAGCAAGAAGAGCAATGAGAAAGGAAAAGCAAGGAGAAAAAGGAGAGCAACTAGAGCAATGAGAACAGCAGAGCAAGGAGAGAAAGGAGAAAACGAGAGCAATGAGAGCAATGAGAAAAGGAGAGCAAGGAGAGCAAGGAGAGCAAGGAGAGCAAGGAGAAAAGAGAATAAAGAGAGTAATGGGGGTAAGGAGAGGTTAAGGCAAATATTGTTCAAGTTATGCTGGAAGCAGACAAAGGTGAAGAAGAAGAAGACAAAAATCAACTGAAGAGGTACATTCTGCACCAAATATCGACTTTTCTTCTTTTGTAACTGCTGGTACAAAAACTTTCTTCACGAGATTTTCTATCAACACCGATTTCCTCGACAAAGACCCTTCAACATGGAAGGATGATCCTGGTTACACAAGTGGACTAGAAAAACTTGAGAAAACAGTTATTGGGAATGATGTTGCAGAAAGAGGTATCGAACTCATTCAGGATTATAATAACATTCTCACAAAAGATGAAACTGAGAAACAATTTGTTTTACAGATCGTTACCAAAAACCATAAAACACCCAACTGCCACTAAATCCTCTCTTTTGTAAAAATAATTGTTTCTACTTTTGGCACAAGGCCAGTAATTATCCCAGCGTATTACTGGTACTTTACATTATCAACCCTGTAAGGATGAAAGGCAAAGTTAACTTTGGTGGGATTTGAACTCAGACCACAAAGGGCCGTAACTCTTTGCTGCAAAGCATGGCGTCCGACCCTCTACCGATACTGCAAATCCACTATGCAATGATGTTGGCTATTCAGTGTTCAGTGTTCAGTGTTCACATTATATTTTTGATTCTATCGAAATTATTGTTGTAAATAAAAATGCGTTTCTCTTATAGAAGTTGTGTACTTTATTAAAAAAAAACAACATTTCTTAAGTTTTTCATGTTATTTCAGAAATTTTTCAAATTAGCCATTGGTAAATTTGATTCAGAACGTTTTTAAACATTTGGTTGGGTTACCTGGATGTGTCCACATAAATTTCTCGAATAAAAAAGAAAATGGTCGAGATAAGGAACAGTACACCGCTTTTGAAGAGAATTAATATGTTCCAAATTCAAGGCGTTTGAGGGTCGTCTAACGGTTGTCCGATGGAGCTGAAATTTTGCACAACCCGTGTCTTGGTTAGAACAAGATTAGGGAGTGGGAGTAGCAACATTTTAATTTTCAGAAAATTACCTTTTGCTAAGAGCCACCCTAATATATATATATAATTTATAAGCAACTATGTTCAACATGATTTAGGAAACAATGTACAGACGCAGTATATATGTGAATGTGCGAGTGTGTGTGGAAAGGGCTGGCGCTCGCACATGGAGTGAGGGAGAGGAAAGGATCTAGATAGGGAGAGGGAGAGCGTAAAAGAGTGAGAAAGGGAACAAATATGTCGGAGAGATATTTACATGGTTATATGTTGCGCTGAAGAACAGTGTTAACGTCAGAAACAGGATCATGGTGAAGGAAATTTAGGCATTTGATCTTTAAATATTCAATTTGAAGCCAGAAGAATCAGTGTTCGATCACCCTTTAAGTAAGTGCCATTGATATGCATTTGCACCTGGAATCTTTCTCGTCTTATATACATACATACATCCACACGTACACACACACAAACACACACATATATATATACAAAGTGGGCGACAATTAATGACTCGCGTGTTTATTAATAGTTTATTTATA
>OZ024743.1:265981733-265986733 GCA_964016885.1 Eledone cirrhosa | reverse complement strand
AAAACAAACAAGCTGATAAATTGACTAGTTTTCATTTAATTATAATTTAATATTGATTTAATAATTTAATATTAAATCATCGCGTACATTTCAGTATTATCATTTCATTTAAATGCGCATAGCTTTAGGTGTGAGAGAATTATTATTTGATGACAGTCGTTTGTAGATTAGGTTGTGAAATTGAACTGAAGGAGCTTCACATAGAGGTAACTGTGAGAGATAGAGTATTTGTGAAGGAGAGAAAGGATGAATGAGAGAGGGCGAATATTGCCATAAACATAACTATTTTATTGAAATGGTGTGTCGTACAAAAATCTCCATGAAATTTACATCTGATAATTTAGTCTCTCAGTATATTCCTTTAGGTATTTTATCAGATACAGCTACTCGGCTGTGCTCACAAGGGATCTCTCTCTCTCTCTCTCTCTCTCTCTCTCTCTCTCTCTCTCTTCTCGCCCTCTCTTTTTCTCTCTCGCTCGCTCTCTCTTTCTCTCTCTCTCTCTCTTTATATATTTATATATACTTTTTATATGCGTGATTGCGTGTGTGTGAGAATGTAGGTTTCGATGGCATGCGGCACAGTTATTTCTCCATCGGGACAGGCTACACTATGTCAAAGCTGGCTCTTTGAATTACAGTTATATTTTTTCCATTCGAATTGAGTGGAACAAGCTGAAATAGTGTATTGTACGTAGATATAGCACGGGGTCGGGAATGGAACTCATGATTGGATGATCATGAGCCAAACATTAATCATTAACCACCCACTCTGCAAGAAATGGAACACACTACCGTACAATCATGAATCATGTAGAAAGGATGTGTATAGAGACGAGAAGGTGATGGTGGCAGAAAATTGAGGGAAATGTAGTGAAGGAATGTGGGGAACAGAAGAGCGTTATGAAGTGGTGGAATCAGGTGTTGTTAAGGAAGGGGTATGTATTAGTGTTTAAATATTGGTCAAATTTGTAGGTGTCTGAAAAGCACAGCTATGGGAAGGCAGTGAAGAGATGTGCAGGAAATGAGCAAAAGATGAAAATACGAGTAACGTGAAACTTGAAGATAGATAATATAATAAATAAATAAATAATGAAAATGTATGAACTGAAATATGCCTCAACTATAAAAATAAAATTAGTAAATAAAAAGACAGAACTGCCTGTTGTCATATAGAAGAAAGAATTAAAGATGAAGAAATATCGTTAAGTTGAGATGGTAAATATTAAAAGAAATTGTTGGAAAATATGAGACGGTTATTGAAAAAGCCAAAAAAAAAAAAATCGTAGAGAATCTAATAAAATATTAAATTAAGGTAGGTGAGGCTAGGTCATGAGAAGAGGAGGAAGATGAAAGGTAAAAGTAAGCTATTGTAAGGGAAATGTGTCATGTTACAACGATAACAGCCATATTAATTGAGTTTTAAATGATTTTTTAAAACTGAAAACGTTTTAAGTAAGGGAATGTGAAAATGTATTCCAGTGAAAAAGCAGCAAGAAATGGACACACACAGAGATGCACACATACATGTACACACAGAGAGATACATACACATTCCTCTGAAGATATGACTAATAGTCATAGCTTGAAATTCTGCAGACTTTGTTAGACAATGAAACAATGATGCAGTTCGTATACCATATTTACGAATTATATGATATATTATCTATATTTATTGAATATTTGGAGTCTTAAAGAGGCTGCAATCTCTAAAGTTCACGATTTAAAGCAAATACCTCATGCGTTCGGTTTCCATAAAGTTATTAGAAAGTGATATGATCACCATCATTCAACGGTTGTGTTCTTTACATTCATGTATACATCGCTATTTCAGAGCACCAGTACTAATACCTAATTTTTGCTGGACCTGCAATCGCTCTGTGTAATCAGCTCCTGATTATTTCTAGAATTCTATAAGAATCCAGCTTCTATAATTTTCGGCAAATTCAAGTGAGTGCGTGGCTTTGATAAACGCCAAACAGCGAGAAACAGCTGTCAGCCATTCTCCCAGCCTTTTCCGAAAATATAAATATGTGACATAGTCACTACTTTAAAATTGATAGCAAATGGTCTTCTAAATGTTTTTAATTAAACATACGGTATATTGCCAAATATACTATACATACATTCAAGGTATACATCGCTATTTCAGAGCACCAATACTAATATATATATATATATATATATATATATATATATATATATACATCTAGCTGTCGAAACGACCGGAGCTCAGCCGTTGGGGTCCTGAATCTTTTCATATATATATATATACATAGGTTTTATATGAACATGTATCATTTCTTTAAAAAGTACAATAATGTATCAAATGAAGTATCCTAAATATCGTGTGGAGATTCAGAGTGAAACATGTGTGACACGATTTGCCCATTTTTTGCCGGTTGCGTGGACTCGAGAATCTTGGAATAAAATATTTTTGCGCAAAGACAAAATGCGCATACGGGAAGTGCACCCGTGATCTGATACCGAACACCGTACCCACAAATACACATGCTTTCAATGTGTCTGAAACGTACTTACAAACACACACATATACGATCATACAAACATACATGATACCACACACGCGAACACACAGAGGAAAACCAATGCGAATTAAAGGATATTAACGTAGAGAAGCAGTGATACGTTATTTATGTATGCAGATATGTGAATATATTTGTTAAATTCATTGAAATAGTTATGGAATATAAAATTAATTTATTCATTCATTTCCCTGTCTTCCATTAACTGCCAGACGCTCCTTAGCTCTCTGTCTACCCACTTTGTTTCTCTGGCTACTTCAAACTCTTACTGAATTAACACTGTATATTGTTGTTTTATACAGAGGCTTAATTGCATCATATACGGGAAGGTATGTATGTGTGTGCGTGTGTGTGTGTTTGTGTGCGCGTGTATATACATATATATATATATGTTTTCTTCAAAATGACTGACTGAATACACACGTGTTCTTTACATATTGTCACCGTTCCATTCGCTTCTAACTCTCTTCCTATTGCATCCTTTGTTTATCATTCTATCTACCGATGAATGAAATTTGTCCGAAACGTTGTCTCATATCCTACGATACCAAACGTTAAACTGAATCATTAATATCATTTTACTCTGTAAGTATGTATGTACACACACACACACACACACACACACACACACACACACACATACATACATATATATATATATATATATATATATATGTGTGTGTGTGTGTGTGTGTATATATAAACGTTTGTATATGTATAATAAAGCCAAAACAATGCAGGTATGGACATAGAATAAAGAATGCAAATGCAAAAGATATTGTTGACAATTAGTCTTTTAACTTAGATTTATTTAAATGTCCTTAATTTTCGAGATACTATCTCTTCTTCGGAGGGAAGTAAAGCGGTTAAAGCAGTGTTCTAAATAGCTTGCCAAGTCATGCTGACAGGAAATGGTATCGAGTATCTGTTCTATCTCTAAAGGCAAAGAGTTAAGGTTAGGTGGATAAAGAGTAGTCTACCTTTAAAAGATTTTTTTGTACATGCCTGTTTAAGTGTGTGGGAGAATGCGTGAAGGTGTAAGTGTGCGTGTGTGTGTGTATGTGTGTGTATGTGTGTGTGTGTGTGTGTGTGTGTGTGTGTGTGTGTGAGTGTGAGAAAATATGTCTATACGTAAATGTGGGGGATAGATGTTATCTCGTGTTAGAACTGGTCTTTCTGTGTGTATGTGTGTGTGTGAGAGAGAATAAGTGGAGGTGTAAGCGCGCGCGTGTGTGTGTGTGTGTGTGTGTGTGTGTGCGTACGTGTGTGTGCGTGTGTGTGGGGGATGTGTGTAAATATGGAGCGAGAAGCTCTATTAAGTTATAAATTGGGTGTTGAGTTCTAGTCTATTATTGATTGGTGGTTGCGTTTTGTCTATAAGTAGTGCTTCCTTAATTCTAAGATTGCCGAGGTGTCTTTCCTTAGTTTCTATCCTAACTGTTATGGTTTCGTCGGTGTTTTTGCATTTAACTAGGTGTTTCTTAAATGAGGAAGCGTTAGTATTGAGGTGTTCTTTTATTCTTATGTGGAGTGGTCTGGTGGTGCTACCTACGTAGAAGTTGCTGCATTTGTCACACTCTAGTCTGTATAAGACGTAAGCCTGGTGGCATAGGTCTGTGTCGTTGATGGGGCAGTTGGCTATCCTGCAACAGTTGTCATGTCTGGTGGAGTGTCTTTTGGTTAGCTATCCGCGTAGAAAAGGACCTGAGTGGGCCAGTTGGATATCTAGTCCCTCTCGTCTGATATCTTTGCGAATGGCTGTTGTTGTTTCGTCACTGAAGTGTGGGAGCTTCAGGAAGCAAGTGTTAGTGCCTCGGGTGTGGTGTCCTCTGTTCTTTCTGGCACTGTTTGTTGTGGATGTCGTGTATCCGTTCAGTTTGAGTACTTCCAGGAAATGTGTGGTGTGTGTGTCTTGGTCTCTAGCGTCGGTGCATTTGTTCCGGATACGTGTAAGTTCGTTCCTTATGTAACCTAACTTAACGCCGGCTGGGAGGGCCGATCTGAAATGTACGAACAGGTCCCTGTTGGCGGGGTGTGGATGTTGCCTTCCTCTGTTACTCTGAGTTGGAAGTCCAGTAGGGATAGGGATACGCGGTCATCGGGGTGTTCCATGCTGAACTTTATACTGGCGCCCATGCTGGAGAATATTGTGTATATTTTATCTGCCTCCTCACGGGATGATGTAAGGATGAGTATGTCATCTACATATCGGGTGAAGAAGGTATGGGAATGGCAGGTGTTGAGGGCTCGGCATTATAGCTGGTTCATATAGGTGATGGCCAGCAGGCCCGATAGGCTGGATGCCATGGGTAATCATGTTGTCTGCCTGTATGTGGGGTGGTGGAAGGTGAAGTAGGTGTTGTCTACTGTGAAGGACAAAAGCTGGTGTATGTCCGTCGGATGGAGGCGGTAGCAGTGGATGTCCTCTGCGACCACGCAGTCCGTCAATAAATCGAC
>OZ024743.1:265974233-265979233 GCA_964016885.1 Eledone cirrhosa | reverse complement strand
CGTATGTGTGTGTGTGTGTCTGTTTAATCGCTAATTAATGAGAGTTGTTACTCTGGAGTTTGAGCTGTGCACTCGTTAATAACAGAGACAGGATAACTAGGAGAAGCCTCATGGATGGAGGAATAGATTCTTTTGAATGGCTGTGTCAGGAAGGAAAGGAGGGAGTTTTGAAAACTGCAAGTCGAAGTAAAAGGAAGCTCTAATAGTAATATGGTAGGCGTTGACATATGTGCGATGAAGATGTCAATGATGATCATAATGATAATGATGGGGGTGGTAGTGGTGGTGGTGACGATGGTGGTGGTGATGATGATGGTGATGGTGGTGGTTGTCGCGGTGGTGGTGGTGGTGGTGGTGATGATGATGATAATGAAGATGATGATGAATGGAATATAACTTGAGTATGTAGTAGAGTATATATCAATTGGTAGGAGGTAATAAAATATTAATTGAAAAATATTTACTGCAAGATAGAATTTCTTGAAAAAAAAGAAATTTAATAAAGAAATAGTAGACTTGTAATAGCTTTTGTACATATATAGTGGATAGAGTGAATTATGAAATGGTGAAGTAGATTTGTTTGTAGGTAGTAAGGTGGTGGGGATGAAAAATCAAACGATGCCTGTGCTTGAAGCTGTTTTAAGTGAGGAAAGGATTTCCACGGCACCCATCCTACTTTTAGAACATCGAATGATTTTGCACAAAAAGAAGAAATGCTCTACATCACTGGATTGAAACGAAGTCGCAGGTTTTAAAATCATAGTGACCTTCTCACATACATACATACATACATACATACATGGTGGCTGCCAACTCGTTTTCGAGTACGGCCACTACTTTATATCCATGTAGGAGAAACCCCTACCGATGCGGTGAACGAGTGTGGCTTTCTAGACAGCCAGCGAGTTGAAAACTCTGGTACAAACACTACACTTGTGACAATTATTGACACATAGTGCAGGGCCCATGGTACCATGTGACGACAAGTGCAGAGAGATCTCCAGATATAAAGCAATGCCTGTGCCGTGAAGCTTTTATAGTGAGCAAAGGCACTGCACAAAACCAGTCCCACTCTCTTAACCAAGATTATATTTACCAAAAAGAAGAACAAGTCAACATCATTGGATACCATCAGGCTTGCAGGTGTTATATCAGAGTTTGCCTTCTCCTAAAATTCTGCCTTGACAAAGTCTACGGGGTCATCTCTCCCGGTGATTTTGGATGGCCATTGACTCTTAAGAGCTTCTTTGCCCTTTGACAGGTTTTGTTTTTAGTCCTGCAGGATGTCAAAAGTCACCTTCCTCACCAAGAAACCTTGGTGGGGTTGCCAGTTTAGTCGCCAACGACCCGACCATGAGACAGGTTGTACTGGGATATATGTTACCAGTAGCATCAACTGGTGACCTGACATACATACATACATACATACATACATACATACATACATACATACATACATACATTTATATATAAGTAGGGGAAAATTTGATTAAAAAACTACAGGTGAAGGTGTTCTATTAAAAGAAAAAGAAATGTAGAGTTATATAATGAAATAAAAAAATTAAAATTAAGAATTGCCATCTGTTTTCTCGTTACTAATCACCTGAGGGTTCGGAAACAAGAAATTATTACATCCAATTTGTAACGTTGCAATTATATATATATATATATATATATATATATATATATATATGTGTGTGTGTGTATATATATATATATATATATATATATATATATATATATATATATATATATATATATATATATATATATATATATATATATACATATATACAAATACATTAATATATATATAAAAAAACTTTCAATCTCATTAATCTAAATAAAAAGAGAGAATGTACTGAATATAATTATAATATGTTATCATTTAACTAATTTTCCTTACATTAGCTATGTATGTATATGTGTGCATGCTTCTTCGGGTGTATGAGTGTATGGAAAGGTGAATCATTAAGAAATAAATGAAATGTTCAAACCCAGACAGAAAATAAATTGATTCGTGTACAGTAAGTAATATTGCATTGATTCATCATCGAATATGATGTGTTTCTGAGTTTTCTATTCAATGTCTTGAAGGCAATCAGCTTATTACTGCCTTTTTCATGGCAACATACATTTAAGTAGCTCTTGTCTGTTACGAACAACATTGTGCTCACCTTGGCTTATTTAGAAACAATGAGAAACAGATAAGGAAGTGTAAAAAATGATAATATCAACAAAAACAATAATAATACTAAATGAACTAGTAACGAATAGAAAGAAAGATGGTGGTTATATATATGTAATGCTTTTCTTGACTTTCCTGGTAAAATCACGCACTCTATACAAACTTCCTGTACAGCTAATGATATAGATTTAGTTTCACCGATATACAAACATGCATACATACATAATACACACATGCACACACACACGTAGACACACACACTCACACACACACACACACACACACACACACACACACACACACACACACACACACACACACACACACACACACACACACACACACACACACACACACACAACATATATATATATATATATATATATATATATATATATATATATAAAGTACGAACATTTGTATGTTGCTAGTATAATTAAGTTTTACTAACATTAGCGTTGGTTGGATAGCAAATAAAATATGAAAAAAGAGAAAAGAAAACCCTAAAACTACAACACACCACAATTTTGAATGAAGTATCTCACTTTTAAAAGCATTTATCAACAGTGCAACAATGGTATCTGTTGTTGACTGTTTGCATTAAACTTCGGAGTTGAGTAGAGTAAATATAATCGCTATCTAATAGTAAGTCCGATGAGGAACATTATAGACCGAGAGACAATTGATGAAATTCTATATATGTTGTGTTCATTTCCTCTTGATTAATGTATATCATTCTTTCACAGGTTTATTGTAATATTTACTTATTCCCTCCCACAGATATTCACTTTCCCTCAACATTCCTTTCTCTAATTTCTTAGTCTCCCTTATCTGTCTGCTCCAACACCTTTATCTTTCACACTATGTCAGTGTATCAGTATATACCTCAAACCTTCGCTTATATGAGTATCAAGTATATATATATATATATATATATATATATATATAGATGAGATTCTACAGGACATAGAACTGTTTCATTCTTTAGAAATCATCAGGAATCTCAGAGATTCCTGATGATTTCTAAAGAATGAAACAGTTCTAGTCCTGTAGAATCTCATCTATATTAAAACTTTTATACTCTGCTATGTATTGAGTACCTTACTTACTGTGGTTACCTCCGATTCAACCCGGAATAACGTATATATATATATATATATATATATATATAATCAAGGTTTAGCAAATAAGAAAAAGTTTCAAAATATATTTTTTTAAAATTAATTGTACTCACTATGGTTACCTTTACCGAATCGGTTTCGAGTCTCAAAAATAAATGGACAGTCCTTACGGCCATCCATTGCAAAGATAAACTCTCGTCAGAAGGATCTTTTCACTCGGAGAACATAAAATTCCCGAGTTCAAATTACGAACTGGCGCTATTCAAAATTGTTCCTGAGATGAGAATAAATGATGTGGAATCAATTCCGTCCAATGCCGTGTGTAAAGATAGAAGCAAAAGCAGGGCGGTCAGTCTATTACCACTATAACTAGCAGCAGTCAGAACGACCAGATTTTTTCTCGACCACGAGGAGAATAATAATAAAGTATATATCCCTACACGCAAAGCGTCTAGGGACACATGTATTGTCCAACCATATGCCAATGTCGTTCAATGGCAGGTTAATAAATTAACGAGCCAGAACATATACAATCAAGGTTTAGCAAATAAGAAAAAGTTTCAAATATATATATATATATATATATATATATATATATATAAGTAGAAGGGGTATTTAATTTGTTGGACATCCCACAAATATAAATATAAATGTTTATAACTGATTTACAGCACTCAACAGTTTCCTGTATTAAATATTCAATGATATTAAATAAATGGAAACTATATATCCAACCGATAAAATATGATTTTCCTGGGTATGTTTATATTTATAAAACAAACTTTGTATACTATCTGAAGCAAGCGTACCTAAGTGTTTTGGTACCCTTTGAAATATATATAATAAAAAAAAATATGGTTTTATATCCATTTATTTAATATCATTGTATATATATATATATATATATATATATATATATATATATATATATATATATATATATATATATATATATATATATATATGAGAAATTATGACCCCGACAGCCGAGCTCACGCCGTTTTGACAGCTATTTCGAAATACCCGTCCAAACGGCTTGAGCTCGGCCGTCGGGGTCATAATTTCTCCTATTACCCACTCTATTACCCTAAGTATTGAGTACTCAGGTGCGATATGGTCCATCTGGTTCCTTACCACAAGTCCTTCGTTATATATATATATATATATAGTGAGATTAATATCCCCACAGGCACTAAGTACCATTAGGACCATTGAACAACAACTATATCATAGACACCCTATATATTTCCGAGGGTACTTAGTGCCTGTGGGGATATTAATATCATTTTATGTAAATTCTCCCATATGTAGAGAAACAATCCGTTGTTTACCTAGCTGCTAATTTTAGTGGTGTGGCAGACAACACGTCTATGCTACTGCCGCTTCTACTAACGACCAGTTCACGTGTAGGTCACGTTTACGGCCCCATTCGATCCTGCACTAGCTGGCTGAAAGCAATATATTTGCCGGCTGTGGGACTTTATCTCCTGTGTAAGGGAAAATGCTTTCTGAAGAGCCAAACTTTTCATTGGAAGTCCCTCGGATTTCCAATCTTTTGTGAGGCGAAATCGTCGGTAAAAGCAATATGGATAGGTAAATATTTAAATGATATTTTTTGAATTTATTCTGAAAGATTGTTTGAACTTTACTTGTTCCGCTCATCTCAATTATATCGTTTTTTAATTTATTTG
>OZ024743.1:265959233-265966733 GCA_964016885.1 Eledone cirrhosa | reverse complement strand
GTAACATGTTCATACTTACATACATATACACATGCATACATATATATACACACACATGTATTCATGTACATACATACGCGTTCATGTGTATACATTTTCATACTCAACTTATCTTTATATACACACGTATAGACACACACATATATACATACATACTCTAGTCTATGTGCATATATATACATATATATCTATATCTATATCTATATCTATATCTATATATATATATATAAGCACTTTAATACATGTATACACTTACATCTAACTATACACATCAAACATATATATATATTTACTTATTTATATACATTTTCACATATATATACATTCTTATGGTCGCTTTTAGACACATTCATTATCGCATTTTTGCACCTATTCTCATCAGCATATCTTTCCATTATTAGTGTGGTAATTTGAGGTTATTAATATACATATATATGTTGAGAAGAAATTGTTTTTATATTTTTCTAACTAGATTGAGGTCTATATAGTTGGGGGGATGTCCCTCTTTTATGTAATATTCCGCTTGTAGTGGGAAAAAAGGGTTTTAGTTCGGTGACGGCAGAATAATGTTCGTTCAATTCTGTTATTCAGCAATTTCTTCTTGGGTGTGATTATGTAATAAATCTCAAGATTACACAATTTGCAAAAATTTTGGCTCCTGGAAAAGCTTTGGGTTTTAGCTAATTTCTCCCATTTTCGGGTAAACTTTTGATCGCTATATATATATATATATATATATATATATATATATATACACACATACATACTTACATATATATGTGTGTGTGTATATATATATATATATAACAACCCCAAAACAGACACAATATCTCTCCGTTTCCCACGCTAATTCATTTCATTTAAATATCTACTCGACAACGGAATGCCATCAATTTTGCACCTCCAATATCTATCTAATCATGAGAGATTTGTTTCTAATCCAAATGAAAATACCCACTTTAAATCACAAAAGCTAGCAAATGTGGGCATGAAGGATATTTAATACATTTCATTTAATTGAATACAGCATTTTACAATTTCGTAATTGGCGAACGCCATTTTATGAGCAGAAAAGATGGACATCCGAAAATGTAATGGCTTTCTCGGACTTTAGTGACAAGACAAGACGATGTCAAATAAAACATTTCGCTAAAACCTTATATTAATTTATGAGCATTTTCAAATTTTCATAGATTATATATTTTAAATAAACATATACAATTTCTCCTTTATGCATTCTGATTTACATGTTTCATTAGTTCAAATATTATAGCTTAATCTGGAAATTCAATGCCTGTGTCCATTTCCAAATTCTGAGAGACTGATGAGTTCGAAGAAGGTAGCTAATTGATGATGCTGAAACGGGTGAGAGTTTACGTTTACAACCTATGCATGAGAATTCCACTCAAAACACAAAGAACTAGAACAAATACCTCAACACATCCCGTCCATCGTTCTAATCCTTACACTAGTTCACTGGTCTAGACTGATGCTTTATATATTGACCTCAATAAGGTTAAGGGATAACATTGACATCGTCATGATTTTTATACAAAGCGTAGAAGTCAATATCGCACGGATTTTTGTGTGACGTATTTACGCTTCTGCTAATTTACCGCCTGGCATCGCTACACATTATCATCAATTTATATGTAATAAAACCAGCATTGACTTGTAAATTATGTAAGATGAAGTTTCCATTTACTACTAAAAGTAATGTTAACAAATGTAACATTCATTATTTAAAATATCCTCATGAATATCTTCTTGTGTTTTTTTTTATCCGAATAAAAAAAACTAATAAAAATGTCAAATTAAAACTAGAAAACGATTTATAAATGAATACGATATGCTTAAATATAACAAAAAATTTATGTTACAAAGGATAAAATATTTCAGACAAAAATGAAACTAATATTACGCTGTAATATAGTTCAATAGAAAATGTAAAATAAAAAGATAAACACACATATATATATAAAGAAGAGAACATGATGTGTGTTTTATTAAATTCATTATTCATTTATCATTGAATTAATATTTAATTTGTTAGCGATCGTTTATTTATGCATAAATATATATATAAGTATTTAATGGAGTCATTTAATATACTCATTTTCAAATCCATATAAACATGTAACTTAAAACAATTGCGTGTATGTTTCAAGTAATATTCTTTGTTTACATCATATGAAGCAATTCGCTCTTTGTTATTGAATATTAAATGAATATATAAATAATAGCAATTCTCCTCGGTAAAAAAGGTCTAAACGGCTATATTAGTAAAATATAATGTAGATTTAGTCATAGCTTTGTAATTTATCAAACGCTGTTACACTTTGTGTCTCATCCATTTGCTAAAAAAGAATTGTATTCGAGCCCGATGGAAAAGTCATCGCCATTGTGTAGAAGTTAAGCTGTTTAAGTCAGCATCCAGAATTAAATAAAATGTTACTTTACGTTAGGTATAACATGGCCTTGATAGCGCAGGAGAACATTCCATATTTGTTGTTCTTCTTAGCTATACCTTACCCAAATTAGCTCTGACCGAGTAGATATTTTATCTACAACAGAATACCGGCTTAATGGCTGCAATCTTCATCTTTTAAGAGGATAGGGATGACTGTGAATGATGTGGGATGACCAGTTATGAACTTCCAAATTGTCCAGCCAATTGACGACACCAAACAATATAAAAGTATTATACGCAGACCACTTCAATACAAGTTTATCATAGTCAAACAAGAATTGGGACCTGTCAATGAGAAGCTCCGGTATCAGAAGAAAGTGACCGTAGGGAAAATGATTAACAAACCATTCAACTGAAACCAAACATCAGTCTTTAGAGAGATGGGGAGTAAGTAAATAAATGTCATTGAGGCTCCGTCTCAGAAAGACAGATTTTTATAGAGAAAAATATGAGGTGTCAAAAAGAAGTTAACCAAGATGCGGAGTGGTTGAATGGGATCCGAAGGAACTATTGCTTTTACATTACCCAAAACAACATACATCGTCAATGATGGTACCCTTCAGAGTTTGAAATAAACACCTCAGGATAAGAAAGCATCAGGAAGAGATTTGATTCTCGGCTATTGGTACAAAGATCTGACATTCTATCGGATGTATCTTATCAACTTCTACCAGCATGCAGCACGCTGGTTGGCATTAGCTGTAACAAGAGTAGTCACCAAAAACACAAAGACCCACATGGCAAAGAACGCATCATCTACTACATGCTAGAATTTAATGTATACAATTTATCGAGGCTGACTGTACCTATTCTTCGAGAATGACTGACAATAACAATTTCATCACAGATGAAGTTCCGGGTAGGAAAGCAGGTTGGAGTGAGCTAAATAACTCCTAGTTAACAAAACCGCAATGTCAGAGGTGCAGAAAAATAGGAAGAACTTGGTTATAGTTTGACTGTATTACGAGAAAGCATTTAATTATGTTCCTCACACTTGGAGGTTAGAAGACACTTTCACTAGCTAAAGTCTCTGATACCATATACAGAGCCATATATGTACTATTTTCTTCTTGGGCCACTATCCTGACTTTAAATACAGAGAAGGAGGACTATATTGTCACTGATTAATTATTGTATCACTGAGGCATATTTTATGCAGACAGTCCTTATGTGATACTATACATACTGTCAGCAAACCCTTGTCCTTTATGCTGAGAAAATATGAATGATACGTAAATAGTTCACGCAAAGCCAGAAACAGTAACCTAAGATATAGCTTCTTTGTAGCGGTCTGAAAGTGTATGCCAAGGATATTAATTGTATGAAGAAAAACTTTTACACTGTTACGACATTCTCGAAATATATAGGAATGGAATTTAGCCAACATAAATATTCCTATAATATTGTAAAGCGAGGAAAAACTACACGGCAATCTATCAATATCTCTGTCAATGGCTTGACTGCTTCACCGTATAGTTACTTAGGGATTGAGTAATATATATATCATGATGGAACTCACTACGGACAAAAAATCAGTGGCTTCCAATATGTTTGTTGTAACTCTACTATTACGAACATTTGGACTGAATACTAGATGTGATTCGAAAAGTTCAAACCGGCAACGGAAATTTCCGTTAGACAACCTATTTGCAAAACATAAACAGGGAAGCAGAAACTTAACATCAATCCAAACCTTATTTGAATATTGCATTATATCCCTTCCACAACATCTAGAAGCCTATCCATAGAACAGGTATATTTACATGATGCAAATAACATCATGTGTCTTACGAAGTACTTTCTTGAGAAATACACCCTGCATAATTGCCATAATCTCCCACCCAACGAAATTGCATAATATTACCGTATCGTATCCATGGATGAAAAACTGGATGCATATAATCAAAACATCAATCATGGCCATAATTTCAGAATGCTTCAAAGTTAGAATAATATAGTTAACCAAATTAATCTTGGAACAACCGATATATTCGCTCTCAAGTTGAAGGATATGCTTTTCCAATCCAAGAACAGGATATAACAAGAAAGACCTGATGCACGATAAAGATAGAGATCCAGGCATAACACCTAGATGTGACAGCCGATGTAGTCATTGAGGTTGTAACTCACGTTATAAACAACTCTGCAAAGATGTCATCACGATATTATCTAGCTATTAAGCAAGATAAGTGGCAAAAACACTAAACAATGCAATCCGTAGAAAGGATAGCCATGAGAATATAAAGGTTACAATGTAGTGGAGGACATATGCATATTACTATCAAATCCACAATAACCTGCAAGTATAAGAGACCAGAAATGGTGATACACAGAAGAAAAGAGAAGGCAACTACTATAGTCGAAAGCAGCTTTTGAACAGGTGTTAACAAATGTTACAGATTAGCGAAAAGGAAAATTGATACTGAAATAATTGTTCCTACTTTTGGCACAAGGCCAGCAATTATCCAGTGCATTACTGGTACTTTATTTTATCGACCTCGTAAGGATTAAAGGCAAAGTTAACCTCGACGGGATTTGAACTTAGACCGTAAAGGGATCTAACTATGCTGGAAAGCATGGCCTCCGACCCTCTACCGATACTGCCAATTCACCGCCATTGATACTGAAATAATGAAGACTCTGCAGATATTGATACCTGCCTATAACTTTAGATGTTTATGGAACGATAAAATGATGTCAAACATTTCATAAGCGAATCGTGTAATAACTTCATATAGACACGTACAGATATAATAATATATGCAAATGTAAACATATAATTCAAATTATACAGATCCGCACATGCAATATCATCCATACATGCATCCATAAAACACAAACACATGAGACACACATTACTCTAAATTCCAAGGAAAGTATATCTGTGTATTGGTGGAGAAATATAAAACAATAAAACCAGAAAATTATACATGACTACATACATAAAATACATGCATATATACATACATATATGTACATTCATACATATATACATGCATATATACATACATACATGCATATATATATCCATATATACATACATGCATGCATACATAAATAAATAAATAAATGCCTGCATTCATACATAAGAAACAGGTATACTTACACACATCTCTCGCTATGTAGCGCATTTTAAATCCTTTGTAATCGTAGGAGTCATCTGTTTCGAATTGAACCATGAGTTTTTGGCCCGTACTAATGAATGAAGGGTGTTTCACACCACACCATCTGTCAAGACTTGGCGCGGTCAAGTCCCCACCTGTACGGGATATATAGAGACATATATATGTTAGTATCAGTACATGAAAGTGGGTACATATATGTACATTACACCAACATACACGCACACACTCACAGAAATATATATATGTGTGTGTGTGTGTGTGTGTGTGTGTATGCCAATGTGTGTGTGTGTTGGATTTGTGTATACATATAACTTTAAGAGCAACAGCCAGAATAGAGAACTTGTGCCCACTTTATATATATATATATATATATATATATATATATATATATATATATATATACACACACACACACACACACACATATATATATATATATATATATATATAAACAATGAGTTATATGGTTTGTTAATTACACCGTGTAACAAAAATAAATGTTTTCTCTGTTCCTGGCTTGTAATCACATTTTTGTGTTGCTTAGGTCCCAAATAATAAAAAAAAGTGCTATTAAACCGTTAAAAGTTTGGCTTTGTAAAAATTCTAAGCTATTCACTAGAATTATTTGTATGATGGATTTTACGTTGTAAGTTTAATTTGCTTATGTGAAATGATTTGTTTATATATGTGTCAGGTTAAATGAAAATTATAAAATAAAGAGTAATGCCTAAAGAAAATTATAAAAGTGCAATAAATTATAAAATTGTTAAAAAGTGGATTAAAGAGATTTAGTGATAATGGATTTTCGCACCCTGAATAAAGGGTAAGTTGTGTTTTAAGCATTCGTCTCCAGGATGAAGCAGTGGTACTTGGTCAATAAGGAAGTGCACGTGACAAGTCAGAGAAGTTGACACGAACCTTTCTCAGGCTTTTACACTCTTAGGGATGGCCTCTTCTTCTGCCATGACGTGCCTGGACTGTTTGACGTTATTGGGTGCCATTTATGCCCAAGGATTTGCGGCTATGTATAGACAGCTCCACCACAAGTTTGAAGGCTGTCCTCCACAATGGAAGCAAGTTCCCGACACTGCCCCTAGCCCATTCAGTCTGCCTGAAGGAAGATTACTACAGTCTGAAAGTCCTCTTGGAAGCTCTGCCATACAACCAGTACAATTGGGAAATCATTGGAGACTTCAAAATGGTGACTTTCCTGCTTGGACTCCAAGGAGGCTTTATCAAATTCCAATGGTTCCTCTGCCTTTGGGACAGCAGAGCCACCTCTGACCACTACAAAAGAAAGAACTGGGAGCAGCGAACAGAATTTGTAGTTGGGACCCGGAACGTCATGTGGGAGTCACTGGTTGATCCCAGGATTGTGCTCATGCCGCCACTGCACATTAAGTTGGGGTTGATGAAGCAGTTTGTAAAGGCTCTCAACCAAGAATCAGTCGAATTTAAGTACCTTCTTGAGTTCTTCCCCAAGTTATCTGAGGCCAAAACCAAAAGTGGAATTTTTGTTGGACCTCAGATAAAGAAGGTGTTTCAGTCTACCGAGTTCTCCAATAAGCTCAATGGGATTGAGAGAACAGCATGGAACTGTTTCAAGGCAGTTGTTAAGGGCTTCCTGGGCAACTACAGAGCTGAAAACTACCAACAACTGGTGCAGGATCTGATAAAGGCTTTTGGCGCCATGGGATGCAGGATGTCGCTTAAACTCTATATGTTGGACGCTCACCTGGAAACATTCAAGGACAATATAGGCGCCTACTCAGAAGAACAAGGCGAACGATTCTACCACCATGTGAAAGAGATAGAGGGGAGGTACCAGGGCCACTACAATGGAAACATGATGGCAGACTATATCTGGGGGCTAGTGCGGGAATGCGACCTGGACTACAACCGCAA
>OZ024743.1:265899233-265946733 GCA_964016885.1 Eledone cirrhosa | reverse complement strand
ATATTTCACCTGTACAAATCCTGCTTATTATTCGGTTTAACATTGCCCCCTAAAAAGTAGACACGTTTATCCGAGCACATCGTTTCCCTCCCAATGCGGTTTCTATTCTCACTAATTTACACCGTACTACTAACTCGTCTCCTGGCTCGAGAAAGCACGCGATATTTGCAAACAATTGTTGCTGAAACTCTGTTTGAATCAGTGATATTGTCGTTCGTCTATAAGTGATTCTGAGAAAGATAGAAAAAATAAACACATTTACACACACAAATATATATATATATATATATATATATATATATATATATATATATATATATATATATATACATGTGTGTGTGTGTGTGTGTGTGTGTGTGTGTATGTGTGTGTATGTGTGTGAGTGTGTGTGTAATTGTGTGTATACTTTTATCTCTTCACTAGTTGCACTTTTTGAACTGCAGTCATGGTGAGACACTAATTTAAATGATTTGGAAGAACAACCGGCCTGAGCAATCATATTTCTAATTTCTAATTCCGGTAGCTTACAAGCATTATTAGCCCCGCCATATATATATATATATATATATATATATATATATATATGTGTGTAGAAGTTATATTTAAATTGTTGGGATACAACAAGCAAATATTTTTACAACAAGCAAATATCTTTATAACTGATATAAAGCACTCAATAAATTATTGGAGTAAAAATACGATATATTAACAAATGGAAACTATATTTATAAAACCATATTAATTTCATTATACATACATACATACATATATACATATATATATATACAGTGTAATTAGATCTTGTCGAAAACATATTAGATAGATATTATAGATGTTATAATTTTGTAGAAAGGGCACTCCTTTTATGTTTTGTGTAGTGTTATAAAGATGAAATAGACGGTAAAGGTATACAATTAGGGGTGGGGATAAGATAGGTGTGCCCGGTTGTGGTTGGTGACTGTCTATATGTTAACCAAAGTTCTTGCAAATATGTAGAATCTTTCTAAGCACGTGGAGTAACGGTTCATTGTGTGTGTATGAGTGTATGTGTGTGTGAGTGTGTGTATTTGCGTATATGTGTTCGGATATGTATTCGTATATGTTCTGGAATTCTATCGGTAAATATTAACTCAAGAACACATTTTGTATTATCAGTATAGTAGGGCTGTCGACCACTGAACTAACAACACTACAGAGTCTACTAAGTGAAGGAAGAGGTCCATTTTTGTTACCACTTGGAATGAGAAACTAAAACTGTTACAAGGTCGACTATTTAACAATTTGTTCATACGCATCTGGATATACACGTATATGTACATTTAAGTTGTTGCACACATAAGAAGGATACACTTACTTTGAACCTATGGCATTTGTTTTCTCGGGCCTTCTTGCTTATTTTGCTTGTAGCTAGTTTAATGACAGGAAAATTTTAGAGAATGACACGTACGTTTGTCTTTATAAAATTTGACATGCAAGTAGATTTTGAAGCCCATTATTTTCTATCCAGCGCAAATCAAAATTCGGTGATTTGGGGAGGGACCGCAGATATACCGTTGCAGTGGTTTCTTAACACGTGAACATACGTGTCAACGAAGTGCTTCCACTACCGTAGTCCCCTCACACGTAAAGGTAGACACACCGGGTGTTATAGGAGATGTCAATCGGGAATCTATAGACTTACTATACCCGTCGAATTGCAAGTTCACAAGGAGAGGCACTCTATTTTATGTAGGGGAACGGTGGTGTCCAATATGTCCATACGTGTTGTCAAATCTGACAAGAATAACAACAATATTATTAGATTTACTAACAACAAAATTTGAAAAGTACAGAATGTCCAGCACCTTTTGGTAATAATAATTATTTCTTATACAAACTACGCATTTAAGGTAGAGTTACTGTTTATTATTCTAAACATAGCATTATTATCTTTACGTATTTTATGGATTTCCTGAGAATAATACTCATATTCAATTTGGTTAACTTTGATTATAGAACGCAAAATGTATTAACTAAACGCTGGAGAGTATATTGTCTGATACTGATAACAGATTCTGACAAATGTGCATACAGCGTGCAGTTATACATGTCTAAGTAATACAGTTCCTTACACTTGTATTTGGCCACTAGTAAATATGAAGTTTTAAGTTGATAGACGTTAAAGCCATTGCATTGAAACGATTGAAATTAAGAACATCACAGTGAGTGCTGGCAGATAATCCAAGCCCAAAGGGGAGTATAGAATAACATGAATTTGAAAGAAAAACCAAGGGAGGAAATGCAGAATCTTGATGGAATTGGTTGAAAAAAGTTGAGGTTTATTAATAGTTGCTCAATATCAAGCACTAAACATTTACTCGATAATGAATATGAAACAAATATATGTTGGTTATGTGGAAAGAAGGTGGAATGTGTGATACACATTGTACATGAGCAGAGGGAATATAATAGGCATCACGATAAAGTGTGTTTACAACTCAATTGACCTTTATGCAAGAAATATTGGTTTGCAACCACTAAGCAATAACGTCAGTACAAGCCAGATAGGATCAGAGAAAATCAAACTGTCAAAATCTTGTGGGACTTTACAATCCAGACAGAAACAGTTCTTGAACATAAAAGACCAGCCATAATTTTGATGAAGAAAAGTACTGAAAGGAGGGATATTTTGATCGATGTATCTTTCCCAGTAGACCAAGATATCAATGGAAAGAAAAAAGAAGAGATTGTAAGGTATGCAGACCTGAGAATAGATGTAATGAATGTGGAATTTGAAAACAAGAATGGTACCAATTGGGATTGGAGACTTTCGTCGGTGAGAGAAAACGTCCAGAAAATCCTTAACATAATTGGAATCAATCCCAGCATTACGACATTGCATCAAAACAACACTATTAGAGACAGCAAATATCCTGTAGAAAGTACCGTCTATCTGAGTTTATATATAATACATTGAGAGGGCGTCACTTAAATGATCTAGTGTTAATAAGATCATTGTGCAAATAAATATGAATAATAATGATAATCTTTCAATCATCAAAATGAACACACACACACACACACACACACATACACACACACACACACACACACATATATATATATATATATATATATATATATATATATATATATATATATATATATATATATATATTTATATATATACACGACTTGGCCAAAACAAGGCTATAGTAGAGGACTCTTACCCAATGTATTGGGAATAAATCAGAGAAACAACGTAGTTTTGAAGTGAACTTCCCTACAACATAACAATGTAATATTTTAAAATAGGACAGAAAATGTTATAAGTATATGTTCAATGGTATATTTTGCCCACTCTGCTGATTCTGGCAATCATCGTGCTCACAGGAAGCAAGTGACTCAGTGGAGATGATAAAGTTTATTAAATTGACACCAGTATTTGACTGGTACATTATGATATCAAAACCGGAAGAATGAAAATCAAAATTGAACACTGTAAGATTCACTGGTCACCAGTTATCCATATCAACTCATATCAATATTATCTATATTGTTCAAAATTATTGTTCAGCGTATCCTATTATATGTAGTTGTATACGAAGCTTGCAGTTTCTAGATTTTAAACACACTTATAGGGAGGTTTTTGCTACTAATTCGTAAAATGAACCCAGGTTCTGATTGTACGTCAACTATATTACATATGTGTATATATAGCCTAGTCAAATATTTGATACCACACGAAAAATATAAGATATAAAACACAAAAAAAACTGCATCATTTAAAACCAATATAAAAGGTTTGAATAAACAAAAAAAAAGAAAAGTGAAAAGATTTTTCTTGTTTAAATATATTGAAAACAATACCCAAAATACAATTTAGTTATAGTGACGTTCCTGACAAAAGCAGAATGCCAAAAATATAATTTAAATAGCGATAGCATTACTAGTGTTGATTTATGCTGTCTGCCTAAAGTATCTGCTTCACTGTTATTTTAAAATGGCAAGTCTATGCTTTCGATCACGACTGAGTTTTAAAATGTTTGTTCGTGTTTAGCATATGATTTTTTTAAATTATTTTGACATGCAGACACACATACAGGGACTGACAAACACATATAAATTCCCGCACGGAGATCTATTTCTTTATTTTAATAGAATTATTGTTTACAATTCTGTTCCCAACACGTTGTTTTCTTTTTGAGATATGGTTTTTACACCACGACTGCCTGTGTCCACTTACGAATCTTTTTGTTTCTTAGTATTTTCTTCTTTATGTGAAATATTAAGAATATTAAGCATTCTAAAACTAATATCCTCGGGCAGCACAGTTTTTGTTGACATATCTACGACTTGTTTTCCACCAATTGAAGGAAGCTGAAGACAAAAATAGCATGGGTTTTCGAATCATATCAGATTTTCTATTTACTTATTTTTCTGAGATATAACCACATTTTCCATAACCGACATTAAAAAGTACTTGATTACAATATTGAAAGAGTTAATTCCAAATATACTATCACCTTTGCCCTACCAGCTACTGTTTTGGAGATACGACTTATCACTTTATACGCTGGCGTTCAAAATAGGGAGTCCAGTAGAAACTTCGATTCTTTGAGTTAAGATCTATGATTAGGGGTATTAAGATTACTTATTTTTAAATAGCAACGAACTTTCTCTATCAACTTTGATTAATTAGTTACCTACTACGTTGTTTCGAACATATCAGCAATATAGTGTTATCAATATATTACATCCTATTAAATCAATCACAAATCGCTAAATGAGTTTAATCTAACACAAGATTTTCAAGTAAAATTAAGGAATAAATGAGATTAATTCTTTAGATATTTATGCAGCTCGGAAAAATTTAACGCAGCTAACATATATGATTCTCAGGTAAGACAGCTTATAAAATATTCATATTTCATAGATTCAATAGATAATACAGAAACCGCTATTTAGTTGCTTCAATTGTCAATGAATATTTTTCTCAATCATAAAGCACAGAGCATAATTCAATCTCGTAGATAACATGCTCTATAATTTTAATATGATTCACGGTAACATAAGCATCAAAGTTCATTAATCATTACATCTACAGCCACATATATATCTTTCCAGGAAGTTTGGGGATTCAAGGAAAGAATAACGAGAAAGATTTATTCGGGTTATAGATTAATCGTTTGAGTGGCAGGCATCATGAAAAGTGCGTTATTTATATATTTCCACAAAGAGGAATGTTCTTTTAAATCACACCTTAGAACATTCTATAAATATACCTACTTATATGCTGAATGACTGATCAATTGATATGGTTTCTGTTTATTTATTTATTTATTTATTTATTTATTTATTATGTTGGTTTTAAAGGTAGGCAATCTCAGGTTTTCAGCTGAAGAAAACTGATTTAGGAATAGGGCATTGTTCAGCAATTCATTTATATATTCTTGCATACACTCATGTAAAAATTACTCTGATGACAGTGGAGGGATTTGGATCATAAATACACACTCACACAAAAGAATCTATAGAAAATGTATTGCATTTATTTAAATGTACTAAAATAAAATATAGACGCAGTTACTTAAATGCCCGGTGTTTTACAAGTTGTTCATAAGGTAGCAATTTAGGAAACATTTCTTTAGAAATAGCGGCTCCAAACACATACTTCAAAATTTGCTTATATCTGTAAATGGTACACATGAAGAAAAGGGAAACAATCTTTCTCATTTATGTGTGTGTGTAAGTGTGTGTGTGTGTGTGAGACTGTTTGTGTGTGTGTGTGTGTGTCTGTTAGTGTGCCTGTTAGTGTGTGTGTGTGTGTGTGTGTGTGTGTGTGTGTGTGTGTGTGTATGAGTGCGTGCGTGTTTGTGTGTGTGTGTGTATGAGTGCGTGCGTGTTTGTGCGTGTGTGTGTGCATGTTTTTCAGCGTATGTGCCTGTGTAAGCCAGTTGCATTTAAAAACGATTGGATGCCGTATAAAATATTATGCATTATATTAGAATCATTATCACTTGCTATAATTTTGACTATGTAGAATTTTTTTCAGTCTTTCAGATATTTGGTTCAATAGATATGTTCTGTGCTGAAGATGATTTCAGAGTTGTGATTTAGTATATCTATGAGTCTGTCAGAGTGTGTGTCCTGGGTTCAATCGAGAGCAACCACAGTAAATTACTCAATATATAGTAGAGTATATACAATGTTTAATATATAAATGGCTTTTACAGGACTACTAGAACCGTTTCATTCGAAGGAAATCACGAGGAAAGCCTTTGCTTTCCTGATTATTTCCTTCGATTGAAACAGTTCTAGTCCTGTATATATATATACTTCGTTAGAAATATATATATTCTTCGATAGAAAAAATGCAATGCTCAGACAAACGCCAGAGGTGAAAAACATAAACGATCTCCAACGTGTATAATATATATCTGGACTTAACAAAGTCATGAGATAAAGTTGACGATGGAACTACTTGTCGTAAACTATGTTTGCTCGACATAGTTCGTGTGTCTAATTAAATTAAATTAGCCAGGTAGGTATGGCGCGTGCACACACACATACACACACACATATATTAGGGACACAAGTGCGGATTCTCGAAAGACTCTTAACTTCACTACAGTAGCGAAGCAATGACAAGTTTCATGTCCATGTATATATATATATATATATATATATATATATATATATATATATATATATATATATATATATATATATACATATATATAATAATAATAATAATAATAATAATAATAATAATAATAATAATAATAATAATAATAATACTAATAATAATAATAATTGTTTCTACTTTTGGTACAAGACCAGCAATATCTCAGTACATTACTGGTACTTTATGTTATCGACACCGTAAGGATGAAAGGCAAAGTTATAATATAAATAATAATATTAATGATAAATATATATATATATATATATATATATATATATATATATATATATATATATATATATGTATAGTAATAATAATGATTTCTTTATTGGCCACAAGGGCTGATATTAAGAAAAACATTACAGACGGCACAGGACGGTACGATGTGGGTTTTGTACGTGTAAAGATTTTTCTTATTTATATAAAAAAGAAAAAAAGACGTAGAAACATATATATATATATAAATGATAAAAATGAAAAGTTCAAACAATGAAAAATTCCCCAAGAGGGGGGAAAAGTCCGAGGGTTACTCGTGGCGAAAACCACACGGCCACGGCCAACCTGATCACCAGGGCAAGCGCCCTCTCTCAATTTTTCCATTCCTCAAACTACGAGCGTATATTCAGAGCGGTCCCGTTCACTCGGACTGTTCTCGCTACATTCACCCACCTTTCAACAAACTTGCTAGAAGACAGCACTTGTCTCTCCACCCTGATTTTCCTCTTCAAGTGAACATTGAAAAAGTTAATAATCGATTCGCCGGAGAAGAAAGTGTCTGTCTTTAACTCTTTCAAACTTGTCCACCACACAATCTCTTTCGCCATGGCCACCAGGCAGATGAAAACTGCCTGCCCTCTTCATCTGCACAATGGACTCAGTCGATAATCTGACCGGTCCTACACGCGACAGCAACTGTTAGACATAGCTCCACAAGTCAGCAATGCTCGGGCACTGAACGAGTGCGTGCACGACGGTTTCGTCGCTCAGAGCGTATCTCGGACCAGCTCGGCTAACCGCACTTCCGTGCCTGTAGAGCTTATTTCGAACCGGCAACGCTCCCCGGTAGCACTGCAAGGCCAGGGATTTCTGGAAGTTATCCATAGGTCCCGGGCTGAAAGTTCTCCGGAAGAGAGCAAACAACTGATCTTCTTCGACGCCCAGGATCTCTCCGAGAACGTCGTCGCTCTTCGCCTCCACTAGTCCTCTATAGAACGCCGAGGTGGATGTTCCACCGATACTGGTGCCCAGCTGGCAGAAGGCGGTGAGCGCCTGGAGACATTCTAATTTCCAAGCGCTATCCTTCGGTCTTTTCCTGACTGAGGTCTGCGGCTCCGTCAAGGAGACGAGCTGTGGGAAAACGTGCCTGGCGAACGGCGACGACACCTGTTCACCGTCAAGGAAGCATCAGAGTTGTTGCAGCCTCAGCGCATTTTTGCGCATCATCAGCCATGGCATGCTCCGTCCTCCACGTAACGGGTGTTGACAGCAGATAGAATGTCTGACCATGAGAGCGCGTCCTTTCCACAAAAAGCGGAAGAGGAGGCGCTCCATTTTGGTGAGACTTGGGCCGGAGCTAGGGACGACGGTGAGGCGGTAGCAGATCACGGATGCGATGTACGCATTCACCACCTCCGCCCGCCCTTTCAGGGACAGCTTCCTCTCGGCCCATTTCTGGGTGAGGGAGGCCACCCTGCTCGTCATCTCGCTCCAGTTTTTCTCCAGCTGGAGGGCCGGTCCGAACCAGACCCCAAGCAATTTGACCGGTCCGTCGATCCAACGCCCCACGACGCTGTCGGACGACATGGACTTGCCTCTCCAGATGCCGAGCCCTAAGCCCATCGACTTTTCCTGGTTTATATTTGCTCCTGTCACTGCTTCGTATTCCTTGAGAGCAGTGCCGAGCGTCTGGTGCTCGACTCGGACTTCCCGCATCCTAGTTCGCGTTGGACGCCCCTCATCGCCCCCAGTTTGTGCAGTAACGGCTCGAGAGCCAATACGTACAAGAGGGGTGGGGACAACCCTAACGGACCGAGTGTATGATGCTGAACGGCTGCGACAGGTGACAGTTAACCCTCACAACCGAGCAGATGTCGCTGTACATCGCAGCGATCCAACCCTGAAAACGGGCCCAAAACCGGCTGCCTCGAGGACCGCCGCCAGGTACCGATGGTCGACCTTGTCGAATGCTTTGGATTGACCCAAGTTGATCAGGGCCCCACCCGTGCCAGGTTACTTAACAACCCTCTCTACGATGTATCACATGAGGTGGAGGTTGTCGTGTATGGATTTGTCCGGAATGGCGAATGTCTGCGCCTCTCCCACCAGATCCTCGGCGGCAAGCACCAACCTCGTTGCTAATACTTTGGCCAAAATCTTGAACTCTGCGTCTAGCAGAGTTATGGGCCTGAAGTTATCGATAACATGCCCCTTATTCGGGTCTTTTCTCAGCAGCGCCACCACTCCCTGGCTCACAAAATTGGGAATGCTCCCGTGCGATTTACCCCTCGTGCAGTTTGCCATCGCTTCCCGTATTTCACCGGCTGTTATTGGCTTTTCGCAACACTGTGCTGCGATCGTCGAGAGCCGAGGCAGTCCGTCGAGGTATGCACTGAAGTCCATACTCGGCTCCGGCCCGCCGCTGCTCCCGAAAAGTTCGGCAAAGTGCTGCTGAAAAGCCTGACACATCTGCTCGGGTTCGAGCAATACGCGCCCGTTTTGGTCAGACAAAGACTGAATTGTGGCTTTGTTGCCACGTCGCGCCTCTACCATCCGGGCCCATTGGACGGCTTTCGTCCCCTCGTGTTTCAGAGCACGCGCTCTAGCTCTGACAACGCAGCCCTAGTGTTTTGCGTTGAAGAATTGGTCGAGTGCTAATCTCGCCGCAAGCACGTCGGTTGCAATGGCTGTCCTAAACGCCTCTTCTAGCATTCTGACTAGCTCTCCCTCTACTCTATTTTCCTCTATCACTAGTCCTTTGCTAAACCTAATCGAGTCTACTTTAATTGCCCTTTTCAGGGCAAACCACCACCTGTTGTTGACGACCGCTCCCGTGAACGCCCGCTTAACTAATACGCTAATCCGGTCTCTGTAGGCTTTGCGCGCCGGGAAGGACAAGTACAGCTTCCAGTAACCGGGTCCTTGTCTATGAAGTATGTCTATGTCGATGTCACAGATCCCAAATATGTGATCTGTGTAGTCGACTCTTTTAAATTATAGACAACTTATCTAGTTCTGTGCAGAATACCCTATCGAGATACGATCTGGATGAGCCAATGCGGTTCGTCCATCTCCATATTGGCACATTCGGGTGATCCAGTCGATACGTGTCAGACAGTTCAAAACGTATATATAATATATATATATATATATATATATATATATATATATATATATATATATATATATATATATATATATATATATATATAACATGTAAATATGTTTTGAAACAGTGAGCAGGTTGAAATTAGAAAATCGAATAGCTTTCACCGTTTTTTTTACTAAAGAAATTTTAGTCTGATAATGGTGTTTAGAACCCTCAGATAAATTTAAAAAGATGGGTATTGACGTCAATACTCATCTTTTTCCATTTATCTGAGGCTTCTAAATCCCATTATCAGACTAAAATTTCTTTAGTAAAAAAATACGGTGAAATATATATATATATATATAGAGAGAGAAATAATAAATATAAATATACATATATATATATATATAGCTATGTAATAAACAACATAAGAACATTATTTCATTTACCAGTGGTTTTCTTCTGATCAATCAAGACAGACATAAATATCTGTCTTCAAGAAACCACTGGTAAATGAAATAATTATCTTATGTTATTTATTACATAACTAAAAAGCTCTGTAGCCTACATAGAGCACTCTCTTTTCCTTCAGCTTTCCTACGGAAATACTTCGTTTATATATATATATGTAATAATAATGTAATAATAATGATAAATATATATATATATATGTATATATATATATATATATATATATATATATATATATATATATATATATATATATATATATATATATATATTTGTTTTTTATTTGTCTGACCCGAATTCTCTTGGTCGCGTTTTTCGGCTGTGCGAATGATTGTTTAAGCATCGTCTCAGTGTGTTGGTATTTAAACGTTAGTTATAGCTCTGGTTTATCCAAACTATTGAGCACTTTGCCACACATTTCGAAGATTGTGTTTCGTTATTTCGTGGGCCGAGGTTCCGATTCTCGATGATTTATATATATATATATATATTTGCAGCATAGAGTTATGGCCTTCTATGGTCTGAGTTCAAATCCCGCCGAGGTTAACTTTGCCATTCATCCTTACGGCGTCGATAAAATAAAGCACCAGTAATGTACTGGGGTCGATTTAATCGACTTCCGCCTCCCTCGAATTACTGGCCTTTTGCCTATATAAGAAATCATTATTATTACTCTCTGAGTTCAAATCCTTCTGAGGTTAACTTTGCCTTTCATCCTTACGGGGTCGATAAAATAAAGTACCAGTAATGTACTGGGATATTGCTGGCCTTGTGTCAAAAGTAGAAACAATTATTACTATATATATATACACACACATGAACATGATGCGTGTCATGGCTTTGCTACTGTAATGAATTTAAGAGTCTTTCGAGAATCCGCACTTGTGTCCCTAATATATGTGTGTGTGTATGTGTGTGTGAACGCGCCACACCTACCTGGCTAATTTTATTTAATTAGACACACGAACCATGTCGAGCCAACATAGTTTACGACATGTTGTTCCATCGTCAACTTTATCTCATGACTTTGTTAAGTCCAGATATATATCGTACACGTTTAGGCGGTTTGAGCCTTTTAAACACACTGTTGTACTTTTCTAAAAGCTCTGTTAGGCAATTTTGTCCCAGCCATTGTTTTTTTTTCAAAATCGTAATCAGTTTCCTATGAGAACTCATTCCATTATTTGCAGATATATGAGGTTAGAGAGATAGACCTCAATTTGTAGCAACCACTATATATTTTCAGTTGTGGATAGATATATTAGGTTTAACCTTAAACCTTTCCTGGGAGTTTCCAACTATGGAGAAGGCTTTGAAAGCGGTCCTGCACTGGTATCTAGATCCCATTTGAACGTTTGTTTTTGTAGGACCATTAGTGGGAAAGCTGCAACGCGCATAGATGTATAAATCTCATAGTAACCCAATAGATGTTTTAATTTATTGAAGCATATAGAGTCCTTCGCCTAATATAGTTGCATCAATCTGCATTTACATCTATTAGGTACTAATTAGACTTTAGTAATAATCGCAAAATCGTAATATGTGATTGAACACACGGTAATAGGTTTACTTTTGTGATCAACTTGCTTGCATAGGAGTTCCTATTATTTCTAGTTCAGTAAATTATAACTCCGTTTAATTTATTATCGCAACCTATTCGGTGTCTGCCCTTATATACTAGCTTTTTCCATCTATTAGGTAAGAATGATGCTTAAACAATAGGTGAATTGTTTCTCGTAAGTTAGTAATAGTTTTGATTTCACTCCCTACTTAAACATTCCTTATATCTTATTGAATGCACCACCACCCAGAGATTAATTGTTGTTATTGATTAATCGGTAACATCTATCTCCGACATGGTTATATCTGCATACTTATATATTAACACTATCCAGGTTACGATCAGATATCAGCTTGATTAGAGTACCCTGTCATTCTAACGTGAACATGTATTTGACTGATCACCATTGAAAGCAAACACCGTGGTAAATAAGGTGGCGTTATATTAATGGCGGTGGATTGGCAGTATCGGTAGAGAGTTGACGACATGCTTTCCAGCATAGTTACGCCCCTTTATGGTTTGAGTTAAAATCCCGCCGAGGTTAACTTTGCCTTTCATTCTTACGGGGTCGATAAAATAAAATACCAGTAATGTACTGGTTAATTGCTGGCCTTGTGCCAAATGTAGAAACAGTTATATTAATGGGACTGCGAGGAAACCTAACGGTGTATCTTCTTTATATATCAACACATGCTTGCATTTGTAGGCAGAAAATGATCTTGTTAACGTTCTTATCATTTGATTCCGTATAAAGAGAATCGTTTCGATGGATTTGGACAATATCCTTTTAGGAATCTTACTCCAAGTTGTTCATACACGTACTTTTAATTAAACTAGAGCTACATCTTTCCTCGTAGAAGTTGTTGTAGAAAAAACAGATTGAATTTGGTTAACCACTTTGGTTTTCCTTTCGTATTGACTATATATATATATATATATATATATATATATATATATATATATATATATATATATATACATAGAGACAGATGTAAATATTCCGATTATAATTTCCATATCATCAGATGAGCGAATCAATCCTAGAATCGAGCTGATAGTAACCGTTTAAAGGTCGAAGATAATATATATATATATATATGTGTGCGTGTGTGTGTGTGTGTGTGTGTATGTATATTTGTGCGTGTGTGTGTGTATCGGGTGTGTGATCACCCACAGAAGAAAAATCACACTAATAATATATGTATATATACATAAATAGATTAATAGATATATGGAAAGAAAGAGTGAGAGAGAGAGGGGGGGGGGATGTTTGTGTGCATATGTACGTACGTCTTCATGAAATTTAAATCGAAGCAAAGCGAATGTAGATAGTAGCGGTCGAAATATGCAATTACGTTTATATCTGCCTTTGCAGTAATTTTATATTTTGTAAAATTTTCCGGCATGTTTTATTACAATTTCTTAACATTTCCAACTGTGATTGTATTGATTGAATAGAAATCCCAATGTTTAATATAGATTTCTCTTGTTTTGCCAGAAGACTAGCTTTCAATAGAAGAGAGGATCATACTTAATGTAGTTCTACAGACATCAATAATTTGATAGTTTCTTTTTTGTCAGATCAGAGGAATTTAACATGTCAGTTTACTGCCTGAACCAAAACTAGCTTCCAATGTTACCTTTTATCACCACACCAGCCCGGATAAATGCAAAAACCTCACCAATATCCATTTCGATTTTTATGCATATATGAAACTACGTTGCCTAAATTAAAGACGTTATTGTATCAGTTGAGTAATATTTGTATGATTTTTAACAGATTGTGTTATATTATTTTATAATTATACCAACTATTATTTAAACGTAAATAATATGTTGTGATGTTCAAGGCATTTTCTATCTTAAGTGAATTTCAGTAGCCCGAGCTTTCTATTGAAAGCACACCGTCGGCTTGTATATTCAGCATTTTATCACTTTGACAATGGCATGCATCAAGAATGGAGAAGATATGATATTATAAGATTGGTGAATTGGAGTTATGGTGGAAGGAGGCAGGAAAGAGATGAGAGAGAAAAAACGATGTTTGTTTCAAGGTGTTACATGCAATTCTAGGAAACACGAGCTCATGGAGTTAAGTATATATTTTTTGCAAATAATGAAATTAAAGTCAATATATGTGACAAATGCGCTTGAAAAAAGGGAGTATGCTGTGTTTTAGGTAAAGAATGCATGAGATGTTGTTGTATGTTAGGAAAAGCAAGGAAGAGTCTCACTGTGTGTATGTGTTCGATAAGTATTGCAAAAGAAAGTGAGTGGCTTGCGTCGTGGAAAGAGTGAGTTTGAAGGGGATTGGCGATGATGTAATACCAAACGTTTGTATATGTATTTTCTGTGCCAGTGTATGTGTACACGTGTATGTAAAATATATTAATATGTGAGCAAGTCTCTGGGTGCGCAAACTTGGGCGTACTTTGAGTAAATCACGATGTTAGTGGGTGGTGTGTGTGAAATAATTTAGAATATGGTTGGTTTATGGTAATGTTCAGATTTACTACTGCAGTACGTCTGGATATTTCCATAGAAAAGGTGGTAATATCGGTTGCATGTATATGTCTTCTGTCTGAGTATGTGGAAATGCATATATGTTGGGTAATATTAGGTGTTTCTATATGGAAAGGAAATGTGTTATTGACGAGTAGGCTAACAAGCAGTGGTACGTTATACCTTATCATTTGCGGTCAGGCTATGGCATCTCTACCTTTTCCTCGATGGTGAACTGGTGTGTTTGCCGTTTGCTAGACGCGTTTTTACGCAGATCGTCTCCTTGATGGAGCTGCAGTTCTGGTTCAAGCGACGACCGAGCGGGAGCGTTTGGAGATTGGAATGTCTTCAGGTGCTCACAGCACTCAGCCACTCGGGCGATATGATCGGCAGAAATTCTACCTTGGTGCTCTATAGAGGATTAGGGGAGCGAAAGAGAGTGGACGTCCTTGGGAAGACTCTAGGCGTCAACGAAAATCAACTAGTCAATCTCTTCGGGAGAACTTTCGGGCTGGGACCCATAGACAAATTCCAGTAATCCCTGGCCTGGCAGTGTTACTGGGGAGGTTTGCCATATCAGGATAAACTATACATATATGGAAGTGCCGTCAGCCGAGCCTGTCCGAGATGCGCGCAGGGGGACGAAACCATCCTGCACGCACCCGTCCAGTGTCCGAACATTGCTGACATGTGGGTTTACGTCGAACACCTGCTGTCGCGTGGAGGACGGATCTGGCTATCAGATGAGTCCATCATTAGGATTGCCCCACCAACTTCCTTAAGGCAGGAAGGGCGGGCTGTTTTTATCTGCCTGGTGGCCACAGTGAAAGAAGTCGTGTGGTGGACGTGTTTGACAATGCTGAAGACGAGCATTTGCCTCTTCGCGATGCTCTGATTAGCTTTTTCAAATTTCATTTGAAAAAGCAAAATCAGGGTGGAAAGGGAAGTGCTCCCTTCTAAGCAATTTGTTTAAAGATGGCTGAGAGAGGTAAGCATGGCCCGAGTGAATGGGCCTCCTCTGAGTATGCGCCTGTATATTGGAGTGGAAAACTGGGAGAGGGCACTTGCCTTGGTGATCAGGGTCACCGTGGCTTTTTTAATGGGTTTTCTCCATGTGTGAACCTCGGAAGTCTCGCGCCTATTGGGGAATTTTCCTTTGTTACATTTTTTTTTTTTGTTATTTCCTTTGTTTTTACTTTACAGGCAGAAATGTCCATTTGTGCCGGCCTCTACCGTTCTGTGATGTCCTTAATGTTATACTTTATGGCAACACTTGTGGTTAATAAAGAAAGCATTATTGTCATTATTATTATTATTATTATTATTATTATTATTATTATTATTGGCGACCTACGTAGTAAATCGTATCATCGTGAGCTCCGCAAAGGTTTGTTATTTTCAGTTGTTTAAAATTGCCATTTATGGAAATTTTTATTGTTAACTGTATATAAGTGAACATACATTGATTTCTGAAAAGGACACTCAAAAATATTGGGGCCTTGAGCCCAAAATTTAAACTTTTTATAATTATCAAACAAAAATCTTTCTTTGAAAAATCATGGATGTCTCAGAGTCACTCCTTTCCTCACACTCTAACACCTCACACCGACACCACCATTGTAAATATTGCTACGTTTGAAACACTGGAAATTTAAGCAGTACCAATATTTTAAATTTGTCTCAGGCAGACGTACATTTCCCGCCATTACCAATGACTGCAGGTGTTAAAGCCACCACCACCACCACCACCGCGACAACACCCACCGCCACCACCACCACCGCGACAACCCCCACCACCACCACCACCACAGCGACAACAGAAACAAAAAAAATTTAACTCGTGATATCGAAATGAATTCAACCAAAATGAACTCTTCCACACCGAACACCACTGACGCCACCACCACCACAACTGAAACTAAAATTAACAATAGCAAAAATAACGATAACAACAACAGCAACAATGAAATTAAGAAAACTACCTTCAATTTTGCCAGAGTAGCAAAAACGTGCGAAGCGATCCAGGTAACTCAGGAGGAATAGGAAGAAGCCAAAGGAATAGTAATGAAAGATGAGTACAGGGTCAGCCTCAACCCCCCACAATCTAATAAAATGGAGAAACGTCGCCTATGCACCGTGTCTTATCGAACAATTAATATAAAATCGCGCCGAGTGGAACGGGCATCCGAGTCCCAAATCCAAAAATCTTTGGGACATGTGTGGGCAAAAAAAAACACATCAGACGTAGGCAGAAGTATGGAACCGTGGACGTGTTCTTTGAAACACCACAGGAGGCTAGAGAACACTCCTGGCACCATTAAGAAGTGACGACTTCACACTTGTCCCAAGCTATTGTGGCCAGAGACTTGTGATGATCAGGGTGACCCACTTCCACCGGCCATCGAAATTCCCTGGCTAATGGCTGCCGTCCTCGCCGGCATCGAGGCCAACACCAAAATAATAGAAATAGAAAAAGAAAAGCAGGAGAACTGGTCCGGATCTGGGATGGAGCTCCTGATCCAAGCGAACCATAAACGCATTGAGGAGATCCCAGATGTAATAGACCTCACTGACGGCAGCAACCTCACCGTAACCGTCGAGGGCAGAAGACCTAGGTGTGTCGTTTGTGGTGAAGGAACACACCTAAGGGCTTTCTGCCCTCAGGCTAAAAGGTTGAGGCCACCTCTCTTACCCACACCAGTGACTCAACCATCAACACCACCAGCAGCAGAAATGGCAGCAGCAACTGTAGCAGCAACAACAGAAGCAACTGTAACAGCAACAGCAACAACCCCAGCAACAGTAGCAAAAACAACACCACCACCACCCAACGCGCCAGAACTAGCACCAGCGCCTACACCATCCACCACGCCACAACCAAAACCAACGCCTGTGGAGGATTTTCCACTCCCCAGCTTATCGCAAATGGAGACAGATTGAGACGACGAGGAGTGGGAAACGGTATCAGGAAAAAAAAAAAAAAAGAAAAAAGAAAAAATTCTCTTCCTTCCCCCTCCAAAAACAAAATACAGAGGGAAACAAATAAATTAACAAACAAAAAAGTTAGGACCGATATGCCACCATCCACACCAGCATCACCAACCCCATCACCACAAACACCAGCACCATCAACATCATTAATCCCAACACCACCATCACCAACGCCACAAAAGTCACCAAAAAGCGTAACAGAAACAAACCCACAACAAACGCAAACAAAAAAAAAGCCAGAACGATACACACTACACAGCATTAAATTTTAACAACATCCAATTATTACACTACATGCAACACAACACCAGCATCACAGAAAAAAGACTATACAACAACCCAAAAGTTCACACCACCTCCACACATACAAATCACTCGCATCACACAGAAAACGTACACGTCACTAAAACAAAAATTCACCAAAGACATCGGAGACTTCCGACAAACACTCTCCAGGAGGATTTATAAGGACATCCTTCCGTCATCTACTACCACCGTGTCGCTGGAGCGTTTGCCCTTTCGCTTTTTGTGGAAGGGACGCGCTCCGACGGTCAGGCGGTCTATCTGCTGTCAACACCCGCTACGTGGTGGCCTGGGAATGCCGTGGCTGATGATGCGCAGACACGCGCTCAGGCTACGACATCTCCAGCTCTTCCTCGACGGTGATCAGGTGTGGTCTCCGTTTGCTAGATGCGTCTTTCCCCAGCTCGTCTCCTTGACGGAGCTGCAGTCCTGGGTCAAGCGAAGACCGAGAAGGAGCGCTTGAATACTGGGATTTCTTCAGGCGCTCACAGCCCTCGACCAATCGGGCAATGTGATCGGTGGAAATTCCGCCTTGGCGTTCTACAGAGGATTAGTGGATGGGGAAGAGCGACGACGTGCTTGGGGAAACTCTAGGCGTCGACGAAAATCAACTAGCCAATCTTTTCGGAAGAACTTTCGGGCAGGGCCTATGGACAACTTCCAGAAATCCCTGGCCTGGCAGTGCTACCGAGGAGTTTGCCAGTTCGGGATAAACTCTACAGGCATGGAGATGACGTCAACTGGGCATGTCCGAGATGCGCGCAGGGCGACGAAACCGTCCTGCAAGCACTCGTCCAGTGTCCGAGCATTGCTGACTTGTGGGTTTATGTCGAACACCTGCTCTCGCGTGTAGGACGGATCAGGCTATCAGCTGAGTCCATCGTGAGGATTTCCCCGCCCTCTTCCTTTAGCCGGGAAGGGCAGGCAGTTTTTATCTGTCTGGTGGCCGTGGCGAAAGAGATAGTATGGTGGACACGTTTGAAAGGGCTGAAGACGAGCACTTACCTCTTCGGTGATGCCCGGATTAACTTTTTCAAATTTCATTTGAAAAGGAAAATCAGGGTAGAAAGGGAAGTACTCTCTTCCCAGCATTTTGTTGAAAGATGGATGAGAGAGGCAAGAATGGCCCGAGTGAATGGGCCTACTCTGAGTATGTGTCTGTAAATTAAAGGTGGAAAACTGGGAGAGGGCACTTGCTCTGGTGGTCAGGGTCACTGTGGCTTTTTAATGGGCTTTCTCCACGAATGTCCCTCGGAAGTCTCCCCCTATTGGTGAATTTTTTCCATTGTTCTATTATTACCTCCTCTGTTTCTTGTTTTTTACACCAGAAATGCCCATTTGTACCGCCCTGTATTGTCCTGTACTGTCCTTAATGTCTACTTTATGTAGACCCGTGTGGTTAATAAAGAAAGCATTATTATTATTATTATTATTATTATTATTATTATTATTATTATTATTATTGGCGACCTACGTAGTAAATCGTATCATCGTGAGCTCCGCAAAGGTTTGTTATTTTCAGTTGTTTAAAATTGCCATTCATGGAAAATTTTTATTGTTAACTTTATATAAGTGCACATACATTGTTTTCCGAAAAGAACACTCAAAAAGATTGGGTCCTTGAGCCCAAAATTTAAACTTTTGTAATTATCAAAAAAAAACTTTCTTTGAAAAAAACATGGATGACTCACAACCACACGAAGCTGACAGCCTTCCTCACAAACTAATACCTCACACCGACACCACCATTGTAAATATGACTACGTTTGCCAACACTAAAAAAAATATAAGCAGTAGCAATATTTTAAATTTGTCTCAGGCAGACATTCATTTCCCGCCATTACCAATGACTGCAGGTGTTAAAGCCGCCACCACCACCACCAACGCGACAACAGAAACAAAAGAAAAAATAAATTAACTCGTGATATCGAAATGAATTCAACCAAAATGAACTCTTCCACACCGAACACCACTAACGCAACCACCACCACAACTGAAACTAAAATTAATAATAACAAAAATAAGGGTAACAACAACATCAACAATGACATTAAGAAAACCACCCTGAGTTTTGCCAGAGTAGCAAAACAATGCGAAGCATTTCAGGTAACTCAGGAGGAATTTCAAGAAGCCCAAAAAATGGTAAAGAAAGATGGGTACAGGGTCAGCCTCACCACCACCCCCACCTAATAAAATGGACCATCGGCGCCTATGCACCGTGTTTTATCGAACAATTAATATAAAATCGCGCCGAGTGGAACGGGCATCCGAGTCCCAAATACAAAAAGCTTTGGGACATGTGTGGGCAAAAAAACTCCACATCAGACGTGGGCAGAAGTATGTAACCGTGGACGTGTTCTTTGAAACACTACAGGAGGCTAGAGAACACTCCTGGCACCATTAAGAAGTGACGACTTCACACTCGTCCCTAGCTATTGTGGCCAGAGAATCGTAAAGATCAGGGTCACCCACGTTCCACCGTCCATCGAAATTCCCTGGCTAATAGCTGCCGTCCTCGCCGGCATCGAGGCCAACACCAAGATAATAGAAATGGCGAAAGAATAGCAAGAGAACTGGAACGGGTCTGGGATGCAGCTCCTGATCCAAGCGGACCAAAAAAGCATTGCGGAGATCCCAGAGGTAGGGACCTCACTGATGGCAGCCACCTCACCCTAATTGTTGAGGGCAGAAGGCTTAGGTGTGTCGTTTGTGGTGAAGGAACCCACCTAAGGGCTTTCTGCCCTCAGGCTAAAAGGTTGAGACCACCTCTCTTACCCACCCCAGTGACTCAACCATCAACACCACCAGCAGCAGAGATGGCAGCAACAACTGTAGCAGCAACAAAAGAAGCAACTGTAACAGCAACAACCCCAGCAACAGTAGCAAAACCAACACCCACACCACCCAACGCGCCAGAACTAGCACCAGCGCCTACACCATCCGCCACGCCACAACCAAAATTAACGCCTGTGGAGGATTTTACACTCCCCGGCCTATCACAACTGGAGACAGATTGTGACAACGAGGAGTGGGAAACGGTATCAGGAAAAAGAAAAGAAGAAACCAAAAAAGAAAAAATTCTCTTCCTTCCCCCTCCAAAAACAAAATACGGACGGAAACATAAACTATCAAACAAAAAAGTTAGGACAGACATGCCACCATCCACACCAGCATCACCAACTCCATCACCCCAAACACCAACTCCATCACCATCATTAGCACCAAAACCACCATCATCTACACCACAAAAGTCACCAAAGTGCGAAACAGAAACAAACCCACAACAAACGCAAACAAAACAAAACAACCAAAACGATACACACTAGACAGCATTAAATTTGAACAACCAATTATTACACTACATCCAACACAACACCAGCATCACAGAAAAAGACTACACAACAACCCAAAAGTTCACACCCCCTCCACACATACCAATCACTCGCATCACACAGAAAACGTACATGACACTGAAACAAAAATTCCCCAAAGACATCGGAGACTTCCGACAAGCACTCTCCAGGAGGATTTATAAGGATATCCTTCCTGAGGAGGCCACAAGCAGTGAAAAGGATGGAGAAACCGTCCTTCCTCTACGAGAAGTAAGGAAAGTGGTCTTTCCCATCTTTTCCACTCCATTTCAACATGATCTCACTCAGAACAGGCAGCATAAATGCGCGTGGCTTAGGGTCGTCATGGAAGCAGGGCCACCTGCTCAACGACCTCAGGTTACTAAACATAGATGTAGTGGCCATCAGCGAGACCAGAATCTCCGAAGCACGGTCCTTCGCACCGATCTTCGGCGGATACGATGTGTAAACATCTCCCAGCCGTCCGGGATCGGAGAGAGGAGTTGCAGTGCTTTTTCGGAGAGGTTTGCATCTCGCCATACGGGCCATCTTCCTGGACCCAGAAGGTGAGTTGGTGGTGCTGGACGTGACCAGCGGAGACGGGCAAGCTTTCAGGCTAGTGGCCGTCTATGCCCCGACAGGAGCAGGGCGGCCTGATTTCTTCCGGCGTCTGGAGACCTTTGTTGGAACGTCCCGCTCTTTAGTGTTAGTGGGCGACTTGAAGGGGATCTTAGATGCACGCTGGGACAGTGTGGGATTAGCGGGTGCCAATGTGGACTTGGACAAATCGCATAGGGTCATCCAGATCATATCTAGATAGAGTAGTTTGTAGGGAAATAAATAGGTCTAGCATAGGCTGTCCACAATTCAAGATAGTCAGCTACACGGACCACAAATTCGTGATCTGTGTGCTTGACTTAGATAGGCTTCAAAGACGAGGACGCGGCTACTGGAAGCTAAACGCGTCCTTACCAGCGCGCAAGGCCGACAGAGACCGGATTAGCGAACTAGTTAAACGGGCGTTGACGGGGGCAATCGTCAACAACAAGTGGTGGTCTGCTCTGAAAAGAGAAATTAGAATAGAGTCCATTAGGTTTAGTAAGGCTTTAGCAATAGAGAACAATTGAGCAGAGGGAGAATTAGTTAGAAAATTAGACGAGGCGCTTAGCAAAGGCATCGCGACCGACGTACTTGCGGCAAAATTGGCCCTTGACCAATTCTTCAATGCAAAGCACGAAGGCTGCGTTGTCAGAGCTAGAGTCCGTGCTCTCAGACACGAGGGGACGAAAGCCGTTCAATGGGCCCGAGTGGCGGAGGCGCGTCGTGGCAACAAAGCCACGATCCGGTCTTTGGTGGACCACGATGGGCGCATGCTACTCGATCCCGGGCAAATGTGTGAAGCTTTTCAGCGACACTTCGCACAGCTGTTCGGGGGCAGCGGCAGGTCGGATCGAGGGATGTACTTTAGTATCTATCTCGACGAAATTCCGCGGCTCTCGGCCACTGAAGCGGAGTGTTGCGAAAAGCCGATAACAGCCGCTGAACTACGGGAGGCAATGACTGGTTGCACAATGGGTAACTCGCCTAGTTTGGATGGTCTGCCCTATGAACTTTACGTACAGATGTCAGAGTTGTTCGAAGGCCTCTTGGCGGACGTCTACTGCAACTGGCAACAGAAAGGGAGAATTCCCAGCTCTTTGAGCCGAGGAGCTGTGGCGCTGCTGAGAAAGGGTCCGAACAAGGGGGATAACATAGATAATTTCAGGCCCATAACTCTGCTAAACACAGAGTTCAAGATGTTGTCCAAGGTGCTAGCAAAGAGGTTGGCGCTTGTCGTTCGTGGTCTGGTGGGAGAGGCGCAGACGTGCGCCATTCCCGACAGATCCATCCACGACAACCTCCACCTCATGGGATACATCGTAAAGAGGGTAGCTAGGGAACCTGGCACGGGTGGGTCCTTGATCAATTTAGATCAGTCGAAAGCTTTGGATAGGGTCGACCGTCGTTACCTAGCAGCAGTCCTGAGGGCGGCTGGCTTTGGGCGCGTCTTCAGAGGCTGGATCGCTGCGATGCACAGCGACATCTGCTCTGTGGTGACAGTGAACGGTCACCTTTCGGAACCGTTCAACATCATGCGCTTGGTCCGCCAAGGGTGTCCCCTCTCGTCCCTCTTGTACGTATTGACTCTCGAGCCATTACTGCACAAACTGGAGACGTTGAGGGGGGTCCCGCGCGAACTAGGATGCGGAACATCCGTGTCAGCATATGCGGATGATGTCACCGTAGTGGTGTCGAACGCCAAACACATCGAGACGATTGGCAGTACACTAAGAGAAAACGAAGCGGTGACAGGAGCAATGATCAACCAAGAAAAGTCAGGGGGCCTGCAGATCGGCACCTGGAGAGGCAGGTTCATGCCGTCCAACAGCGTCGTCGGGCGCTGGATGGACGGACCGGTTAAATTGCTAGGGGTCTGGTTCTGTCCGGATCTCCAGACGGACAAAAACTGGGACGAGGTGACGAGCAGGGTGGCTTCTCTCACCCAGAAATGGGCGGAGAGGAAGCTATCCCTGAAAGGTTTGAGCGGAGGTAGCTAACGCGTACATCGCGTCCATCATCTACTACCGCCCGACCGTCGTACCTTGTCCAAAGCCCCGCCTGACTGCGCTGGAGCGTTTACTCTTTCGCTTTTTGTGGAAGGGACGCGCTCCGACGGTCAGGCGGTCCATCTGCTGTCAACACCCGCTACTTGGAGGGCTGGGCATGCCGTGGCTGATGGTGCGCAGACACGCGCTCAGCCTACGACATCTCCACCTCTTCCTCGACGGTGATCAGGTGTGGTCGCCGTTTGCTAGACACGTCTTTCCCCAGCTCGCCTCCTTGACAGAGCTGCAGTCCTGGGTCAAGCGAAGACCGAGAGGGAGCGCTTGGAGAGTGGAATGTCTACAGGCGCTCACAGCCCTCGATCAATCGGGAAATGTGATCGGTGGAAACTCCACCTTGGCGTTCTATAGAGGATTAGTGGAGGGGAAGAGCGACGACGTACTTGGGGAAACTCTAGGCGTCGACGAAAATCAACTAGCCAATCTCTTCGGAAGAACTTTCGGGCCGGGGCCTATGGACAACTTCCAGAAATCCCTGGCCTGGCAGTGCTACCGAGGAGCTTTGGCAATTCGGGATAAACTCTACGGGCATGGAGGTGCAGTCAGCCGGGCATGTCCGAGATGCGTGCAGGGCGACGAAACCGTCCTGCACGCACTCGTCCAGTGTCCGAGCATTGCAGACTTGTGGGTTTATGTCAAACAGCTGCTCTCGCGTGTAGGACGGATCCAGCTATCAGCTGAGTACATTGTGAAGATTGCCCCGCCCTCTTCCTTTAGTCGGGATGGCAGGCAGTTTTTATCTGTCTGGTGGCCATGGCGAAAGAGATATTATGGTGGACACGTTTGAAAAGGCTGAAGACGAGCACTTACCTCTTCAGTAATGCCCGGATTAACTTTTTCAAATTTCATTTGAAGAGGAAAATCAGGGTAGAGAGGGAAGTGCTCTCTTCCCACCATTTTGTTGAAAGATGGGTGAGAGAAGCAAGTATGGCCCGAGTTAATGGGCCTACTCTGTGTATGTGTCTGTAAATTAAAGGTGGAAAACTGGGAGAGGGAACTTGCCCTGGTGGTCAGGGTCACTGTGGCCTTTTAATGGGCTTTCTCCACAAATGTCCCTCGGAAGTCTCCCCCCTATTGGGAAATTTTTCATTGTTATTTTTTTTATTACATCCTCTATTTTTTTTACACGCAGAAATGCCCATTTGTACCGTCCTGTATTGTCCTGTACTGTCCTTAATGTCTACTTTATGTAAACCCTTGTGGTTAATAAAGAAAGCATTATTATTTTTATTATTAATATTATTATTATTATATGTGTGGTGCAATTATTGTATCTGTAGAGAGTCGGACATTATGCTTTTTTTCATGTGGAGGAGATAGAGAATAGTGTTGTTTGAATCATTGTGGGACATTTAGGAACCCGTTTGTTTTACTAGATTATAGCTCTGTACATTTAACTGATATTTTGGAGATAATAATACCTGTTTCTAAATGTGTAAAGAGATTACTAGAAATAAATAATTATGTAACATCCATGATGTTCGATGTCCAAATATGTTTATGATAAATTTGAAAACCACTGCGATGGTCACATAATATCCTAACTATTTATCATGTTCACTTAACTATCTTCATCAATGTTATTATATCCTTCCATTATAAAATTACACACACACACACACATATTTATATATATAAATTGGCATGGAGTAAAATAATGAGTGGCAGGGTGTTGCACAACCATAGGTGAGCTAAGTAACTTGTGGTTGTGAGATTTCGTAGACATATTACCATATATATATATATATATATATATATATATATATAAACAGTCGATTGACATTCGTAAAATCGGACGATGAAAGAATGTTTCCGTTGGTCTTTACAATTCCTAATACTCTGGTCGCAACTGCAGATAGAAAGAACAACGGAAAATAATGTGTCTTGTTCACGTATATAACGCATCACACGGTCCAGATATCGAACTCACAATCGCACGTTTGCGAATCCAATTCTGTTACCTCTCAACCACATATAGCTGTATATATATACGCACAGACACACAAATATATATATATATATATATATGTGTGTGTGTGTGTGTGTGTGTGTGTGTGTGTGTGTGTGTGTGTGTGTGTGTGTGTGTGTGTGTGTGTGTGTGTGTGTGTGTGCGTGTGTGTACATATATATATATATGCACGAAACTCTGCTCCACCATGACCTTAGTCGTGAAGTTTATAACAAACCAAAGAAAAAAATAGGTGTAACATATGTGCATGGTTTGTTTCGCAGTCTTTTTCATAACATTCAGATGCTGGCAAGTGAACATAGGTAAGCGTGAAATCAATAAAATATAATGTTTAAGTGAAATATTTTATATTCTCACCATATAATATATAGTATAGTATCTCATTTGTAACTGTTAACTTATAATTACGTACACTCTATTGACTGTATTGAATATGTTGCAATGCAATCTCAGCTTTAAACATGTCATATATCACGAATAAAATTTAAGCATTGCTTACTGGTCTCTCTCTCAGTCTCTTTCTCTCTCCCTCTCTCTATCTCTCTCTCCCTCTCTCTTTCTGTCCAACTCTCTCTCTTTCTCTATTCTGTAAAATACTATCAAAATACGATCAAAACAAAATACGATCTTACTGCAACCCATAAAAACAACTTACAAATTGTTGCCCACCCTCGACATTGCTGGCACACACTTTGACTTTCTTTCTTAGTGAGTTATATACATCCATCCTATCACACACTCCTCTTCGTATATATATAACAAAAGAATTGTGGTAAGGAACCAGCCAGAACATAACGCACCAGAGTACTCAATACTTAGGCTAGTAGAGTGGGAAATAGGAAAAAGTATGACTCCGACGGCAGAGCTCAAGCCGTTTCGACAGCTATTCCTGGAATGAATAAGAATGTTTAGCCTGATGAATAAATAGCCAAAATTGTCAGGGGGTACTTCCTTATATGGGAAGATTGTAGTTGTCAAGAGGATTGGTTAAAATGTGTTGTAAACACAAACGAGACACAACATTCATCCAGTTTGACATAGAGAGTTAATATGCATCTATTACCTTACCGCTCCTTACGGCCGCCTTGGACTTTCCGAAACACTCACACCCATCACTGACCAGGAAAGAAATATCATTCTCCACGCCAGGAAGACAGTCCTACTTTTTGACAACTTCAAGTGGAAAAGAGAGCTCCCGACTCCCCCTTCAACGTCAGTATGGGCGCGACGGATTTGGCCGAGGTCACAGATATAGGATAATTCATATTATTTAAACTCACCGAAATGTTTCCTGCATTCGGCGGTGGATTGTACCGGGATGATGGGATCCTCACCCTCAAATGGTACAACACCAGTAGTACAGACCGGGTCCGTAAACAACTAATCGACTTCTTCCGGGACTGGGGATTTAAAATCACCCTACAAACGTCATTAACCCGAGTCAATCTCCTGGTCGTTACACTTAACCTCGAAAATGATCTGTACTATCCATACAGGAAACCAAACGACAACCTGCACTACATCCACCGCCGCTCTAACCATCCTAGAAACATCACAAATAACCTGGTTAAAAACATCTCCCTCCGTATATCTCGTTTGTCCGCTAATGAGCAGATATTTGACGAACATGCTCCTCATTGCAAACAGTCCCTCAAGCGGAGTGGCTTCCGGGAGGAAATATCCTTTTATCCAGCTTCCCTTAGCGGAACCAGCAGGCGACACCGCCACTCACGCAAAGTAATGTGGTTCTATCCTCCCGATAATGCTGAGGTGGCAACACCTATCGGAAAAAAATCTTCATTAGGCGCCTCGAAAAACACTTCCCACTACAACACTACTACCAGAACATAATAACAAAAACACCATCAAACTCTCCTACAACACCACACCTAACTTCGCACAAAACATCGTCTCCTCAAACAACAAAAAGCTCAACCCCTATGGAAGAAACAACCTAGACATCAGTGGAGAGCCGATCAGGAGGTGTAACTGCCCTCATAGATCTACGTGCCCCTACAACAACAAATGCCGAGAACGTAATGTGATCTACTAGTGCAACGTGAGGACGGACACCTCCAACAAAGCTTATATAAGATTAATCGCGTGTGACTTCAAGACTGGGCTCTTCCAACGCCGACATACTTTCCGAATCCCGGTCCGGCGATATGCCACTACAATTTCGGGCCTCATCTGGGACCTACAAGATAATAATATAACCTACAATCTCACTTGGAGCTTACTGTCCAGAGCTAACTCTTACACGGGAGGACGCCGTCCGTGTAACTTATGCTCGGAGGAAACATTACAAATGCTGTTTTCGAAGGACCAACCCCTAAACAAGAAAGAAGAACTGGTAACCGCATGCAAACACAGATAGCGTAGCACTTACCTCGCCCTCAAACCCCATAACGACCCGTGTTGGTAGACAAGGGCTGATCCCCCCCCCCACACACACACATACTTGCCGAATATGTTAGGGGAAACCCCAGCTTACATAGGTAGATGTATCGCTTTTATTTTCCTCTATGTCTTCTTCTTCCCCCTGTCTCATTCTATCACTTCCTTCCACCCCTATTTTCTTCCTGGTCTACTTTTCCCTTTCGCCTGCCCCGATGCAACACATCGGGACATCGGGCCTCTGTAGCATCAGTCCCACCCCCCTGTAATTTTGAGATAGAATTTTACTAACTACTTATAGCAGATGTGTTAGACCCCTTTAATTTCTACAATTTTTTTCTATTATCAACTTATTAACCTAATTGTAAGATAGCATTGTGATTTTTTTTATTCATTTCTCACAGCACCGTTTATACATTTCTCACTATCTAATTTTAAATATTTTTTATTTCTTTCTATTCTCTTTTATTGTCTCCTACTCTCATTCGAATTACCTATTCTATAACCTGCCTCCTCCGTTTCATACACTATCCTTAGAATCTGCTGTATACATATCACTTTCAACGTTTGACCGGCCCCTATTGTTCTACAGGCAAGTTCAGCCACCCATACCTCCCACCAAATGCCATGATAGAGTTATTTGTATTTACAACAAATGTTAACCAATACTCTTGACAACTACAATCTTCCCATATAAGGAAGTACCACCTTGACAAGTTCGGCTATTTATTCACCAGGCTAAACATTCTAATTTAGTCGAGAAATAGCCGTCGAAACGGCTTGAGCTCTGCCGTCGGAGTCATACTTTTTCCTATATATATATATATATATATATATATATATATATATATATATATATATATATATATATATATATATTGTCATTTTTATAACATAAGTCCGACGATCTTTTGATTCCAGAGTTCGGCCAAATCAATACAGATCTAACCTTGCGCAGATCAATCGTGAAACGCGCATCACAACTTATTAAACTTAATGAAGACCTAACACTTCGCGCTTTTTACCACTAGTATTGCACTCTGCTTATTACAACATCAATATACCTACTGGAATCTACGCACCGAGTGCTCTCTCTGGTGAACCAGCAGTAACTGGACGTTTTATATATATATATATATATATATATATATATATATATATATATATATATATATATATATATATATATATATATATATATATATTTCTTTTCTGAATTTGTTTAGCAAGATTCTTTATCTGAAATCGTGTGTTGAAACCGATATTGTTATACTTTGGGAGGGTCATGTTGCCAATAAGAAACACACACAGACTGAGCACACAACACACACACAGAAACAAAATGGCGTAGGACAGAATAAAGGAGAGGCACAGAAACAAAGAAAGGAATCCCCAGTCACTGAAGAGGTCACATAGTGTGTGACGAAAGGACTATGACTATATATAAACAACTATCTGGTTGTGGAACCAACCAACCAACGAGAAATTTATAAATTTATAAATTTGTAAATTTATAAATATATAATAAATTGAAGTGAAAGCAACTGGTGCGTGTGTTTCTTATTGGCAACATGACCCTCCCAAAGTATAACAATATATATATATATATATATATATATATGTATATATGTATATATATATATATATATATATATATATATATATATATATATATATATATATATATATATATATATATATATATATATATGTATATATACATATATATGTAGAAGTTGTATTTAATTTGTTGGAAGTCCGACAAACATAAATGTTTATAACTGATTTAGAGCACTCAACAGTTTATTGGAGTAAATATTCCATGATATTAAATAAATGGAAACTATATTTATAAAACCATATTTATTTTATTATATATATTTCAAGGGCAACCAAGATACCATTGGTGCACTTTCATCAGATAAAATATAAAGTTTGTTTTATAAATAGAGACGTACCCATGAAAATCATACCTTATCGGTTGGAAATTCACTTGATAGTGGAAACTTATGTGTGAATATGCAAATGAATGTGTAAATAATTGAAAAAAACAACGGTTTATTTAAATGATACTGGAGAGAGATGGGGAAGAAAGAGAGAGGGAAAAGAGAGAGAGAGAAAATATATTAATATTATGAGATAGATAGAGAGAAGTAATTTACAAGAGGATGAATAGAACACATGTAACGTAAATATGTGGGACTACATTTTAAGTAAATATCTACTAATGGTACGTATATTTACTATTATTTAGTTGTTAGAATTCTTTTCTAATATAATATTTACTGTTATAAGTAGATGGCAAAATAAATAGAACAATAAAAGAACACATCAATAAATAGATAAATAAATGCAAAGATGGGTATAACGTGTTATAGATAATTGTTTTAATGAGTTATGAGGGATATTGGTTTATATTTAATGTAAGCAATTATGTTAACTGAGTTAATAAGAATATTTATATTTATATACATATATATATATATATATATATATATATATATATATATATATATATATATATATATATATACATATATACAAATATACACACACAAACACACACACACACACACACACACATATATATATATATATATATATATATATATATATATATATTTTAAATAGGGAACATACGGAAAAAGCACCAGTTTTGTTTATTTAATAGTTATTATGAGACCATTTTGTCAAAATAAGTTTAAATTTTAAAGATATAAATGTTGAAAGATATATTGAGCCTGAATTAGTTAGTGGTTATAAATCTAATAAAAGAAATTAAAAATGTTATTAAAAAATATTAAAGAATATTACAAATTTGGGAACCTTTTTTAAAAAGTAAAAAAAAAAAAAATAAAAATAAGAATTTTTTAAATTTCCCACCGATAAGGTATGATTTTCATGGATACGTCCCTATTTATAAAACAAACTTTGTATTTTATCTGATGAAAGCGCACCAATGGTGTCTTGGTTGCCCTTGAAATATATATAATAAAATAAATATGGTTTTATAAATATAGTTTCCATTTATTTAATATAATTGTTTCTACTTTAGGCACAAGGCCAGCAATTAGCCAGTGCATTACTGGTACTTTATTTTATCGACCCCATAAGGATGAAAGGCAAAGTCAACCTAGGCGGGATTTGAACTAAGATCGTAAAGGGACGTAACTATGGTGAAAAGCATGGCTTCCGACCTTCTACCGATACTGCCAATCCACCGCCCATTTATTTATTTATTTATTTTATATATATATATATATATATATATATATATATATATATTTTTTTTTATTTATATATATATATATATATATATATATATCTATATATATATATATTTTTTTATTTTTTTAATCTTTTTTATCTTTTTTATCTTTTTTATCTTTTTTAACTTTTTTTATCTTTTTTATCTTTATTATTATTTCCGCTTTTATCCTCCTTTATATTTTACCTTATTCTTACCTTTATACCTTATTATAGTGTAATCTTCCCCATGCCTTATTATACACTATTAATTATAGATTATTATTATTACTCTTTTTCCATTTCTAATTACCTCATGTACCTTCTCCTCCGCTATATGTGTATATGTATTCTACGCCCTTTGTGTTTGTGTAGCCTCTGCGCACCCTCTGCACCATACTATCCACGCCACCCCATCTATGGTTCAGCTAACCACCCGACCCCCGATGACCGCAGCTAGTAAACAAGGACCAACACCCCACCCTCCCGCACCAAAATTAGACTTATCGTCCCCTACTTTTGCTCTTTACTCTCTTTACTCTTTGTTCTTGGGTGTTTGTTTGGTAGAGTCCATAACACCAATCAAACCCCTTTTATAGTTTTGATGAAACCTACGGTTACACGTAAGGAAGAAACATTGTTAGCCAATAAAAATCTTTTGATGTTGTAGACGCTCTTGTGTTCTTTTTCATATATACGGCTCTGCTCCAAAGCATAGAGCTAATTATTATGCTGCCAATACCTTAACGGGACACGGGTATATAATACCTAACTCCTACTAACCTAAGTATTTCTACGGCTCCCCCCGGTTGAGCTAAATCCTTATAACCTGTCCACCTGGTGTGTATGATTATAATTGATTGGCAGCATGCTAACTAAAGACTACCTACCTATATCACTCAAGAACATCCCAACCCCATCTAGGACTACTTATGAGAAATTACTGATAGCTAGTGTCAACTCCTTCGTTAAGCGTATTAGATGGCGCACTTTCCACTTCGATAGGAGAAATAAGAAATCAACCACAGTGTCCCCCAATAACAAATTCGGTTTTAAAACCTATAGGAGCCCGCCCCATAACTCCATGCTAGATGGATTTGAGAATGACCTCCTATCGCTAGTAAGGAATATTAAGTTTAAAAACCCCCATGGGAATAGCAACAAATTCCGGATGAAAGTGGAAACCTTAGTTAAGGACTTTAACGATAAAAGAGATATCCTGGTCACCTCGGACAAAACCAGAAATATTTATAGCTTAAATTATGATGCGTATCGTAGGTTCATATACAATGAATTAAATAGAAACTATAAAAAGACAACAAGCGCAAACTTAGATGAAATTAATAAGGAAGCATGTGCAATAGTGGATAAACTAGGTCTGGAAAAGTATACCCAACCTTATACCCCTAGGCAACCCAGGTTCACCCTTAAAGACCATAAGGCTGACTTCATTAGTAAACCCTCTGTTAGACTAATTAGCCCATCGAAGTCAGATATAGGAATTATTAGTAAGAAAATTTTAGACGGCGTTATACCCACCATCAGGAGGAAAATACATCTAGAGCTATGGGAGAATACGGAAGAGGTTTTGAAATGGTTCTCAAGCCTTAGCAACCATAAATCCCTTAAATTTATACAATTCGACATCGATGCGTATTACACCTCAATCTCCCCCATACTCATTAATAAGGCCCTAATCATGGCCATGCAGAAAAGTGACCTCACTAGATCTCAAATTGATGTCATTCTTGCGGCCCGGAAAACGATAATCACATTTGAGGATGAATTGTGGACCCGCAAGAATACGCCCAGCAACTTCGACATCACAATGGGATCTAGTGACTCTGCACAAGTAACGGACCTGGTAGGATTGTACCTCTTAAATGAGTTACATCAGACATTACCACACTTGAAGGGCGGCTTATACCGTGATGACGCCCTCCTCACTCTCGAATATAAAAAGTGCAATATAGAAAGAACTAGGAAGCAATTACGTAGGTTCTTTAAAAACTTTAATCTAAGTATTACCATAGATGCAAATGATAAAACAGTAAACTTCCTAGACGCCACCCTTGACCTAGAAAGTAAAACATTTGCACCCTACCATAAACCTAACGATAGACTAACATATGTAAACGCCAGCTCTAACCACCCCAAATCAGTCCTAAACGCTATTCCCAGGGGGGTCTCTAACAGAATTAGCAGACTGTCCTGTAATGAGAGTATCTTCAACTCCAATGCAGAGTATTATGACAGGGCCCTAGCAGAATCTGGTTATGGGAGTAGATTATCATATATACATAAGGACTCTCAAACCATGAGTGTGAAACCTACCTACATAATCACACATAGTATGGCCACAAAGCCTATCCAAATTAGAGGCAAGAATAATAGTAAGAACCCTAATGGCGGTAACCTAGCTAAATGTAAACCACGTAAAGACGATACTAGAGTCCCCCACCATAACTCTAAAACAGTAAATGATCACGCCATGAATATAAACCATCCGGGCTTAAGCAAAACGGACAACGCCACTAACGTTAATAACGGAACCCTACAAAATAGTACGCACAGTAGCGAGACTCACCCCACAGATTAGAAAAATAGAAGAAGGAAAAACATGTATTTTAACCCACCTTTTAACTCTGAGGTCCTCACTAACCTCCCCAGAGTATTCTTCTCATTATTGGAAAAAAACTTCCCACCAGGCAATAGATACCGCAACATAATTAACAAAAACGTAATTAAATTATCCTATTCGACCACACCTAACCTCGCATCACACCTAGCACGTACGAACATTAGGAAAACTAAAGAGGGATTCGAAGCAATTAAAATGGCAGTTAACCACCAGCAACCGACTGCACTAGAAAATGGGCAACATAATAGCATCAATGAGCCATCTAATGATATAGAGGCACCTAGTGATAATGCGAGTAAATAAACGTCGGGAGGTATGCTAACTAATCGAACCCGCAGTTGCAATTGTAGGCGGAGTAGTAACTGTCCCCTAAGGGGGGATTGCCTCACGAAAAACATAGTATATGCATGTGACGTAACCACACACAACTCTACCAAAACATATATAGGAGCAACGTCCAATACATTTAAAACTAGATTTAACGCGCATATATACACATTTAGATACGACAGACATAAGAATGCCACCTCACTGGCGGGATACATCTCCTTCTTAAAAAATAATAGTACCCCATACAAACTTTTTTGGAGGAAGCTTACTAGATCCACGCCATACCGACCACAGAGCGGAAGTTGTGACCTGTGTTTACTGGAATGCCATGCCATAATACACTCTAAACTTAACCTGCTTAACAGGAAATCGGAAATGTTCTCCTCATGCCAACACAAAATCCTGAGTTCCTTCTTCTATTTTAAACCTAGCACATAGACGTAACATATATCACGCAACCCCCACCTAGACTATAGTTCCCCCCTTCCCTCCCAACCCGTAACCTAGATAGATAGGTACCGTAAGGGTGGTGCAGTCCCCTACAAGGTTGGTGCTCTTGCGTGTGTGTGTGTATTCTCCTTTTATCTCTCACACGCACGCACACGCAGACATATGTGTGGGTGTGCGTGCGTGTGTGCATGCATGCACGCATGTGTGCGTGCATTGTATGTAAGTATATTGTGTGTATATGTATGTATATATATGTATATGCATGTGTGTGTGTGTATGTGTATATTGTATGCATGCGTATTATATTGTGTGTATGTGTATGTGTGACATGTATGTGAATATATGTATGTATGCGTATGAGTGGGTATGTGTAAGTGTATAATGTGTGTATGTATGTATATATGTATGTATACTCTTCTGTAGAAATTCTCTCTATGTGTGCTGTGTGGCATGAATTCCCCCTATAATACACTTCTCTGAGAGGAGCACGATATGCAGAGTAACACATACGTATTGCCGAAGTTGAAACTGAGAACCACCACCCCTCCTGCTGACCTGGATGTTTACTGAGGACCAGAACACCATTCTTCGCAATATAAGAGCGAAATGCGCTTGCCGGACTATTGATGACCATAACATCACATTCCAATGTAGTGGCAAAATACAGTGAATGATATGCACGACCAGAACACCACAGCATGCATATCCAAACAGCACAGATATGATATCAATGGGGGAATCAACTGAAATTTTTTGAGTTGAAATACATGTGGATATGTGTCTGTGTGTATCGAACACACGAACACATAAGGAGGCTCTTGACCTAAATATACCTGTCATGCCTGTCTGAATCCCTAAGGGAACAGCCGGCCAGTTACTGTCTTGACCGATTGTAGTACCACTGGGTGAATCATTTGAGTTTTTTGGGTTGAAATACATATAGATGTGTGTGTGTGTCGGACACACGTACACACATAAAAAAGCTGTTATGCCTGCCTGAATTTTCGGTCAGTTGCTGACTTGACTGATTAACCCCACAATTACTACGTAGCGGTTCTTGCACGTGACTACTGGACCCGGATGAAACGAAGACGAAGAATTTCCTTCCGCACCGTTTTGTACCACAGATGCGATATCACCCTGCTTCGTTGATGTCCTATCGACACCAAAGTTCAACGTTTGGGTATCACACCAAACCGGAGTACTGTGATCCATGTGACTTCCAAATATACAACCACTGACACTGTCACGAAGACCAGGAAACCATACTCCATATATTGAACCAATTGATTGATTTGTGCGAACAAAATAACACCAAACACATATTGAACTAGGAATATTGGATCCTCGGTCAATGTCCGGGTGAGCAAAAATTGACTTCTATCTGCATTGGAATTTACAAACTTGTGCATCTGCTGTGGTGTCAAAAACAAACGCACATGACCGCACAGATAAACAATGGACCATGCCACGAGGCTTGAACCCGTAAGTGAATTGAAGGTTCTGCAACTCTGATACACATATTGTTTATTATTTATTATTAAGATATATAAACCGGACACAACAGTTATCATCCTATATTCTCTCAACGAATCACACTTGATCATATTTCTCTATCCTGTTTTCTCCCCCCATAATTATTATATTTTTATTATTTTTTATTATTGTTTGAAAAAAATCGTTTTTTTTACATTGTGTTTTCCCCTCCAAATATTCGCTTATATTTCCTTATATATTCTCTATATATTTTTTATCTTTATTATTATTTCCGCTTTTATCCTCCTTTATATTTTACCTTATTCTTACCTTTATACCTTATTATAGTGTAATCTTCCCCATGCCTTATTATACACTATTAATTATAGATTATTATATTACTCTTTTTCCATTTCTAATTACCTCATGTACCTTCTCCTCCGCTATATGTGTATATGTATTCTACGCCCTTTGTGTTTGTGTAGCCTCTGCGCACCCTCTGCACCATACTATCCACGCCACCCCATCTATGGTTCAGCTAACCACCCGACCCCCGATGACCGCAGCTAGTAAACGAGGACCAACACCCCACCCTCCCGCACCAAAATTAGACTTATCGTCCCCTACTTTTGCTCTTTACTCTCTTTACTCTTTGTTCTTGGGTGTTTGGTTGGTAGAGTCCATAACACCAATCAAACCCCTTTTATAGCTCTGATGAAACCTACGGTTACACGTAAGGAAGAAACATTGTTAGCCAATAAAAATCTTTTGATGTTGTAGACGCTCTTGTGTTCTTTTTCATATATATATATATATATATGTATATATATATATATATATATATATATATATATATATATATATATATATATATATGATAACAAGTTATCGCTTTAGGTAATCCAGTTAGAGGTTTGAGGTATTATGGATAGTTTTAACGTACGGCGTTGTTTGACTCAACAAGATGTTTCCAGAATCAAGTAGCGAACTCGGGAGAATTCCCATGCATGTTGTTCTTGGAGTAATAGTAGTGAAAGTATGAAGAATAACATAGTCGGCTGTACAAAAAGGATTTTTTTTTAATAGTATTAACAATTGTTTCATTGATCAGGTGAGTCTAAAAGCCGCTTATAACTCGAAGTTGCGTCACTCGACAATAAATACAGTGTTTGCCTCTGATAAAATGATCGGAATACTGGAGGGTTTAACACATGGCATTGGTATTCATAGATACATCGGAGAATCAAAACAATAACATCAATAATAACAGAAAGTAAAATATAATAATAAAGAAGTTAGAATGAAGATGATAAAGATGTAAAAAATAAGTAACAAATAAGCACAGAATACGATTGCTAATAATAGTAGTAGTGGTGGTTGTAGTTAAAGTTGTGAGTAAGTATATGTGTAAAGTAGTGATGATGGTAGAGATAACAATAACATGAAAAGAAACATTAAATGCATACATGTGTAGTGGTCAAATCCCAGAGGATTAGAGTAAAACATAAAAAATAATAACAAATAACGGATAAAAGATAAAAAAATAAATAATAAATAAATAAAAATTAAGTGAGAAGGGAAGAAATAAAAGACAGGAGACAGAAAGTGGGGGTCATGATACGAGAATGTGACGTAAGGGTAGGGCTAAGGACGGGGAAGGAATAGATAGATAGATAGAGAATAAAAATTTAAAGGGGTTGTGGTGATATATGGGTGGTTAATGCCTGGCAGGCTGATTGTTTTATCTTAATCGATGTGATGTGGCTATAGGGAGGGAAAATGAAAGAAAGTTTTGGAGATTTATGCTGTTGATTAAATGACCTGTTGGTCAGTTGACATATATTAACAGTGGGGTGGTGTGTGTCTGTACATTTAAATCAGGGTGGCTCTGCTTGAATTCTGAGATTATTAGATCGAATCATGTTGGTTTGAAGTTTGAGAACTTGGAAGTTCGCATGACGAAACTTCGAGTGATTAGCGACGTTTAGACTCACCTGATCAATGAGACAATTGTTAATACTATAAATAAAACCCCTTTTTGTACAGGCGACCATGTTATTCTTCATTCTTTCACTACTATATATATATATATATATATATATATATATGTAAATACATATATATATATATATATATATATATATATATATTTGTTTTGCGAGGTTTTTGATAAGAAATCTTGTGTCGAAACAAATAATTTTATACCCGGGGAGGGTCATATTGTTGTAATAATATTGCCAGAAATAATAACAGAACACACTCACTGTTTGGTTGGTTTTCGCTTCTGTATCTTTTATATCTCCACAGTTAATTCATTTGGTCCTCAATGTTTATCATTGATTGACGAACGGTAAAAAATACAGATAAATATACATATATATAGTCTAACAAAGTTCTTTCGTTGTACATCTACAAAATGGCGTAGACATATAATACAGCAGGAGAAACATAATAGTACCACTGATGATGTTGCAGAAGTGGTACGAAAGAGCTTTGATAAAGAAGCGAAAACCAACCAAACAGTGAGTGTGTTCTGTTATTATTTCTGGCAATACTATTACAACAATATGACCCTCCCCAAGTATAACTATATATATATATATATATATATATATATATATATATATATATATAAAGCGTCAGGACCCTGACGGCTGACTTTTTCCCTATTACCCACTCTACTACCCTAAGTATCGAGTTCTCTGGTGCGTTATGGTTCATCTTCTTTGTTATATATATATATATATATATATATATATATATTCTCATTTGATATACACGCACAGATACAATCTGTCATACAAGCACCATATCGTCCCCTAACCTCTTACGCCAGACAAATCACCTGTTTTTCTCACACATTCTGAAGAATTAATGTCCGATGCGTTGAAACATCCTTTTTCCTTTTCCAACACGCATGAAATTAATGAGATTTTGTATTATTTCAGCTTTGTGTTAGTCTTGTTTATCTTGACAGGATCAATTACTCAACGCACCTAATATCATTTGTAACTAATATATCCACTAAAATATTCCTATGAGATAATGTATTGCTCAATGGGATTGCTTGGCTCAGATTAAATATTTATCCTTTATCTTTATAAAAACTTAATTCATATGAATTAAATTACACAACTTTATGACATCCTTAACTTGTTCATACAACATCCGGTATACATTTTCACTGCTGTGATGATAATTTAAATATTCTACTATAAAAGGCCATCCGCATGAAAATCTATCAATTAAGTTACTGATTTCATATTTAATTCATGGAACTTTAAAGCACTTAATATTTTATTAAAGCATAGCGGTGTTATACATTTGAACTCTATCTCTATCATTTTAAACTTTCAACAGACGTCGAATATTAGAATAAACGGGGAAATACTGAGATCATAATGGTTTCTAATTTTCGAACAAATCTAACGATTTCAGGGAAACAGAGTAAAGTTTATTGTATTGACTTCAGTATTTAACTGGTACATTATTTTATCGACACTGGAAGGGTGAACGGCAATTTCGATTTCGGTAGGTTTTGAAACCAGAAAGTTGAAGGGTGTGGCGAAATACTGCAATGTATTTCATCCGACTCACTAATGTTTCTACCAATGTACCACCGTTGTCCTCTTATAATAAAACAAAAACAATTGAGAGAAGTTAACTTCGGTACTTGATGACAGATAGGAATAATATTACTAATTCATTATTACTGTTATTTTATTGCTTGGCACATAATAATTTCCAGTTAGATACCATAAAATATTCCCTTCATTAGTTATGCTAACGATAAGTTAGGTTAATTATTATTACTATTTATTTGCGTGTGTTTTTCCAAATTTGTTATTTTACTTAATTTCAAAGCAATTCTATTTTTTACTAACTAATGTTGTACATTTATTTATTGATTTCACGTCTCAAATACAGGAGGTACACTAAAGATTGTGCTTTGCATGTGTGGTCAGTGTACGATCGAAACAATCTTTCGTGCTTGCCGAAAGACTTATCAGCATTTGATTTGTATTGTTCTGTCATCACTCAACACTATAGTAAATATGTTAATGCAAACTTAATTAAACATTAGTTGTCTTTAGTAATCAGGTGTTCCTGTTGTTATTACTGGTTAGCACGTATTGAACAGACCTTACGTTACAAGGAAAGAGCGGGATTTGAGGGAAATAAGGCTGCTATTAATAGAAGACGAGTGAGAACCATGTTGAGGGTCCGGTGTTGTCATGAAGTTGTTGATAATTACTGTTTGTATGTTTATGTGCATATGTAGGTGATCCTCACAAGTCTTTGTAAGTGCGTAATGTATGAGCATGCGCGCATGTGTTTATGTGTATAGATGTGTGTATGCGTCTGCATCCATGTGTGAGCTTGTAGGACTTTTATATATTTCTATATATGGGTGTGCGTGAAAGTTTGTGCATGAGTATCTGCATGCAAACGTCTATACGTGTTTGGTTTTATGTGCACCTCTATGTGTATATCTATATACACACACACGTATACATAGACATAGATAGGTAGATAAATAGATATATGTCTGTGCGTATGTGTGTGTGTGGGAGTGTGGGTGTGGGGGGGGGGGGGTATGTGTGTGTGTGTGCGTGCGTGTATGTGTGTCTGATTACAGGTCGTTTTATTCAATCAGAAATTTCAAATGTTTATACTTAAAACATTTATATTCATTGAAATATGGGCTGTAATTAAATAATAAAATCTAAGTCAAAAGGATTTCTAATATGTGGGAAGGAAAAACGTTAATTATATCGACTCCAGAACGACAGGTACTTTATTGTATGAACTCGGAAACATAAAAGGCGAAGTTGCCCTCGTCAAGATTTGTACTCAGCCAGTAAATTCTAAACACTAGAAACATTGCCTGACGTTATATAGATACAGCAAATGCACCTAATATTATAAATGAAACAAATGTGAAATAAAGTATAGACTTGAGATGTAATTCGATTTAACTTGGATATTGGAATGTTTTTATTTTTATTTTAGCTTTAAATTTGTTTTCCGATTTGATAAAATTACTTTGAAATTTACAACTTGTTAAAGTTTTCAGTTCGTATCATATTTATACATGATAGGAACTGAAATATATATGTTATATATATTTTATAAGCTGTTATTGCTTATAGGAGAAAAATTGTTAGTTTTATTTATAAGTTTGTTACATCACCGAACTTCACTGATTTATCTTTTTTACTTTACAGTGATATAATGTTATTATTTTATTACATGAAAGCGGTGGATTGGCAGTATCGGTAGGGTGTCGGACACCATGCTTTGCAGCAAAGAGTTACGGCCCTTTATGATCTGAGTTCAAATCCAGCCGAGGTTAACTTTGCCTTTCATCCTTACGGGGTCGATAAAATAAAGTACTAATAATACACTGGGATAATTGCTGGCATTGTGTCAAAAGTAGAAACAATTATTTCATTATATGAGTGGATTGGCAGTATCAGTAGAGAGTCGGACGCCATGCTTTGGAACATAGAGTTATGGCCCTTTACGGTCATAGCTCAAATCCCACCGCGGTTAACTTTGCCTTTCATCCTTACGGGTTGATAAAATAAACTACCATTAAATGCACTGGGGTAATTGCTGGCATTGTGCCAAGAGTAGAAAAAAATTATTTTATTACATGAGATTAATATTACGATATCACTTGGCTACATGAATATATTGTGATATCTGTGTGTTATATGATATATTTACGTGTTGACAGTTCTACTTGAACACTGTATGTACAAGATTGTATTTGGAGAGAGTGATAGACAGTGTGAGTGATAGACAGCTACTTCTAGTAAGTACATCCGTATAGATTGTAAATTGTCAATTGCAACATAATCGCCACTAACAGGTGTGATTTGAAACGGGAGTGTTGTTTTACGTATAGTAAAAAATACTAGTTGATGCTTGAAAACGTCGGCGTGGTCTATATAGGATTCACATATGAAATGAAAAATCTGTCATAGTTTATCTAATTTTCTTAAAACAGGAACATTCCTATAACAGAGGCAGGGGTCATTGACAAAAGAAATCATCATTTAAACTGTGTTCGCAGCACTTTTATGGATATGAATATATACTTTTATTCCTTTCTCCAATTAATTACGGGTGGGGTTATTCGAATGCGCCTTCTTGCACTAACACTATCTTGGTGATCGAGAGAGATATTGGCGAAGTCAAAACCTCACTTTTTCGCGATTAAGTCTGTGGCATACGATTGCTTTAGATAGACCGCCAATTAAGGGCGTCCCTTATGAATGCTAGCGATTTGAAGGCAACTCTGGAATGGAGACTCGCTGGTGGTATCTTGTCAAACTCTACCATGTTTCCGCAATTGCTGAGTTCTCTTCTATTCCCAGCTTGCTGGATACATGTTATCTGCATTGAGAGACTATGCATACTATTTTTCAATGCTTCCGCCACTAATTTAAATACAGCCTGCGTGTTAGTCATTAATTTAGGCCACACCAAGCCGAGCTGATTGGAATCATAGACGGATGGAAATCTATTCCTACGAATTGATGGATTATTGCACATGTCTGAATCAATGAAATATCGTCTATTTCGTATTTGCATAATTTCTAAAGATACTAGCACGGGCTAGTGTAGACGAGAAAAGTTGCAGTAAACAGTCTCTTTGCATAAAGTCCTGTCTTTCGTTGGGGTGTTTTATATTCTATTACATCTTTTGCAATGGCTACCAACATACTAATATATATTAAAGACCATCATTTTGCAGATTCGCTATAACGTCAGACAAAATGACAATGAATTATAGTCCCAAATGTGTATTAGCGTCTGCGTAAACATCAAATTTGAGGAATTTTATGAATACAAGAAATCGATTGGAGCATATCGTTACATTGAGGCATGGTTTAAGTGTTAACAATTCACTATATAAACGTACTTCGGTGCTTTCGAAAGTAAATAAATAAAAAATACAATATAAATGGAAAGCATGTATTGAATTGAGATTCACTATACTAGCTATTAATTTTCTTTTTTATCTTTATTTGATGTATTTGTATGTATGTATTTGCATGTGATTCTTCGCCCCCTTTATACCTGGAATGATGATGGAGGCAGAATCCTTAAGCACGCTTTCCTGCTGTTCATGCCAGAGGCAATTGCCTCAAGTTGATCCGCCTGGATCTCTGATTGAGACAAGTCTCATTCATGAATACTATCCAACCAGCTTGCCTGGGTTCTACAGCTGTGTCTCATTCGTGTTGGGTTTGCTCGTGAATCCTGTTCAACGATTCTTTAGAAATTCTAACCGCATGTGCGTGGTTTAGGAGCTGCGATCTGTCGATTCAGACGAGTATTATCTCTATCTGGAATGACTCTCTCATTTCCGAACTACCAATTTCAGTCACTTTTATACGCGATCGTATTCTTTTAGTAATTCCCCAACGTACATGACAACAGGGAATAATTGACAAGAAAATAAAACGAATTGGAGATAGCGAGTTTGGCTTTTACATCTACCTCCCTTTTGATGACCGGATGCTAAAGTTGGCGCATTACTAGACCAGCTCCTGCAATTCTTACACGTAATTCTACCTCCTGCATTCCATTGAACGTGAACACGTTACCAAGACACTTGCTTATATCCACCTGATTCAGTGGAACACCATTCACATGTAATAGGCACAGGGCAGGGTTCGTTGAGAGCCGGAGTGTTCCAGTCTTCGCGGCAGTGTAAAATTGGATACGAAACCTATCAAGTGCATTATGCACGTTCTGACAAATTAAGTAATAGTATGACAACCGCAAATTCTCCAGTGATCTAACATTCGCCAGTGTCAATACCACATCCAACACGGCTGAGTATGTCAATACTGTCCGTGATATTTCTAAACAGAACAGATAACAGTAAGCACTCTTTGTGGAGGCTGATACTCACATTAAATGGTTTCGAATTAACACCATTTATCCGAACACAACTACAGCGATATAACACAAATAGAGACATCAGGACAAACGGAGCTGTCCATCGATCCAATACTTCTGCAACAGTGTCTCTGCCCTAAGTGTTTCTGGTTATATTGCAGTGTTTTATTGGTCTTATTTGCGCCAGAAACAAATTTGGTATTTTTCACAGACACAATGGTTTTAGATTTTCATCAATTATGCAAGTAATCCGTGCTAACTCTCTATATTTTTTGTATGGATCAATGGCATATATATATATATATATATATATATATATATACTAGCAGTTTAGCCCGGCGTTGCTTGGGTTTGTTCATTTGCTATGAAAAGTTACATACAGGTAAACGTGGTTTGAAAGCGAATAAGCTTATCAATTAAGTGCATAAAGCATTTGAACCGGTTATTAAAAGTTACGAACCAATTAGCATTTTGGTCAGTCAATGATGGGATAATAATCTTCCAATAGCGAATTTAGTAGACCAAAGTTGCAAGATGGTGGGCCTGATGCCGCTGGGTGTCAGATCTGTCCGCCATGGGATACCCTACCAGGAAATAGTGTTCCAGACGGCATAGCTCCAACACCTGTACCAACATCTATAGCACCTCTTTGTAGACGATATTGCGTGTCATCCCTAGAGGAGACTAAGCAAAAAGTCCATTCCTGCTCCCTGCGCGGGAACAGGCAACATAAAGTTGGCCATGGGAGAAGCATGGCTCCCCCAAATGGATGCCCGCCACCGACAATGTTTGCTCTTGTGACTTGTTAATGGACATGGCAAAACATGGTCTCACCGGGAATTGGGGTCGCCGGAAATCGAACGGGATATCTGACGCCGAGGGGAAAAGGTTCATCCTTGGAATGAAAACATTCTCCCCTCTTCCGCACCCCGTTACAATGGTGGCCTCAATCAAGTGGGTGTCAGTGACTTGACGACCATGCGAGTACCGTTGCACTGCTTTGGTGGACGCAAGTTCCTTATTAGCATAATGGGACAGCCAGCCCTAAGCTCAATAATGTGAGGTGGGTGCCCTAGGGGTTCAAGGAGATTTAATAACTCAACCGGATAATGAACGATATCGTCGAGGTCTGATTTGAAGATGTGCTCTTTACCGGGAATCTTCTCAATCAGCTGCTCGTTAATAAAATTAACCATGGTATTTTTCGGAGCAAGGATGGCTCTTTCGCTGGGCCAATCGATGTTTTTAAAGTTAGATGAGACATTAGGAAAAACTGTTTCCCAAAAGTCAGAAGGGCTGCTCACAATGTTGCACAGGGTGTCGATTGCTATGCCGCAGGGATCTTGCCCTCACCAAGTGCTAAAATGATCTGTGCTGCAGACATGTTGTCACCACGCAAATGAGCACGCATATTTGTGCTCAGGTACAAACTATTCACCTGGAGCCACAACATGGACGACTTAAGACAGGCACGCACTTCATCAGCTCTTGTCCAATTCGGGATGACAGGCAACGTTTTCCGAAAATCCCCTGATAGCAGAAGGGTTACGCCACCCATAAGAGCCGTAGAATCCCTAATGTCTTTCCGGGTCCCGCCCAATGCCTCAAGGGCACCCTTGTGTGCCATCGAGCACTCATCCCAAACAATGAGGCAACATCTTTTGAGAACCAGAGCTTTGTGTGAACTCTTGCTGATATTGCATGTTGGTGTCTCAGTTTTTACTAAATCCAAAGGGAGTTTAAAGGTTGAATGTGCTGTCCTGCCACCCGGCAGCAAAGTAGCAGCGATCCCGGACGATGCAACGGACAACGCAACTTTTTTCTCCTGACGAATCTTAGCGAGAATCAAATTCGTTACAAAAGTTTTTCCGGTACCCCCAGGAGCGTTTTTTATTGGGGGGATCAGGTTTTTTTTTTTTTTTACCTTGAGGTATAACCAGTCAGTAGTTCCTTCAAAAGCTCAGGCGGTTCCGTAAGAGGGGGCAAGGTGACCTTACCGTTTAAGCAGCACATTGCAGGTGGCTCCCCAGCCCACTTTGTAGCATTGCAGAATTGGCAATTGAAGCGCATCTCGCCTATATTTATGTCAGAGCGCATAGAGTAATTAACGTTTTGCTCATACTTGAAAGCCCGTAGGTGCCAGTAAGGGCTGTTGGAGCTCGTCACACCGCGTGCAGCTTCTTGCCGTCGACTGTTACGCTTTAACGTAGAACATTGGTCGTGTGGTTGGTGGGAAGGTCTGGCAGCAATAGCAGAAGCAACATTTGCAATGCTAATGGACCGACCGTCTGCATCTTCAGAAGCCATGGAAGTAGTCATAGCCGCAGCGTTCGTAGGAAGGCGAGCCGTCCGTTGTTTTAAACGTTCCAAAGACCTGGAAGCAGCATTAGTCGCATCGTTTCTAGCCAGGCGCTTCGACCTTTGTTCACGGCTCTCTGAAGCCCTGGAAGAAGCCTGGTATGAAGCCATTTTGGCTATGCGTGCGGTGCGCTGTTGGAAACTTTCAGCGGCTCGACATTCTGCTGAACGTAAGGCTGTCTGTGAAAGTCTTGAAGCATTTTCCTCAGAGGACTCGTTTGCTATAGTAGCCTTTTGCGCCACTGCTGACGCGGTATGTCGACTGAGGCGACTTCTCTTTTTAGGTGGCATTTTATGTCCAAAAGAAAGGGTGAAAGTTACTTCTACAGAAAAATTGACTTTGAAAGTCTACTGTCTGTTTATGAATATTGTTATTGTTGTTGTGATACAAATGTTAGTAAGTAAATGGGTATCGAAAAATAAAGGGTGAAAGTTACTTCAACGTAAAAATTGACTTTGAAAGTATAAGGCTGATAATTGAATGTAAACAGATTGATAAGAAATGCCCACCCCAAAAGAATTTACAGGTATTTGTATGTATGTGTGTATTTTTATGTCGAAAAGAAAGGGTTAAAGTTACTTCTACAGACAATTTTAGTTTGAAAGTGTAAGGCCGATGTGTGTGTAAATTAAGTGACAGGTATTTGTATGTATGTATGTATGTATGTATGTATGTATGTATGTATGTATGTATGTATGTATGTATGTATGTATGTATGTATGTATGTATGTATGTATGCATGTATGTATGTATGTATTAAAGGTTGAAAGTTACTTCAACATAAAAATTGAATTTGATAGTATAAGGCTGATAATTGAATGTAAAAAGATTGATAAGAAAGGCCCCCTAAAAAAACTTTACAGGTCTTTGTATGTATGTGTATATTTTTATGTCGAA
>OZ024743.1:265891733-265894233 GCA_964016885.1 Eledone cirrhosa | reverse complement strand
GCGTAGGGTGAAATGCCTTAATGAACGTTGTTGTCATTATGGAATTATGTCTTTGCTTGCGTGTTAGTTGTAGTAGTGGTGTAAATGTATGTGTCGTTTTTTGCTCTTGTTAGCAGTGGTGGTAGCGTTCCAGTTTGATAACATAATACATAATATGCATAATATACATACCCTTCATATACTGTTGGATAAAACGGAGAACTGAATTCTTTCCACCCATGGCGGTTAGCAACTAGCTGTGTCTTGTCACGACATGCTGCTGTAGCTGAAATATTAAAAATAAAGAAGAGTGTTTAGTTATAATTGGTTTTATTTGTTAATCAAGCGGATAAATGTTTACGGCTTCTGAGAATATAATAGAATGTAAAAGAATATTAAAGACCCCAATTAAACTAATGATTTTTTAAACTCTTATATAGAAAGTGAAAGATAGCACCCATAACGCCATTTTCTCATGATATGCGACACTGGTAGAGGTAGCAGTGTGCATATGTGGGTGGGGTGTCATCGTTTTAGGTCAAAATGATTTCAACTAAAAGGAATTCATTAAAGAGTTGCACGAATTAGGTATTAATTTTGAAATATATTTAATTGAAAGACCACCATTTCTTTCACTCATGATTCATGCTAAATCCATGGAAGGTTGCGACTTATATATCTAAAGACATATATATATATATATACATATATGTGTATATATATATATATATATATATATATATATATATATATATATATATATATATATATATATATATATATATAAAATAAAGTAATTAAGTCAAATATTTAAGATTTGGATTCGTTTATTAAAGATGTACTGCTATATATATTTCGGTGACAGCCTTCATTGGCTGTGACCTCTTCAGGCAGTTCGAATTGTTGTGGTAGAGACAGGTAACGTGTTGTTAAAGTGTTTTACTCTGTCAATACTCTGATATGTCCAGCTCCTGGTTGGGCTGTCATTTCTCTGAGGAACTGGAATCATATGAATTCGAACAAACGAATTTCGGCATCATAGGACACTCTCTCCTCCCATTGGTCAGTTGTGAGAACATTCCTCAGTCAAAAGTCTATAGAAATTTGTTTTCTTTCTGAGGCAAGACAATATGTTGTGATTGTTTTTGTTAAGTACAGCTGACCTCCTCCCTTGTGTTTATTGGTGTTAGGGGGTCAGCTGGCAGGTCAGCGTTAGTTCTACTGCTGCAGTCTTTAGAAGAATGAGTGTGTGTGGGTTGGCACCAATCCCACCACCCTTTCACGCAGTGGGAGGTACCAAACAGATAATTGTTTCTACTTTAGGCACAAGGCCAGCCATACCCAGTGCATTACTGGTACTTTATTTTATCGACCCCGTAAGGATGAAAGGCAAAGTCAACCTCGGCAGGATTTGAACTCAGATCGTAAAGGGACGTAAGTATGCTGGAAAGCATGGCGTCCGACCCTCTACCGATACTGCCAATCCACCGCCTATTGCCAATCCACCGCATAGGTACCAAACAGATAATGGAATCTGATAAGGTAAATGAAGAAATAAAATATGAAAAAAATATATTAAAAAAAAAAAAAAAAAGATAAAATAAATAATAAAATTATATGGTACGATGCAATAAAATAAAGAAGTAAAAAATGAAGAAGTAAACAAATAAATAAATAAATGAATAAAATAGAATAAAGTGCGTGTGTGTTATAGCCAATATTAAAGTTTGAAAGATTTGGGAAATATTGACTGAAGTAGAAAGGCTATGTGTCAGAATCGGGAAATGCAAAGGATTACGATCTTTACACTATAATGGGGTGGTGCGTTTTAAGAGCAAATGAGCCAAGAGTGGAGTGTAAAACACCTGAGTGTCAAAATCCGAAAATGCAGAGGACTACAGTTTTTAATTCGGTATAGAGTACATATGCGTGTATTTCAACCCACATCGTTTCAAGCCCACACGCACCAACCCGGGCCCAGGTGCATCCCATATTCACACATACCCACACACGCACAGATTATACAAACACACATACACCCATATATATATATGTATATATATACTCACACACACACACGCACACACCCACACCCATACACACGCACACACACACACACACGCACATATGCAGGTATCAGTGCATGTACAATCTTAAATAACAGGATCTATGTATTGACATATGCATAAGTCTGTGCTACCATAGGAGTCGATCGAGGAGGTGTAGAGGTGGTGAGAGTGTAGGGGGGAGGTTTACCGTGGGCTCGGTGTGGCGGGGCTACTGTCCCTATAGTTTGAGGAAAGTTCCCTTCCCATGCGTTGTTGTTGCCCATATAGCTAGAGGAAGGTCCTGGCCCTGATGTGTCTACATGTCCCGGAGAAGTCCCTATAGCTTGAGGGAAGTTCCCATCCCAAAGTGTTGTTATTGTTCATATAGCTTGAGGAAGAGGAAGGTCCGGGCCTGGGGTGTCTACATGTCCCCGAGATATATATATATGTGTGTGAGTGTGAGTGTTTGTGAA
>OZ024743.1:265881733-265886733 GCA_964016885.1 Eledone cirrhosa | reverse complement strand
AACCCTATGTTTGGCAAGATTGCTACAGTAATGTGTCTTTCATAATGCCAACCACTACACAAGGGATAATTGGTGTATTCTTTGTTCACCCAGCAATTGAGAGTTTATCGGTATTATCTGAGAGATTATCAGATTTTTGACTAAAATGGATAGCAATTATGATGTTTTGAGTAAGTGTTAATAAACAGGTGGGAAGGATGTATTAAACTTTCGAGTCTTGAAGTATGACAAGTGTGTGTTATTTAAGTGTACTCAGTAATTTGCATATTACTATTAAGTGAACCGTGAAACCCTGAGACTTTAAGGCAAACAGAATACCAACTTTTAGACCGTAAACACAAACGGTGACACTCACAAGCATGCATATATACATAACACTATTTCATATTTACATATATACGCAATGCATATTGCAATTATTCTGGCTTTGAGGTTACTCTGATTCTAGCGAACAAGTATATCGCAATATAAACCTAATATACACACACACACATACACATATGTATGTATATATATATATATATATTATATATATATGTATATATATATATTATATATATATGTATATATATATATATTATATATATATATATATATATGTATATATATATATATATATATATATATATATATATATATATATATATATATATATATATATATATATATATATATATATATACATATATATATGCATATACGCATATGTTTCCGTATCCATGATTCTATTGTATTATTCATGCTGGCCTACGTTGATCAGTATATAGATACTATGCTAAATTTGTTCAGCATGTCTTGATATTTCGATTCAAAAGCTTGGGGCCGTGCTTTTCTGGATAATTAACTTCGGACTATCAGAATTGCAAAATTCTCAATCTCCAAACCAGCAAGCCAAATGCGTAAGTAGCAAATTTGGCAAGAATTTCAAAAAGCAGGCACACATATTAAATAATACAGCACACACACACATACACACACACACACACACACACACACACACCCACACACACACACACACACACACACACACACACACACACCCACACACATATATATATATATACATATACATACATTTGTTTTCACTTCAATTTATTAAAATTTCCCCGTTAATTTACTTTTAATTTGAGGGCTTAATCTGCAGACTATACATTTTCTGTCAGTTCCAGGAGGTTTTGTCAGAAGGATACTTCTTCTAAGCAGGGCTTTTATCGGAATTCCAGGATTTTCTACTTTCTTTATATAAAATTTGTCCAGAGCCCTTCTAAATCTGCATGCTTGTTCACCCCTGAGGGTTGCATTGACGAATATTACACGCTGGTAACTGCTGCTGTCATACCATGAGTTCATATCATTTGTTGCCATCTTGAACCTCTCTATGTTATTCCAAAATGTGCTCCTACACATGTGGCAAGGCCCATTCGCATTATATTCATTATGGTCCTGACTTCTGAATAACATTTGATCTTGCTTCTCTCATTGTAGCCAGAGAACTTCATGCAGTGGATGAAGTGTTGTATATATCTCTCTAATTCTTCAGAATCGCACATGCGGGGCTACTTCTTTACTCTTACGAATTCTGTAATTATTATGTTGATTTTCACGTTATGTGAAAAGCTGAGTTTTACTGGATCAGGTACTTGGCATAATGTGAATGGAATCTGTGTTTTATTACTAAGGTGTTCTAACCAGAATTCTGTGTTTAGTACAGGTAGTCTATGGTTGAGGTTTTGGGTTTGGTAATCAACGGTAACTTTAATCCTCTGTTGGGTGGAGTTTCCTATTTGGTGGATTCACCCCATGGTGTTCCTTACTAATTCCTGATTGTTCTACTGCGGTGGTGTTTTAACTAATATATTGATATTATCTACCTAATAGGAGTACAGAGTCAGGGTTATAGAGTTCTCACCTAAGCGTTCCTTAAGTCCCCTGTATCACCATACAATAAAGAGGTTAGCCAGGTCACAAGCAATGCTGACGCCAACGGCCGTCCCCTCCTCTTATGCATATATTTTGCAATTCAAATTAAACATATGTTCCTTAAAAGTTAGATTTACACTGGCCCACCACTATATAATGCGATCAGTTTCCTTACTTAGTGATGGTTTTGGGGTTCCGTATGACTCTGGTCTTTCAGCTCAATCTTACTGTGGGGATAGCTGTCTCTGCGCCACAAGGTCAGGGACAGGCAGTCCACCTACCACTATGGCCAAGTGTTCTTTGTTGTTGTTTCTTTTTAATTATTTACCCCCAACAATTGTGATGGATTGGCAATATTGGTAGAGCGTCGGACAATATGCTTTGTGGCATATAGTTACAGCCCTTTACGTTGTGAATTCAAATGCCACCCAAGTTTGCTTTGCTTTTCTTCCTTATGTGATCGATAAAGTACGAATTACGCTATGGGGTTAATTTAATCAACATAGCCAATCCCTTCCAATTGCTGGCCTTGTGTCAAATGTAGAAACAATTAAACTGGCATTTTTTTTATGGAGCATCTGGGATAAGTGAGTGTGATTATCCTAGAAGTAGTCGGTGCTCAACGCCTGAGTTCCTGCCGTTTCAAAAGCTAGCTCCTGGCTAGAAATAGCTGTTAAAACAGCAACAGCTCATTTTTAGAGCATCCCTATACAACGTCACTTCAAATCCCGCCGAGCCGAATATTTTATGTCACCTTTCTGCAGTCTATAAAATAACATACGGCACCAATCAAGTACTAGGGTCGAGTGAATCGACATTCTACTTCCTGAAGTTGGCTTTGTGCATAGATTTGAAACATGATTTAAGTCCTGGTCACAATTGGTCAAAGATAATATACCTTTTATTTGGGATCATACTCACAAGGTTTAGGCATGTTGCATCTATGAAAATATTGTCAATACAACATTTCTTCAATAGATCACAAGTTCGTCATTTGAATGAGTTTTAGGCCATGATTCTAATTTATGTGACCGTCTGTATGTGTGTCTACTATTTAGGCAATTGCTGAAATATCAAATATTCGACTCTACCTCACCGGAGAATATTACACAGACACACACATATATATATATATTAGAAATAGTCGGGTACCGACGGCTGAGCTGCTGCTGTTCTAACAGGCATTTCTATACTGGAGCTAGCTGTCAAAACGGAAAAAAGCATAGATGTCGGGCACCAGATACATCTTGTATAATCAGAGTCAGCTATCCCAAGTATCAATTACTCAGATGAATAATTGTCTAATTAGTATAATCCTGGTTTAATCACATATATATATATATATATATATATATATATTAGAAAGTGATTTTTTTTACAAAATGAAAAATAACCGAGGTGTCCTACACGAGTGAAAGTATAAAGAAAAAAGGATGAAATCGAAAATGCAGCTGGAGCCTTAATTTAAAATATATATATATATATTTATTTGGTTCCTTTACCGGTTTCGCAGTTCTTCTGCTTTTCAAAAGTAGAGTTGAGTTGGAAGATCTGTGGTTTTTCTCACCAGATATGAGAGAAACCACAGACCCTCCATCTCAACACTACTTTTGAAAAGCAGAAGAACTGCGAAACCGGTAAAGGAACCAAATAAATATATATATATATTTAAAAATAAGACTCCAGTTGCATTTTCGATTTTATATTTTTTTCTTTATATATATATATATATATATATATATATCTCAAGGGCGGTGCCCCAGCATGGCCTCAGCCGGATGGCTGAAACAGGTAAAAGAGAAATATATATATATATATATATATGTGTGTGTGTGTGTGTGTGTGTGTGTGTGTGTGTGTGTGTGTGTGTGTGTGTGTGTGTGTGTGTGTGTCCGTGTGTGAGTGTATAAATATATATACATTGATAGATAGCGATACATAGCTAGATGTAGATATACATATATGTATACAGGTATATATGGATATATGGATATAAACATAAATACATACTTGCATATATACATCCAACAATCCATCCAATTACACATCCACCCATCCATCCATATATAGATACATACATACATACAAAGATGCAGGCAGGCATACATACATCATATATACACACACATACATACATACATACATACATACATACATACATACATACATACATACATACATACATACATGGTGGCTGCCAACTCGTTTTCGAGTACGGCCACTACTTTATATCCATGTAGGAGAACCCCTACCGATACGCTGAACGAGTGTGACTTTTTAGTCCAGCCAGCGACTTGAAAACTCTGGTACAAATACTACACTTGTGACAATTATTGACACATAGTTCTGGGCCCATGGTACCATGTAACGACAAGTGCAGAGAGATCTCCAGATATAAAGCAATGCCTGTGCCGTGAAGCTTTTATAGTGAGCAAAGGCACTGCACAAAGCCAGTCCCACTCTCTTAACCAAGATGATATTTACCAAAAAGAAGAACAAGTCAACATCATTGGATACCATCAGGGTTGCAGGTGTTATATCAGAGTTTTCCTTACATACATACATACATACATACATACATACATACATACATACATACATACATGCCGATCTGCTTGTAGTTTGTATTGAATTTAGGTTGAATTTCATAATGTGATTTATCAGAAAACATTATCATTTCCTGCTCACGACATATATCGTGATAGAAGAAGGTCTAATTCTATGTATTAGTTTGTAAATAAAATATTATCAATGACATGTGCATCAAAAGGACGCATAATTCAAAAGCATCAGCGAAAACATATATATACAGCAACATAAGCGAAGTTTGGGAACTGCAGTAATATATAAAATAAGCAAATGCAGAGCAAGTATTGCGAAAATAAACTTTTTGCTAAATTTTCCAAGATGGAAATTCATGAATTGGAATATTGAGAAAACAGTTTAAATATACAAATTGAATATTTGAATATCTGAAGAATTTTCCCAATTTTAGCTATTTCTGAATTAAGCGCAGATTTTATTTTTGAGGTGCAGAAGAATGGAAATTTGAATTTTCACAGATTTTTGAAAAATGGTAG
>OZ024743.1:265861733-265876733 GCA_964016885.1 Eledone cirrhosa | reverse complement strand
CCTGCATACTGAGGTGTTGGTATACAAACAACATATACACAAAATCTCTCCCTCTCTCTCTCTATATATATATATAGAGAGAGAGAGAGAGGAGTGGGGATACAGAGATGTGGGGGATTACATTTCTTTTTTAAGATGTACGTATGTTTTCAGAAATAGTCATGATTATTTAAATACTCGTTAAACTTAAACGGTTACACTGAGTAGTTTTGCAAAAGTTTTCATTGTTCATATATATATATATATATATATATATATATATAACAACGAAAGCAGACAGTATACTTGATTTAGAAGTCACAGAAACCTCCCACTGGAATTTACCACCAAGTTCCAGGAAGGTCCAGGTAAATGTTTTGTTAAACTGTTAAGCTTGGGACTCAGGACGTGGTTGAAAACAGAAAACCTCTTGACGAAATGGCTAACTTGTTCGATCTTTATACTAAAAGCTTACAACGAAAGCAGACAGTATACATGATTTAGAAGTCACAGAAACCTCCCATTGGATTTTACCACCACTTTCCGGGAAGGTTATTATTTGTTAACCTGTTTAGCTTGGTCATTTTTTCGGCTGCCTGGCTTGTCACTTTACAGCTATTTTTATGTGTCTGTCCCTTATAACGTATGTTATTTGCTCTGGCTTCTTCTTAGTCCATTGAGCGCTTGCCGGCATATCTCAATAATTGCGTTTCGTTTTGTTTTGGCCGCCGCCGAAATATGATCTCGCTGAAATTATATTTCCATATATATATGCCAAATTGTCATATGTACAGATGGGACCCCATCGACATAGCAATAACCTCTTTAAAATTCGCAACGTAAACTGTTCTGTAAGTGACGAATGTTTATCATCACTATAATATATTACATTTCATTATACATGACAGATAGTATGTATTTTAATTAACACTTTTAACATGTGTCAAGCTAGTTTATAGTTTGCCACCGACTATTGTACGAGGAAACTATTTAATTTTATTTCTTGCGATAATAAAAAACAAAACTCTAAAATAAATGTAATAGAAAGTATATTTAAATATTATCAGTGTTTGACCAAAGGCAATGTAAGACTAGGAGATGGAATAGAATATCGACATAAAATTCTCTCCAATGCTTAACATTGACCCCTATTTCCTGAACGTAGACACTGCATAACATAATCCATCAAAACCGAAAAAGAACAACGAATCTCAGAAAAAGATTTTAATAAACCAATGATTGATGTTCATTTGTCGAGATCCACTAAAGTCACTGTAATCCTACTCCCCAGTACATTTGTGTAACGTAAAACGTTAATATCAATACTTAGAATTTATACAGATAAATTTAGCAATTTCTTGTTTCTCATGTTTAATTTTATTTTTACTTCGACAATAATTTTTGTAAAACAACGAAATTTATTCGTATCAGTTTTAAATGTTGATATATGAGTAACTTACGTGATCCCATGTAATATGATAGCTGGAAGCCTCGACCAGTCAATGACGCATCTGAATGGAAGTGGATGAAAAGACTTGCGTGGTAGGTGTAAAATTTTCGTCGCGTGCCGCCACACCATCGGCTGAAGATATCAGCTTTCCTGTCGGTTCCTGCAAAATAACTAGAAGTAAGTAAACAGTTATAGAAGAAGCCCACCCACACAGTCGGACGTGAGAGTCATTACGAGCGAGAAAGAAGCCACGTCAATTTAAGCGATCTCCGAAATACTCGTAATTGGAGTTACCGATGTGGGGAAGGTGATGCGTCAAGAAATAATTACATATATACATACAAATATAACATTTAAACAACAACGCACGTTAATAGTTACAAATAAAAACGGACATTAGTTTACAACTTTCCACTCTCTGCCTTTGACTATATATATATATGTGTGTGTGCGGTGGGGGTATGCATATACCTACATGCCCACGTCACATGCATACGCAGATATGCATGCATATATATATATATATATATATATATATATATATATATATATATCCCCCTCTGTCTTGTCCGTTAACTCTTCCTCACACTTTCACTCACTCACTGTTTTTCTCCCTCTTCTCTTCATTTCATCCTGCACTCACGAACGCTGTTTTTTCTCTCTCTGCTCGATAGCCTTCGTTCGTGTTGGTACTATTCTCTAAGCGCTCATATATTCACCTAGCTTATGCTAAACAGAATAATTTTTGAAGCTTGTTTCTCCCCTACGGTATGCTATATTTTCTGTTGTTCTCCTGTCTCACTCGCTTTACGCGTTTTAATTGTCCTAATAACTTATTTTGGTTATTATTGCACCGAAGTGAGATATATGATTTTTAATGCAATGAAATATCTATGATCTTCGGCAAATCACTGATGAGGAACTTATTTTATTACATGTTACCATGTGCTACCTGCAGTATTTTTCTCTATATTTTAATACATATATTTACCACTGCGATTCTGTGTTTTTTTTCTCTCTCTCTTACTGTTCCCCCATTCCCTCTGTTTCTCCCCCTCTGTCTTGTCCGTTAACTCTTCCTCACACTTTCACTCACTCACTGTTTTTCTCCCTCTTCTCTTCATTTCATCCTGCACTCACGAACGCTGTTTTTTCTCTCTCTGCTCGATAGCCTTCGTTCGTGTTGGTACTATTCTCTAAGCGCTCATATATTCACCTAGCTTATGCTAAACAGAATAATTTTTGAAGCTTGTTTCTCCCTTACGGTATGCTATATTTTCTGTTGTTCTCCTGTCTCACTCGCTTTACGCGTTTTAATTGTCCTAATAACTTATTTTGATTATTATTGCACCGAAGTGAGATATATGATTTTTAATGCAATGAAATATCTATGATCTTCGGCAAATCACTGATGAGGGACATATTTTATTACATGTTACCATGTGCTACCTGCAGTATTTTTCTCTCTCTCTCTATATATATATATATATTGGTAAACGGAATAGAAAATGCTGACAAATTGTTCAGAGTTGAAAAATGGTTTAATTAGGAATAAAAGAGTATTAGTGATTGTATGGGTTAGTATTCAGTTGTGCTTTTAAGTTTTTAAGTTTTTACCGGTTGCGCATTTCTAAATGCTTTTCAAAAATAATTTTGAGATAGAGTGTCCGTGCTGTTTGCAGACGGGTTCAGCGAAAATACTCGAACGATTGCTTGAGTTGCCGTCCACACAAAGCGAATTTCATTCTGTGAAAATGGTATAGATCAGACTAACTGATTTTAATTTCAAGGAAATTGATTTATTTGAATTATAACTTTTCACATGTCCCACCCCATGTAGTTTTCTTTTTTTGTAGTTCCTCCGTTTACATTATCTTAATTATTTCTTTATTTATAGCTAAATTCGAAATTATCTGAACTTGAAGAATTTTCGTGTATTTTCTAAAGCCCTCAAACCAAGCTTGACAGGTAAACATTTCTATTTTATTTAAAAGGCTGAATGAGTTGGGGTGTAATAGCCCAAAGAAACGTAAGTACCTGTCTATATCATTGTATATATCAGCGTAACTAATTATATTTAACTCGTTCTATTGACTGAGTGTTCTTACCCTTGGATATTTCTGCCAAACTTATGCTACAGTATATATATATATATATATATATATATATATATATATGTGTGTGTGTGTGTGTGTGTGTGTGTGTGTGTGTATGTGTGTCTTCATTTCACCATCTGTCAACATGTATTTTAATGCAAGAGGCTCTCATTTTCACGTGTTCCTTGGTTCGTATGTGTAGTCTCATTATGGAACTTCCGATATATGAGGAGCTGCTTTTTTTGCAGGGGAAATTATAGACCACATATTCTCGCATGGACACTGCTGCGTTGTTGATGTGATAATTAGGAAATATGCATATATTGTGGTATGAAGGTGAAATAGTCCCCTCAATAAGGGTCCCGAATGTGCCACCCAAGCATTCAGTCCCTCCATAAGGATGGCTTGTCTACTGGCAGGGTGATTCCTGGTGTCCTTGCTCAAGACAAATTATTTCACTTTGGTCATTTTCAGTCGGTTGTAGGAATCACGTGCGACGTCATTGATGTCAAGCTGTATCCGGCTTTGCCTTTCTCTTGACAGGCACCGGCCGTGTGGATAGGGTTACGGAGACATGGGCTACTGTTGCTCTTCCACAAAATCACCTTGCCCGGGCTAGTACCTCGTTACTAGTTGTATACAAATTGATATATGTATTTATATATATTTAAATATATGCATTTGTGTGTGTGTGTGTGTGTGTGTGTGTGTGTGTGTGTGTGTGTGTGTGTGTGTGTGTGTGTGTGTGTGTGTGCGCGTGTATGTGTGTGTGTGTGTGTATGTGTGTGTGTGTGTGTGTGTGTGTGTGTGTGTGTGTGTGTGTGTATGTGTGTGTGTGTGTGTGTGTGTGTGTGAGTAGTTGTGTTTAGAACCCGAGGAAAAAATCACAATATCAAAGTAGAATATATTATATATTTAATACATTGTAGTGAAATAGAGAAAGAGACAAAGTGTGAGAGATGTATGTATTTATGCATGTGTATACGTTTGCGTGCAATTGTGTATGTGTGGATAATCGTTTGGGTGCGTATGCATATATATATATATATATATATATACACATATATTCATACACATTTTCCATAAATGCATATATATTTATTCCCCTCTGGATGTAAATAGAGATTTCTAAAATGATCATATAATATAATTAGTCTTTAAAGTTTTATGTTTATTATTTTTCTTACATCTGTTCTGTATTTTCTCAGAGATGCTATTCGGCTGTTATTGAAACAGATTATTCTCATTATAACTGTTTAGATTATATTGATTATATTTAGATTATATTGTATGTTAGTATAAAATTATATCAAAAATGTTGAATGTTTAGTAGAAATTTGGATGCTATGTTAGATGTAGATTACAGGAAAAAAGCATAATAATTATTATTCTAGATGATGATGATGATTGTGCTGGTGTTGCTGCTGATGATGACGTTCAAGATGATGCTGATTAATATGATACTAATATTTTTATTATTATTATTTAAACAAAGATTTTGTATGTCAACTATATTTTACAAACGAAAGTTATGAAATAATGGAAAATATCAAAAACGAATAGAAATAAAATTAAGTAATGGAAACATGAGGGAAGGGTTAAGGAAGATCAAATCCTGATGTCTTGGAATGTAAAGAAAAGGATTATAAATGCCATAAATGAGAAGAAAAGGAGGGAAGGAGCAAGGCCTCTAGGGAAATGGAAATGACTATTAACCAAGGAAGACAGAGATGGAGCTGTAAAGAGGGTGACATACATTATACCTAGGTTGGGGCGGTGTTTCGGATGCGCACTGCGGAGAAATCGTTAAACGCATTTCCGTAGACAATGGCCAGTGACACCTGCTGCAACAGCCACCACACCTCTCGCGGCTCCTTCCTCAGACAAGATGCTACAGTTCCCATTTTTTGAGGTCCGGAGACGCCTGAGGTCTCGACGGAAACCGCTGCAAATTACTAATAATAATTACAATAGTTTCCAATTAGGTACATCACCAACAATTGGATTTGATCTGAGGAAGTCAATTAAATCGACCCTAGTAACTGATGACTACTATATATTATCTCTCACATAGCAAATTTGAACTTGGCGTAACTAATAACCATAAGGCATTTTGAGCGAACTCTAATCATTCTGCCAATCCGCCACACTTTTGTAATAATGATTTGTAATATAGGTACAAGACCAGCAATTTGTTGGGAGTTAAATGTCGACTGAAAGTACACAGGTTAGTGTTTTGCCCCACTAGTCTTTTCAGCAATTCTCAAATCTATGCAATCCATAGCAGAACGATCCACGACAACTTCCACCTAATGCGATACATCTTAGAACAGGTAGGGTTTAAACCTGTCTCCGGTGGAACACTCGTAAATCTAAACAGGTTTGATCATGACTACCTACACGTTGTCCTAAGATCAACCAGCTTGGCCATTTTGTTGAAGCTGCATCTTTTAAATATATACATCGCGTCTTCTCAAATTATATTATTAGCAAATACACTCATATGCACACTCTGGAAAAAATATATGCGATGAAATATACAAGATCAATTTTGTTTACCCATTTGTCTCAAATTCATATCTATAAACAATATATATACGTATTTTAAGTGTATTCTAACACGCACATATATACGCATATTTGGATATCATATATGTGTAAATAAGGGATGTCTTACCTAAGTATAATTCAGCATAGTCTTTCATGCAACCTATAGAATATTCAATATCAGAATCTCTGACATCAAGATATAATTTCCCAGATCGGCTTCCAGATTTGATTAACCAGGAACATGATAAGTTGCTGAAAACAAATAATACAACAATACAATGATATATATATATATATATATATGTGTGTGTGTGTGTGTGTATGTGTGTGTATGTGTGTGTGTGTGTGTGTGTGTGTGTGTGTGTGTGTGTGTGTGGGTGTGGTGTGTGTGTGTGTGTGTGTGTGTGTGTGTGTGTGTGTGTGTGTGTGTGTGTGTGTGTGTGTGTGTGTGTGTGCATATATGTGTGTGCGAGCGCCTGTGCGCGCGTTTTGAAATAAGTTTCATTGTGTATATACATTTAAAATGATTACCTGTATAAGGTGCAAATATTGTATACAAATATAAGAACACTACAGAGTACGAGCTTGACTCACACGGTGTATATTAGTTCAAATCAATTAAAAATAATTCATTTATGGGATATGATTAACGAAGAATTATTGGTTAGTAAATTTATCAGAATATTTTAAAGAGTTAAAATCGTAATATGAAGAAATATCTATGATATTATAGTCAAGCCATAGGAAATATATCGGTATATAAGCACATCGATTATTAATGTTTTTTTTAATATATTTTCATTTTTTTTTTAGCTAACGACAACATACTGTTTAAAAGAATATATTATTCAAAGCCTCAACAAATTTAAACATTTAGTTTACCTATTTAAAGTATCAATACGATTTAGTTATATTGATCGGTTAATAAATAAACTCAAATAAATATATTATTGTTTCCGTTCTAAGATAAAATGCCGCCTGAAATATAAATGTCCTTCACATGATAAATTATCTAAAGTACCAGTCAAGAACATACATTGATCGCATTTTTCACCTTCGTCAAAATGCCTTTTTGTGCCTAAATTAGAAATCATTATTTCTAAGCTTTATAAATTAATTCATCGATTTAGTTTTACATGATAAGTTATGAACAACGGATTAACGATATACTGTACTGTACAAACAAGATATTTTCATGTTTTTCTAGTTTACTTTTTTCTAATTTTCGTCATATGTAGTAAACATATGTTTATGTTTAGATAAACTCGAACTTAAAATTAAGCATCTGGAAGAATAAATGTATTATATGTATAAGTATTTATTCTTCAATAATAATCAGTTTCAAATTAAATCTATTGAAATTCTCAACTTCCCGTATGTCAATCAAAACTTAACATTGGTGGTTCTCTAAAAGGTGGTTCAGCTCATTGTAAAGGAACTATATAGATAATTAGTAGATTTATTGATTTTGTTATTTTTCATCTTGAAGTACTATGTGGTATTATTCATTGGCCGTTTTTAATTTTGAATCCTGTAAATAGCTAAGCAGCGAATTGGCAGAACTGTTGTATCGTCAGATACAATGATTTATAGTATTCATTCTTGTATTCTACAGTTTGAGCTCAAATACAACCCAGTTCAAATTTGCTTTTCTATCTTTCTAGTACCAGTCTCGTACTGGTATCCATTCTTCTTATGTGACTTTATTTCATTTATTTCTAAACATTCTCCGTCTTTCTAGGGAAGAAATCGGATAAGTTCAAACCTGGAAAGGGGATGGACCCCGCCAATTTTAGACAATGCCTACGAAACGCTATTTGAGACGACAGCTCCCTTCGACAACGCAGGTATCGTAAATCATAGATGTAAATATATTCTGACACCCTGCAATATCTTCATACGTGCTACCAACTTCTTTCGCAAATAACACGTATAGATATTTCGTTGGATACATCAGTTATAAGATCCTGGAACTGTATATTTTAATGGGTAATCCTGGTCAATGTTTCTATTCTATAACTTCCATTTCTCTCTCATATCGGAACCATTAAATAAAAAAGCTAGTGAAGATGACCTAAATTCTTGAAAGGTTCATGCTAGTACTCTTAAATTTGTTTCCATCTTATTTTCAATCGCTTCTTTCGCAAAGTTAGGTATTGACTTCTATGTCGTTGGCCATAGAATACCCTATGTAGTTGTTGCAACTAAAATATGAGGGCTATAACGAAAACTTTATGAGCTGATGCCAGCTGGATGGTTTGGTTTGGTTTGGTGAAGGAATTATATTTCGACAGACAACCGATTTAATATTCTGGATACTAATGATCTTAAAACCAATCAGATAATTTACTATGACCTTCGTGTCTTCCAACATATATCTTTATATATATAAAAGCGAGGATATGTGTGTGTCTGTGTACAATTTTGGATACCTAAGGCTTTTACAATTACCAACCGAATTTGACCAAATTTCCTGTGAACGTTGCACATGTCGCTAAGATGGTCACATCACAAAAGTCTTTCCAATCGACCCACGTTGAGCAATAAAATCGATATAAAAATTATCGGTAGCAAAATTGATGTAAGGGAGATAACCAACTTTATTGACAATCCTTACAAAATAAAGGAAGATAACCAACTTTATTAACAATCCTTATAAAGAGAATGAGATATGAAGACCTTCGTTTTCAATTTTAAAAGAACAATCATCGTCGGACGAAATTTCAGAAATATAAATATCAGATTCATTTGAAGATAAATCACTAATATTATCGTTTGTTTCTTGTTTATTCTTTGTTGCACTTTCAAAGTTAAAAAAACACTTTTAACTTGTTTCACTATATTAAGCGTTAATTTTCGCGTTAAGGGCCTAATCTCGCAGCAGTCTCGAATTGACCAGAATTTGATGATAGTTGCTTTATTTTTAGAACAATCGTTATGGGACTTTCCATTCAAACCATTGGGACCTACAACTTTTACATTTTTAAAACTGCCATAAGCTATGTTGATACAACAAAAAATGTGTTGCACTTTCAAAGTTAAAAAAACACTTGTTGTTTTAACTTGTTTCACTATGTTAAGTGTTAATTTTCGCGGTAAGGGCCTAATCTCGCAGCAGTCTCTAATTGACCAGATTTTGATGATGATTTGTTTATTTTTAGAACAATCCTTATGGGACTTTCCATTCAAACCATTGGGATCTACAGCTTTTACATTTTTAAAGTAATTTCGTCCACATTTGAGGCAGGCATTATCTATGCTTCCAGTTGTATTCGTACACATCAAACTATTTTGACAATGAAGGAACATACTGAACAGGATTCTTCCTGGATGTCCACTGATATATAAATCTATTGATACTGTATGTGATCCACAGGATGCGGTCAAATATCCAGTTGGATTTCAAAATTCTTTAAATCCTCCTGGTTTACCTCCTAATACATTGGTTCTGAAAGAGGGAACGCCAGTTATTTTGCTGAGAAATATCACTCCTCCAAAACTATGAAATGGTACACGCCTTGTGGTTAAAAAACTGTCTCCACTTAGTATTGACGCTACCATTCTATCCGGATGTGGAAAAAGCGAGGATGTGATAATAACAAAAATTAGCCAGACTACATCAGGCGTGGATACTCCCTTCTCCTTTCGCCGAACCCAATTTCCCCTTCGTGTTGCCTTTGCGATGTCCATAAACAAGTCGCAAGATCAAACTCTGTCTGTCACTGGAATTCATTTGGATGAACCTTGCTTTTCGCACGGACAATTCTACGTTGCCTGCTCACGAGTTGGCAGTCCAGATAATCTCTTTGCGTTTGTTCCGAAAAGAAAAACAAAGAATATCGTCTATCCTGAAGTCCTATAGTGTTAACAAAAACACTTATTACAGCTCTGCTTTGACTTCACCTTACTCATTATAAACCATACCAATGAATATGTCATGCAGGATATTTTGGATTATAAGTTAAAATTGTAACCATACACAGCAAAGGATGCTCTCACAAATAGATTTTCTCTTATTCTACTCTCATTGTTTTTTTTTGTTTGTATACAACTCTGCTTTCATTACAACTTTTTGTACTTTAGCAAAACTGCCTGTTTTTTTACAGATTTGCAACGTGTATTGTCTTTAATCATTTGTATAACTGCATCCTTAATTATCAACATAGTTTTATGTGTACAAAAATTGCACTAAATATTCGTTTGCATTAATTATTGAAGACTTCTGCTTATTTTTACAGGTTGGGGACAAATAATTGTTTCTACTTTAGGCACAAGGCCAGCAATTACCCAGTACATTACTGGTACTTTATTTTATTGACCCCGTAAAGATGAAAGGCAAAGTCAACCTTGGGGACAAATAATGTTCTTCTTTTACTTCCTAGCTGTATATTCTTAGCATAATTTCAAACCCCGAGCAACGCCGGGTAAATCTGCTAGTACATATATAAAGGAGACGCTGTGGTGTTGAGACAAGGGAGACCACTATTCATGGTATTACCCAATGCATGGGGAGATGCAGAGTCGGTATCCTTAGCACTGTGGTCGGGGTTTCACATCGTTCTGTCTGTCTCTCACTTTCTCTCTCTCTCTGTCTCTCTCTCTGTCTCTCTCTCTCTCTCTACTTCTGTCTCTCACTCTCTCTCTATCTCATCATATATATATATATATATAAATATACAGAGAGACAGAGGGAGAGATAGAGAGTTATCATAAAGAGAGATAGAGTTATCATAGAGCCACATGATCGTTGTATATTATATATCGCTATATAGCATATAATGATTATGTAGCTCCCTCTTTATATATATGTACTTTATTATGGTTTATAATGGATGATATCTCCGAAATATTGTGACTAAAAATACTTTGAAGATAACATTATCTCTGATTCAAAATCATTTATCCACATTTCATATCCCTCAATGAATCAAGAAAATTACACCACTCTCTTATCTCTCTCTCTCTCTCTCTCTCTCTCTCTCTCTCTATATATATATATATATATATATATATATATATATATATATATATATATATATATATATATATATATATATATATATATATATATTCTTTCACTATTAATATTCCAGTTTTTAGGTCTTAGCTTCCTTCTTGTGTATTTCGTTGAGAATATTATCGCGTGTAAACAAACACAATACATTCATTTACACACACGCACACAGTATTGAATATTTTATCAGTTACAAATTATCAAAATGAAAAATTAAAACATTATTTTTTTTACAAGTGAGGCATAATTAATACCAATAAGCTATTAATGGTTTTGTGTCTGGAGAAGATCCGATTCTTCGAGATAAGGTCAGAAAAGGTGATGTGAGAAAAAAAAAACATAAAACAGCACAAAGCATCTATATTATATTTCTTTTCAATACCGATTTAAATAACTAAATTTTTTTGGTTTTAATGTTTTTGTTTTTGGTATTGTTGTTTGGCTTTAAACGCCAAAGATGAATGACAATTAGCCAAATTGTTATGGTGCATAACTCCTAGCTGAAGGGTTGGAGGTCGTAACTAGATATTTGGATAATTAGAGATGCAGGGAACATGTTTGGCTTAGAATCAGAATAAGGGGCATAATCATTAACCTTTATGGTGTCAGAAAAGTAACTCATTATTTATTTGCTCATCGGGAAGGTCTGGCCCGAACGCTTGTCAAACGTTCCTAAAAGCCAATGGTGTCGTTGTTAAACCGAGTAACATGTTGCGTTAAACACACACACACACATATTTATATATATATATATATATATATATATATATATATATATATATATATATATATATATATATATATATATATGCTTGTGTATAATGGTAGCTATGGTGCTTCCATAGGCGGTATGCCAAAATTAGCAGTCAATATTCATACAGAGCAGAGTGTGGATATTATAAAAAAAACGAAAAATCAGAGATGTATCTGGATCAGTTTATTGCGTGCTACAAAATTTGCTCCGAACGAAATGCTCGTGTCCGAAGGAACCTGCGGCCGTAGAATCACCCAGATCCATACAGTGCTCATGTCTCGAGCTACCTGCCGGCGAAACAATTGTAACACGCAATAAACTGAGTCCAGATGCATCAGATATTTGTTTTTTTTATACTATATATATATATATATATATATATATATATATATATATATACATGTAAGTCCATAGCGTATGGAACCATATGATCATACATATATATAATATGTATGATCATAAATATATATATATATATATATATATATATATATATATATATATATATATACACATATATATATATATATATATATATATATATATATATATATATATATATATATATATATACACCCATATACATATATATATATATATATATATATATATATATATATATATATATATATATACATATATATATATATATATATATATATATATATATATAAATATATGTGTGTGTCTGTTTAACGCAATCTGTTACTCAGTTTAACAACGGCACCATAATGTATAGTATGTATATATATATATATATATAAATATATTCATATATATTCATTAAAACAACAACAGGACGACGGACTGGAAAATTCACTTTAGAAATTTAATCCCGCGAAAGCACTATATATATTTCAATGGCGCAGGCCTATCATCCGATTATGATGCAAGACAAGGCGATTTCATCAGGTGTTATATGCAGCATTATATAACCGGATTACTTTGAAACCAAACGTAGAATAGAAGATAGGAGATTAAAAAAATAGAAATCAGAAAATAAAAAAATTCGATTCGGGCAAAGCCTGCTAATTTGGTATTATATCGATACCTGACGTATTGGCTACTCACTGAATGTGTATGTGACTTAGTAATATACAGCCGCATTGTAGCATAATTCCCAAGTGAAATCAGTGCAACATCTAACAAAGCTGAACACTAGAACTTCACAATGACTATTCTTATTAGCGAATGTCTACTCTTTGTTCTGTTACATACTATCTCAATAAAGACAAGAGGGAAATAAAACAAAGAGAAAACACCGAGGAACAGGAATAGTATTTGTATAAGAAACAAAATGGATGATGAAAGAGCTTAGACACATGGAAAATTTATCTGAAATTCTCCACCAATTTACAGCCTATTAAATGTCATTGGAAATTTTTGAGCGAAGCTGAGACTGTTGTAGCAGACACTTGTCTATACATTATATGTATATATATATATAGAGAGAGAGAGCCCCAGTCCGGGGATTGGGTTCGGAGGTGGTTGGCTTATTTAATTTTTTAGAATTGTGGTTGGCTATATTCCTAGCTAGGTTAGGTGTGGTGGAGTAAGAGAGTCTTATTGTGTTCTTATTAAATATGGTGTGGTACCTATGTTGTATGGGGAAGTGTAATTTCAGCAAAGTGAAGAAAATCCTAGCTATCGGAGTAGAGACCTCTCTATTGAAGGGAGGGTTGTACCAGCTAATCTGCCTATGTCTATGCCTCCTCTGCAATCTTGCGGTGGTTTCTAGGTATGTTATCTTATCTTTAAATCCGCTACGGGTGAGGGCGTCATTGTAGTAGGAGGCAGATGCGTTAAAAATATCTTTGTTGGCGGAGAGGCCAGATATTCTAATAGAGACGCTTTTTACTAGGTTATCAGTGATGTTTTGGGGGTGGTTTGAATTAACATTAATATATTTAAGGGACTCGTTAGGTTTGTGGTACGGGTAATAGAGGGAAGTATCTAGGTCGAGAGTGACATCTAAGAAGTTGGCCCTAGTCAAATTAGATTCTATAGTTATACTAAATCCTAGATTAGAGAAGAAAGAGTTTAAGTTTTTCCGAAACCCATCGGTGGTTCTGGGGTTAACCTTATGCAGGGCGAAGAGGCCGTCGTCTCGGTATAAACCTCCCGTTAGGCCGGTAAAGAGGTTCTTCAGGTGATGTAGGATGTACAGGCCCACAAGGTGGCTAATTTCAGCCGAGTCACTCGCCCCCATGCTAACGTCAAATGGGGTCTGAGATTTCTTGTTGATCCAGTAAGATCCATCGTGGTATAGAAAGGTCTTACGAGCGTGGAGGATAACAACTTGCTCAGCATCGGTAATGGTGGTAAAATTCCTGGCAAAGTTAATTGCGTCCTTCAGGAGGGGCTCCGAGATAGAGGCATAGTAGTTTTCTATGTCGAGTTGCAGGAAGCGAGTGTGGTGTTTGTCGGGTAATTTTTAGAACCATGATATTGCCTCAGATGTTCTCCAGAGTGGAAGTGGTGAGGCTGCCCGCAATGATGGTAGAACTCTATCCAGGATCTTCTTACTGATAGAGCCGATGTCAGAACGAGTGGGGTTGATAAGTCTGACTGATGGTTTGTTGAGGAAGTTTCCCTTATGGTCCTTCAGGGTAAAGTGCGGGGACTTTACCCTTAAAGGTTCGGTTCGGTCGTGTAATTTAGAAACCACCGCAAGATTGCAGAGGAGGAATAGACATAGGCAGATTAGCTGGTACAACCCTCCCTTCAATAGAGAGGTCTCTACTCCGATAGCTAGGATTTTCTTCACTTTGCTGAAATTACACTTCCCCATACAACATAGGTACCACACCATCTTTAATAAGAACACAATAAGTCTCTTTTACTCCACCACACCTAACCTAGCTAGGAATATAGCCAACCACAATTCTCTCTCTCTCTCTCTCTCTCTCTCTATATATATATATATATATATATATATATATATATATATACGAGTGTGTGTTTGGAGGGCGTGGGTATATGTTTGTATGTATGTATATGTACTGCACGCCATATGTATGTTATAATAATTGTGTTTTTATTAGGTACTTTACTTTCAAACAGAAATTATTATAAGCAAATACATTTCAATTTCAAAGAAACAAATGGTTATTTTCTTACCTTGCATAAAAGTGAGGATAGTTTGGAGTGGTCAAGT
>OZ024743.1:265836733-265854233 GCA_964016885.1 Eledone cirrhosa | reverse complement strand
AATTCTATTTTTATTTCTAATTTTATTCAGATTAATTTTTGGATAATGTTAGTACACTGTTTACGTATTATCATTGTATTTTACTGTGGCATCTATATTGTTTCTGAAAACTAACCGGGGATTATCTATTTTATTATATTATATTGAATTATATAATATTATTGTTTATTATTTATTATATGTGTCTCTTGTAATTATATCATATTATTGCCTCATGTATATTGGATAGATGTATTGTTATTATTTTCACTCTTATCATGCTTATTTTTATATTCAAACTTCTAATAGGGCTTAATTTGTGTAGTTGATCATAGATGGGTGTATTGTTATATATGTGTGTGTGTGTGTGTGTGTGTGTGCGCGCACATATATACATGTATATATTGTACCTTTTGATTTTTAATTTGTAATTTTAATGTTGGTAAAGGTATATTATTATAATGTATTATGTTTATTGCATTGTGTTATATATAATTCCTGCTCTATATAACCAAATTTGTTTAGATTTAGGTTAGTTGCTTTGGACTATATTTGTAATATGGTTCTTAATGTTATCTACATCCTTAGTTATTCTTATTATTATATATTTTTATTATTTTTATTTTTATTTTCATTTTTATTATCATATATTTTTGTAAGACTTTAGTGTATGCACACTCCATATTCTTCAGAGTTTCCGGCTTGTATCTGCCGATATTACTTCTTGTTGTTTTGATTGCCCTGATGAGTCCTTAATAGGACGAAACATTGTCGGCTAATAAAAACTTTTGATGTATTAAAGGATTCTTTGTTTTACTCTCTTAATTTTTTGGCTCTGTTTAACTGCATTGAGCTATACCTTTTACTGTCATTTCTATAATACGAAGAGGGTGTTTAACTCCAACACGCTCCAGTATTCTAATCCTTATATATATATATATATATTGTTTCCTTCTTCCGCTCTTTCTGCTGCTTAAACCATTTTGTGTGTTTACCCTAGCGTCCCCTTTATTTACGTGTCCCAACGACTTTTTTTTTAGCCGTTGCTCGCACCAACCTGAGGTATATGGTCTTTAATGCGACGAAATGCCTACGACGGTTGGATGGCCACTGATGAGGACAAACTTTTTCATATGTAACCCATTTGCAGCACCGCAGCTCCATTATTATCATATTTACATATATATATATATATATATATATATATATGTATATATATATTGCATATATATATATGTATATATATATATATATATATATATATATATATATATATATATATATATATATATATACGGATTAACAAATAATAGTTAAATGCAGTACGCTTAGGTGAAGTCCAGTTATGGTATTCCAGGTAGTGGATGATATTAACGCTTGGCTTGGTTTGACTCAACAAGGCGTTTTCATAGTGATGCTGCGGGTATGCTGTAATTCCTATGTTGTAAACACTTGGAGTAATAATAAATCAGGAAAGAAGGTTTACATGGTTTGCTATACAAACAAGTTTTTAATCACATAGCTTACATTTGTTTCACTGAACTGGTATGTCTAGAGATCGCTATCCGCCTAATTTGGCGTCACTCGATCGCCAATACAGAATTATAACCAGTCAGATCTTCGGAGCATGCGAGAATGAAGAAAATACACAGGCAAGAAAATAAAAGAAAATATGGAGTAGTTATGGCATTCAATTAGAACAATAACAACAACAATTATTACAACAATGCTATCAATAAACTATTTAAGGAGACCCTTACATTACTTAGGTGGGTGGTATATAATGTATCTAATGTTACGGCGTGAAAACCAGCTGTCATAAGGCAAAAAGTATCGTAGTGTGTATCAATTTTAAATTATAAAGATAAGCTAGTTTTTACAGTCTTTCTCTTCATCTTCAACCATATACATGAGTGGGACCACTGTCAAAGCTCAATAGTTGTAGAGTTAATACAGAGGTTAACGAATTAATATACGCATATATCTACGCACACACACACACACACACAGACACACACACACACACACACACACACACACACACACACACACATATATATAAATATAAATATAAATATATATACACATATATGTGTACATAGACACATACATACACATTAATATACACTCGTACAAAAATATACATACATGCAAAGAGAAAAGCGTGCTAATTGTAATATGGCAAAAAGAAGGTAAAGTAACATTGTAGTAGTGAAATGAGAAAAACTAGGATCTAGGATCAAATGATTGCAGCAGCTGAGAAGGAGTAAGATTGTTGGTAGATGAGGTATTTACAGACTATTGTGTGGTATAGACTTGTGAAGGAAATAGTATACTTAATGAATATATTTTTTTGTGGGTAGTAGGTATCCTAATTTAAAGCTATGTTATGTTGGTTCGATTCACGGAGGTTTGAATCTTATGAATTTAGTGGCTATTCTATGTCTGCAGAAGATAGATCTTTCTAACTTATTATTAAGTAGCCTTTTAACATTTCTAAGGATATACAATAGCTCAAGATCACACAGCCCGCAATAGGACATACCTGTACTATACGTTTTAGCAGCCGACAACTTCGACCAGTTGATAGTGTAGCTAGCGTTGCTGTCCTTCAATTCCCATATTTTTCTGGCGAGGGTGGTGGAACCCATAAGAGCTCGGTTTTTCATCGAGTGCCTGTGCACATACCATCTTTTCTTAAAAGAACCCGCGGTGGATCCTATGTAATTCCAAGTGGAGTTACCCGAGATGACAGTGCACATGTACACCAGGCTCGAATCGAGACATCTATTCGCCAATGGGCACCTATCTGGGAGGTGACAGTTGCAGTTTGAGGCGCTATTATGTGCAGCTTTTACATTCCTATTTAGTACCCTGTTATAAGTGGGTTGTGATATATGCCCAATGGGGTTTTGCTGCTGCGCGTTTGTATGCGCTTGTGGTTGTGATGTTGTGATGAGTTTGTGCTTATGTATAGGTGCAATTGATTTACTTGAGATATTTCTGCGGTTGATCTTGCGTATGTGTGATTCTATGTTAGCTGCTGTTGAAAAAGAGAGTTTTATAGTAGATCTATTGAGTATTTTGTGATATCTATGCGAGATAGGGAAGTGTTTATCTATTAGTTTAAAGAATATAGAGGGCAGTCTAGTTTTTATAGAGGAGTTGAATATTGGGTTGAACCATAGGTATTTTCTTTGTCTGTTTCTTCTATTGTTTCTAGGGTTTACGTTATTAGTGTTTTGGCCGTTTTCTCTAGGTGTTATATGTCTAACCCTATGTTTAGTCAAGCTATTCCTATTATTATGTGAGCGGTTGGAGTAGAAATTACTAGGATTGTTTATGTTGTCCTTATTCACTATATACTGTAGTTTATCTTTATGACCGGCCCTACTTAATGCTGCATTATAATAGTCAGCATGCTCGTTAAAGATTTCTAGGTTTGAGGATAGGCGGGATATTCGGAGGGATATACTACGTGCTATGGATTTAATTATGGATTTGGGGTGATTTGAGTTGTAACTAATGTAGGCAAGATTTTCATTATTTTTGTGGAAAGGTTCTATTAATCCAGTATTTAGATTTAGAGTTACATCTAGAAAATTTACCTTCTTATGGTTTAGTTCGTAGGTAATACTTAGGCCACTCATGTATACGGTTGAAGATGAAGAGAAAGACTGTAAAAACTAGCTTATCTTTATAATTTAAAATTGATACACACTACGATACTTTTTGCCTTATGACAGCTGGTTTTCACGCCGTAACATTCGATACATTATATACCCCCCACCTAAGTAATGTCAGGGTCTCCTTAAATAGTTTATTGATAGCATTGTTGTAATAATTGTTGTTGTTATTGTTCTAATTGAATGCCATAACTACTCCATATTTTCTTTTATTTTCTTACCTGTGTATTTTCTTCATTCTCGCATGCTCCGAAGATCTGACTGGTTATAATTCTGTATTGGCGATCGAGTGACGCAGAATTAGGCGGATAGCGATCTCTAGACATACCAGTTCAGTGAAACAAATGTAAGCTATGTGATTAAAAACTTTTTTGTATAGCAAACCATGTAAACCTTCTTTCCTGATTTATATATATATATATATATATATATATATATATATATATATATATATATATATATATGTATATATATATATATATATATATATATATATATATATATATATATATATATATATGTATATATATATATATATATATATATATATATATATATATATATATATATATATTTGTGTGTATATATATATGTATATATATTGATTTTGAGTTTATGTTGAAATAACAACCCAACAAGGAACTGGGCATATCACAGTATTGACAATATTATACACCTCAAAAACATATGTACTTCTCTATACCATACTAATTCAAACTACCTGAAGAGGTCACAGCCAAAGATGGCTGTCACTGAAATATATATAGCAGTAATAAACGAAGCTAAATTTTAATCATTTGACTTTTATTTAACTTTATTTTATGTATATATATATATATATATATATATATATATATATATATATATATATATATATATATAAATATAAATATATATATATTGTTATACTTCGGGATGGTCATATTTGTGTAATATTGCCACAATTAATAACAGAACACACTCACTGTTTGTTTGGTTTTCGCTTTTCGCTTCTGTGTCTTTTATATCGGTAATCAATTTATTCGGTCCTCAATGTTGCCATTGGCTGACCGACGGTCAAAAATAATACAGATACAATATAGACACAAACACATATATATAGTTTATCAAAGTTCTTTCGTTGCACATCTGCAACATCGTCAGTGGTGCTATTGTTTCCTCCCGTAACATTGTATGTCTAAAACAAATTCATCGCCGTTAATATATATATATATTCATTATAAGAACAGACTATAATAAATATTTGCTCTACGTGTTTATATATATATATATGTATATTATCTCCTTATAATATATAACCAGCAATTTCTCTGTCTCTCTGTCCAACGGTGGAAACACGTGCGCGCGTGCGAATGTCTTTTGCGCACGCGTAGAGAGAGAGTGCGAGTGAAAGAAAGAGACATACTACGAGAGGGGGATAGCGGGAGGGAGAGAGGGAGAGAGGGAGAGAGGGAGAGAGAGAGTGAATAGACGTTAAAACACGTGCGCGCGTGCGAATGTTTTTTGCGCACGCGTAGAGAGAGAGAGTGAGAGTGAAAGAAAGAGACAGACTACAAGAGGGGGATAGCGGGAGGAAGAGAGGGGGGAATTGAGGAGTGCTACAGAAAGATATATACATTTCTGTGTGTGTGTAATATATATATATATATACACACACAGAAATATATATATATATACACACAGAAATATATATACATTTCTGTATTGTGTAATATATATATACACACAGAAATATATATACATGTCTGTGTGTGTAATATATATATATACACACACAGAAATATATATACATTTCGGTGTGTGTAATATATATATATACTAGCAGAAAACCAACCACACGGTAGGCGGTTTTCTGCTAGTCTATATATATAAAACTGAGGATGTCTGTGTGTGTGTGTGTGAGTTCGAATCACTAAAACTCGAGAACCAACAAAGCGACTGTTTTCAAACTTTACACATGTAATACTTATGCTTCAGGGATTTCAAATGTCAAATTTTCTATGCCCCAGGGAAGAACATTAGAAAATATAGCTATCTCACTCTATAATTCTCAGTCTTTCTCTCTTTAGATAGATACATATTTATAACGTCAAGTCCTTATAATATCTGTCTGTATGTCTGACTCTCTGCATTACGTTACTTCCTTGAGGGTGTGTGTGTGTGTGTGTGTGTGTGTGTGTGTGTGTGTGTGTGTGTGTGTATGTGTGTGTGTGTGTGTGTGTGTGTGTGTGTGTGTGTGTGTGTGTGTGTGTTTGTGTGTGTGTTTTTGTGTGGGTGCGTGTGTGTGGTTGTGTGGTGTGTGTGTGTGTGTGTGAGTGTGAGTTTGAATCCCTAAAACTCAAGAAGTATTCAAACGATTTTTTCAATCTTTACATGTGTATTACTTATGTTTCATAGAGTGATATGCACATAAAACGTTTCAACTTTTTTTATCTCCTAGGGCCTGCATTAGGTGAAAAACAATATGAATATAATTAAGTTAAAAATGTACATCCACATATGTATACTGAAATACTAGTATGCATATGAATACACACACGTATACATATGTAGATGTACCAAGTCTTTCACTGGTCACTTTACTGTGAGTATCCAGCTATTCTGTATGTAAACACACAGACAAACCGGTTTTTAGAGTCATACTGCTTTTTGAGGAAACACCTTTCCTCTATTCTCCAGAAAGCCAGACAAGGAATATTGAACTAGTTTCGTTGTTGTTACAACTCATCAGCAATATTTACCTATCTACCGGCCTTTCTGGAGAATCGTAAAAGCACATATCGTTATATGCTTTTTCTATGAAAATTAGTAGTGGGCAGACTAATTTGCATAGAGTGTGAGTACGTACCGGTTCAACGGAGACGATAAAAACAAATAACGAAACGAAATTAAATTTCGTTTCATTTGTAACTCACTTTTGTATGACTGACGCTTAAACAATTAAGTTAAAAATGTACAACGAAACTAGTTCAATATTCCTTGTCTGGCTTTCTGGGGAATAGAGGAAAGGTGTTTCCTCAAAAACCAGTATGACTCTAAAAACTGGTTTGTCTGTGTGTTTACATACAGAATAGCTGGATACTCACAGTAAAGTGACCAGTGAAAGACTTGGTACATCTACATATGTATACGTGTGTGTATTCATATGCATACTAGTATTTCAGTATACATATGTGGATGTACATTTTTAACTTAATTGTTTAAGCGTCAGTCATACAAAAGTGAGTTACAAACGAAACGAAATTTAATTTCGTTTCGTTATTTGTTTTTATATGAATATATATATATATATATATATATATATACGTTTGTGTGTGTGTATATATATGTATAGATATATGTATGTGTATATATACGTATGTATATGTGTATGTATATATATATGTATATATGTATATATATATATGTATACATATATATATATATATGTGTGTGTGTGTGTGTGTGTGTGTGAGAGTGTGTGTGTGTGTGTATGTGTGTGTGTGTGTGTGTGTGTGTGTGTGTGTGTATGTGTATGTGTCTGTTGAGACCTGGAATATAGCTTAAGAGAAATATGACAATAATGATATGATAGGCACCCGATAATTTGAACTAGTTTATAGAATTCTCTTGGCCTTTGTCACTCTAAGTAGAGCTTTAAAGAAATAGCTATTAAAGAATTTCCCTTTTCTTTAAATCCATCAAACATGACCGACCGCCAACCATCTTATAGACACCTGAAATATAGGCAGTGTTAGCTTAAGAGAAACTTAAAAATAAGGACTGACACCCCATTCTGAACTTGTCTATAGAATTCTTTCTGCCTTTGTCACTCTAAATATAAATTATAGCCTTAAAGAATTAGCTTTTAATGAATTTACTTTTCTTTCAACGAATGACCTCCACCCACCCCACTCTCCACCCTCTCCAACCACCTGAAAAGATATAAATACCACAGCATTTATTTTTTTGATTTCTAAAGAATGAAACAGTTCTAGTCCTGTAGAATCTCATCTATATTAAAACTTTTATACTCTGCTAAGTATTGAGTACCTTATTACTGTGGTTTCCTCAGATTCAACCCGGAGTAACTTACCTATATATATAATATATATATATATATATATATATATATATATTTGTGTGTGTATGTACGTGCACATACACATATGTAAGTATATATATATATATATATATATATAATTCACTCGATATGCAAATTGGGCTGCTCAGCCGTTAATATGCATAAGGAAATTATATACTTTCAGACGTTCAATCATCTGGCAGGAAGGTATACGGTGCTGACGATCGCTAATAAGCTTAAAACTAGTACATCGTTCCTTTGTCAGTGTTGAACAAAAGGGCAACGATGGTTGCTCAACACTGTACGGCTTAATTGAGGATGTTTGTTTACAAACAAACCGGGCATTATATTAAATGTTCGGTAGATCCATACGTAAATATATATATGTGTGCATGGATGTATATATATAAATACTACTGTACGTCTGTATCCATATATGTATGTACGTATACATACTTATATATATATATATATATATATATATATATATATATAATAAAATGTTACAGTACAGTGAGAGAGAAGAAGAGTTATAGAAAGAGACGATAGAAATAATTAATACCCATGAGCAGGTGTATTCGAGGCTTGTGCAAACAGTGTTAACTATTAGAAGAGTTAATATTTAGTGTGCGAATCTAAGCAGAGGATTTATAATCAAAGAAATGGATGAAAGAGAAGCAAGCCGTTAAAATATATTTATAATGATATATTATATATATATATATATTGTTAAAGATGGCGTAGAAAATACAATATAACGGGAGGAAACAATAGCACCACTGACGATGTTGCAGATGTGCAACGAAAGAACTTTGATAAACTATATATATGTATTTGTGTCTATATTGTATCTGTATTATTTTTGACCGCTGGTCAGTCAATGGCAACATGGAGGACTGAACAAATTAGATTACCGATATAAAAGACACAGAAGCGAAAAGCGAAAACCAACCAAACAGTGAGTGTGTTCTGTTATTAATTCTGGCACTATTACACAAATATGACCCTCCCCAAGTATAACAATATATATATATATATATATATATATATATATATTGTTATATTTGGGGAGGGTCATATTTGTGTAATAGTGCCAGAATTAATAACTGAACACACTCACTGTTTGGTTGGTTTTCGCTTTTCGCTTGTGTCTTTTATATCGGTAATCTAATTTGTTCGGTCCTCCATGTTGCCATTGACTGACCAGCGGTAAAAAAAAAAAAAAAAAAAAAAAAATATATATATATATATATATATATATAAATATATTTAAATCATTTGGAAGCCTCGACAATGCAAATGGGTAAATCTCCGGGTAACAAGATCCGGTGGTGGAGAGAGAGATGTAAGTGGGTGTACGTTGAGATGCGTGGTGTGTATAAGATGTGTAAGATGTGTAGGATGAAGGGAAGAGTTTAAAGGATAAAATAAAAATAACAACACAAGAGAGAGTTACCTTGGGAGAGATTTTATAGTCCCTATATATTTCGGATTCACATCCATCAACTGGGGTTTTTTTCCGGGGTGGGGGAAAATGTTGTCTGTAGGACAGATGCGAAACGCGTCCTCCGCTGTTTGTTGTTTTGAATATCTGAGGTATTCGGCAGAGTGCGCATGCGCTGTGAAATGGGGTCGGTCGGGCAGAGGTCAGCGGCCGAATGAGGGAGTGGGATGGCCTTAGCTGTCAGTCCATTCTCTGCCTGTTTCTTAAATGTTACTGTGTGTGTGTGCGTGTGTTGTTGTCTCGCTTGAGTGTGTGTGTGTGTGCGTGTGTTGTTGCCTTGTTCCTCTGTATTGGCAGTGTAGTATGTTCGTATGGTGGAATGCTACTGTGTGTGTGTGCGTGTGTGTGTGTAGTTGTCTCGTTTGTGTGTGTGTGTGCGTGTGTTGTGTGTTGCTGCATCGTTTGTTAACTTAAACCAGCCATCTCATTTCGCTTCTCTCTGATCGGTTGTTTATTTTCGGTTGCAGGCCTTTGATAAAAAGCGCTTCCTTGATACGTAACGTGCGGAGGTTTTTTTCAGTCGCTAGAATTGTGACAATGGGCCTTCCGTCATTGTTTCCGGATTTGTCTATCTGTTTCCGGAAAGACGCGGCCCTGGTTTTAGTGTGTTCCTTGATCCGGATGTGCAAAGGTCGGATTGTGCTACCTATGTAGTATTGGTTGCACCTGTCACATTCTATCTCATACACGACGTATGTGCGTAGGCAACAGTTCGCATGGCGTATCGGGCAGTCTCTGAGGGAGCATGCGTCAGTAGATTTCTCGGGTTTCCTGGAGAGGCATCTTCGCAGGGAGGAGCCCGAGTGGGCCTGGTGGATGTCGAGGCCCTCCCTCCGTATAGCCTTGCGGATAGCGTTGGGGGTATTCTCGCCCAGTTGTGGCATTTTAAGGAAGCACTTGCCTTGGGTGCCTCTCTGTCTCTTGCGTCTGGTGTCTCCTATTCTGTCTGTGATCGAGGTAGGGTACCCGTTCGTCTCCAGCACCTCGAGGAATCGCTTGGTATGAGTGACACCACTCGCGGGATCGCTGCATCTGTTTTTGATTCGCGCGATCTCGTTCGTGATGTATCCTCTTTTGGAAATGTTAGGGAGGGTGAACTTGTAGTGAACGAACATGTCCCTGCAGGCTGCCTTTCGGTAGAAGTTGCAGTGGATCCTTTCCTGTTCCGTGATGTCGATTCGGAAGTCGAGGAGGGCAAGTGACCCGTCTTCGTTGGGGTGTTCAACACTGAAGTCAATGTTCTCGTCCGTGTTGTTGAACGTCTCATAGATTCTGTTCGCCGTGTCTTGGGAATATGTGAGGATGAGGATATCGTCCACGTACCTTGAGAAAAAGGCTACGGCGTTGGAGTGACAGGCGTTGAGTGCCTTGCGTTCGGTGTTGTCCATGTAAGAGATCGCTAGCACACCTGATAAGCTTGATCCCATGGGCAATCCCGAGGTTTGTTGGTATGTTTGGTCAAGGAATCCGAAGTAGGTGTTGTCGACGACGATGGATAGGAGTTGGTGGATGTCAATGGTGGTGAGTCCGAAGCAGTGTAGGTCGGTGGATTGGACGCGTTCCATCAGTATATTGACGGCCGGGAGTGCCGGGACCGAGGTGTAGAGAGCGACTACATCAAGGCTGAATATCTGCATATCTGTTATTCCTTCTGGTGTCGGGATCCATTTGATGCAGGCGCTTCAACACCTCCTCGGAGCTGTTAACGTGTCCCGGCAAGGTGTCTAAGATGGATTTGAGTATTCTGGCTAGGAGCCATGACATTTTGTAGAGTGGTCCCTCCACGCTCGATACGATGGGCCTGATCTTCAGGTCGGGTCCCTGATTGTGTGTTTTCACGAGGTGGTAGAGGGCGGGTAGTCTGCTGTTCCTCGTGAGGAGGTTGTATCTCAGCTTCTTCGGGAGCTTCCGCCGGTTGCAAATGTTGGTCCAGGCGGCGTTGATGTACTCTTCTATCTGCGCGGGAGTGCTTCCCGTGACCTTGGAGTAGAGGTTGTCATCATCAAGGTGTTATATATATATATGTGCATATATATATATGTATATATATATATATATATATATATATATATATATATATATATATATATATGTATATATATATATATATATATATATATATATATATATATATATATATATATATATATATATATATATATATATACATATACGGGATAACAAAATATCGTTAGAGGTAATCAAGTTATAGGTTGTGAGTACTTATTATTATGGATAGTTTTAGCCTACGGATGTATATATACACATATATATGTACACAAACATATGTACTCATATATATATTCATATATACATAAACACACACATATATATATATATATATATATATATATATATATATATATATATATATATATACATATATATGTACACAAACATATGTACTCATATATATATTCATATATACAAAAACACACACATATATATATATATATATATATATATATATATATATATATATATACACATATATATATATATATATATATATATATGTGTGTGTGTGTGTGTGTGTGTGTGTGTGTGTGTGTGTGTGTGTGTGTGTGTGTGTGTGTGTGTGTGTGTGCGTATGTATGTGTGTGTGTGTGTGTGTATGTGTGTGTGTGTGTGAGTGTGTGTGCATGTAATAAACAACATAAGATAATTATTCCATTTACCAAAGGTTTCACAGAGACGGTCGAGCTCGGAACAGCCGTCTGAAATCGTTCATCAGAGAGGATCTTTCTGATGAACGACTTCAGACGTCTGTGACCAGCTCGTATGTATATATATATATATATATATATATATATATATACATACATATATATAAATATAATTTACACAATAATCAAAACTATGTTCACATAATTTTATTGCTGACAATCGTTTCTTCCAATCTTTCCTTTGGATTCCTCGGAGCACTAGCAAAGTTTGGACATGTAATTAACTTCCTATTCAACTGAACAATCATTTATACATATCTATACATATACACATATATATACATACATATATATACATATACATGCATTCATGTTTTTATGTGCTTATATTTGGATATATATACATGTTCGCACGCACACACACACGAACATACACACACGCACACACACATGTATATATATATATGCGTGGATGGCTGGAACAGGTAAAAGAGTAAAATAATATATATACATATATTCTTTTACTTTTTTACCTGTCCAGCCATCCGGCTGGGGCCATGCTGGGGCAACGCCCTTATATATATATATATATATATATATGTATAAGGGCGTTGCCCTAGCATGGCCCCGGCCGGATGGATGGACAGGTAAAAGTGTAAAATAATATATATATATATATATATATATATATATAAATATATATATATATAATGAAATATATTCATACACACTTAAGCGTGCATTAAGATTTATCAAAACTTAAAAACTAGATTTCGCCGTTATTTGGTGAAATTTAATCTGATTTTATGGAGAATACAAATGAGTGAAATATATTGAACATTATCAGATATTTTGTTTTAATTTTTTATTAATGTTAATAAGATACTCAATGAATTATGTAATCTTACATCTAGTGCAGAATGTCTCTAGTTTTGAAGCTTTGATATAATATTACACTTAAGTGTGTATGAATATATTGCATTAACATTCTTATAATGCTGAAGGCTCGATGTTAATCTCTGAATTCTATTTTGAGCTGTTTTTAGAGACACGATATATGTCTGTTTCTTTTCTTTCATGACATACTTTACTTTGAATGTAATATAATAATAATAATAATAATAATAATAATAATAATAATAATAATAATAATAATAATTGTCATAGGCGCACTGGGGACTATCTCCAAAGGTTTCCAGGGATGGTTAAAGAAAATCGGCCCCTTCACGCTTTTTGGAACGCTTCAAAAGGCATGCTTGCTTGGAACGGCAAGAACCCTCCGATACGTCCTGAATATCTGAGGCTGCAGGTAGTGGCTTGATATTCAATCCAACGGACTTTCCAGTTAACCAACATCAATGACTGAGATTCAGGAATAACAATAACAATAATAATAATAATAATAATAAAAAGGCTACAGAAGGAATGCTAATGGCTGCGCAGGAGCATGCCCTCAAAACGAAGTGGTTGAAGCACCATATTTACAAGGAGGAGGCTAGCCCACTGTGCAGGATCTGTGGAGAGAGAGAGGAGACTGTGGCTCACATTGTGTCCGAGTGTAAACACCTAGCCCAGACCCACTATAAGGGCTGGAGACACGATGTGATGGGCAGGGTGATCCACTGGCACCTGTGCAAAGTAAACAATTTACCACATTCTGAGAAATGGTATGAGCATAGGCCAGAGGCGGTGATGGAGAACAATCAGGTGAAGGTGCTGTGGGATTTTAGGATACAGACGGACAAAAAACTGGAACACAATAGACCTGACCTGGTGGTTGTGGACAAAGAAAAAAGATCGTGTCTGATTGTGGATGTGGCCTGCCCGTTCGACACGAGAGTGCAAGAGAAGGAGAGGGAGAAAATTAACCGATACCAGGACCTAAAGTGGGAGGTGAAAAGGATTTGGAACTGCCATGAAGTCAAAGTGATCCCGATTGTCATAGGCGCACTGGGGACTATCTCCAAAAGTCTCCAGGGATGGTTAAAGAAAATCGGCCCCTTCACGCTTTTTGGAACGCTTCAAAAGGCATGCTTGCTTGGAACAGCAAGAACCCTCCGATACGTCCTGAATATCTGAGGCTGCAGGTAGTGGCTTGATATTCAATCCAACGGACTTTCCAGTTAACCAACATCAATGACTGAGATTCAAGGAATAACAACAACAATAATAATAATAATAATAATAATAATTAGATACTATCTGAAAAAGTTCCAGGGATGGTTAAAGAAAATTGGCCCCTTCACGCTTTTTGGAACGCTTCAAAAGGCATGCTTACTGGGAACAGCAAGAACCCTCCGATACGTCCTGAATATCTGAGGCTGCAGGTAGTGGCTTGATATTCATTTCAACAAACTTTCTAGTTATCTAACATCAATGACTGAGACTCAAAGAACAATAATAATAATAATAATAATAATAATGATAATAAAAAATACAAAAAAGAAAACCCCGTGACCAAGAAATACCAGGATGGCGGATGGCGGCAGCCGTCTTTCTAGAGGAGGATGAGCCCTCTGGTCTTGGTTGACACTCGTCCTAGAAGTGGTAACACGAAATGATTACCCCTTGGCGGATAAGGGTAAAACGCAACAAAATAAAGCCAATGTCAAATGATAAAATCTCATACCGGATCGGCCGTCACCCGGGTCAAAAAGGGCCGCGTCCCTCAGAGAGGAACCAGACTGGGGTCGAAAAATCAGCTAATGGTTCAACCCTTCCCATCAATTCAGAGCTGGAGACCTCCCATAACCGGAATACTCCTACTGTTGTCCCTCAATGCTCACCACGAAGAAATTCAAATAAAAAGAGAGAAAAATGGTCAAGGGGAGACAATAAAGAAGTCCTTGATGCGTTCTACACTGCCATGTACTACCCATCAAATAGATCGAATGCAGAACAGACATATATCAACTGGAAAAACAAACATCCCGAAAACCAGAGGCCATATTGACAGTAACAAACTAGCCAATATACGAAGAAATATTGTAAGAAAAATGTTACTAACTGATATAGAAATTGATCAGATCAAGCTATTAGCACAACGTCAGCGAAGGGAAAATGAAACATGTGTCAGTGAAAACGAGGTAAATTGTAACACTTCGAATCCCAGGTTTGGGGCGGAATCACTGACAGGAGAACACATTAAAGAAAGGATCGAAAAAGTGAAGGGAGAACATGCTCAAGATGAAACACAAAATGAAAACAATGAGATCATTAATGATAAAGAAATGAATGAGAATGAACTTGCCAACGTGAAGAATGAAATTATGATCGAATGGAGGAAAATGAAAGAATCTGACATGGGGGAACGAGACACTCTCCCTAAGATCCAGAACTGCACACAGAACATACATAAGACTAACATAATTCTCACAAACTAACATAATTCTCACAAACATTATCATCATAAATAAACTAAACGTTACTGATCTAAATCATCTCTATTATGCAACGGCTAAAGTCACCACTCACTTATGTGGAGTGAACATGAAAAAAACAAAGGAATTCCCACAAGAACCCTACTTGGCAAGATATCATCAATCACCAAATAAACCTTCTCCGATCTGACATAGACATTTTAACAAACTATAATGTAGGTGAACATGTTAAACAAACTAAACTTAGAAAATTGAAAAGAAAGTGTAGTATAAAATCAACAAGTGACATAGACATGCTGATAGAAATAATCAAGCAAAAAGTGTCGGCCAAAGCTGCTCGTATAAGGCGCTTTGAAAAACGATCTAGATTCTATAAGGACAATAATATGTTCAAAAACAACCAAAGAAACTTCTACAGAAAAATTGGTAAGTCAACAATAACTGCTAAATCAATACCACCCAAGGAGGAAGTGCAAGAATTCTGGGAAAAGATCTGGGCCGAAGAAAAAGTTCATAACATACATGCCCCATGGATAGACAGACAAATGAAAGATACAGCTCACCTTGAGGAACAAATATGGGAAAACATAACAGTTGAACAGTTTCGCTTGGCTCTAAGAAAAACCAGCAAATCGAAATCCCCAGGAAAAGACAAAATACCAATTTTTTTGATAAATGCCTTCACAGAGTCTCATGAGCTGTTAACCCAACTTTACAATTTTATGGTTAAGGAGCCAGAAAACATACCATCACGGCTAGTTAACGGCATTACATTCCTACTTCCAAAGAATGATGAGACAAACAATCCCAAAAATAACAGACCGATAACTTGCTTGACCACAATGTATAAAATGTTAACATCAGTCTTAACTGAATGTACATATGATCACCTGATAACAAATGATTTATTTCCCAATAAGCAGAAAGGGTGTAAAACGAGGCTCATATGGCTGTAAAGATCAGCTTTTGGTTAACAAAATGATACTGGAAGATTTACATAATAGACACAAAAAAATATCAATTGCTTGGATTGATTACAAAAAAGCATTCTATAGTTTGCCACACAGTTGGATTGAAAAATGTTTAGAAATTTTCAGAATATCTCCCGTTGTCAGGAGGTTCCTATCATTCAGTATGAAAACATGGAAAACGACACTCCTTTTGAATAGTGAAAAAAAATCACTGGAAGCTGGAGAAGTTAATATTAATTGTGGAATTTTTCAGGGTGACTCTTTAACACCGCTTTTATTCTGCGTCGCACTTATACCATTAAATAAAATGCTCAATGAAACAACACATGGATATAAAGTCTATGACAAAACCATTAATCACTTGTTCTACATGGATGACCTGAAACTCTTTGCAAACAATGTTGAACATTTGCAAGGGCTATTATCCACTGTGAAACAGTTCAGTGATGATATTAAAATGGAATTTGGACTAGATAAATGCGCCAAAGCAACGTCCACCAGAGGAAAGCTGCTGAAAATTCAGACATTAATCTTGATCGGGGGAATGTGATGAGAGAACTTGATCAAGAGGAAAGTTACAAATATCTAGGTGTTTGTGAAGGAGACGGAATCAAGCACTCGACAATGAGGGAAAGGATACGGAAGGAATATTACCGCAGAGTAAGAGCCATCTTAAGAACGGAATTGAATGCAAGGAATAGGATTGATACCATAAACACGCTTGCCATACCAGTAGTAACCTACAGTTACAATGTCATCAACTGGTCAAGCACAGAGTTCCGTCGGCTCGATACAAACATTTGAAAATTCTTAACCATGCACAGAAAGCATCACCCTAAGGCAGATACAGATATAATATATCTCCCTAGGAAAGAAGGAGGACGTGGGTTAATCCAGTTAGATATCGCGTTGAAAACTGCAACAATTGGATTATCTACATACCTAAGGGAATCACATGATTGGATGATCAAAGTCGTTATGAAACACGAAAGCACCAAAAGATCATACTCCATTACAAACGATGTACAAAGATACAGTAATGGACTACATATTTCAGAAGTTCTATTTACTGCTGAAATGAAACACAGAAAAAGCAAAGCAGGTAAAAGTAACTGCAAATAAAGAACTGCTACAGAAACTGGCTAAGAAATGGCAAGAATTGCTTCTGCATGGAAAATACCCAGAAAGAACTAACAATCCTGATGTTGACAAAACTTTAACCCATCACTAGTTGGCATCCTCTGGACTGAA
>OZ024743.1:265824233-265831733 GCA_964016885.1 Eledone cirrhosa | reverse complement strand
GGAATTTGTACCAGCTCTCTCCGCTCTATACTCAACTTTACAGTTCATCATTTACTGTCCATAAATTTGATATCACTGATGTACTTTGGTTAATTTGTTGTGAGTGCCTGTCAGGTTCTCTCCCTCTCTCTCTCTCTCTCTCTTCTCTGTCTCCCTCTCTCTCTTTTATTTCTCCCTCTCACTCCCTCTTTCTTCCTCTCACTCGCTCTCTCTCTATCTATTCTTTTTCTCTCTCTCTCTCTTCCTATCTCTCTTTCTCTCTCTAACTCACTATTTCGTCCTCTCTCTTTCACTCCCTCATTCTCACTATATTTGAAATAAGCTACGCGAAGAGTCTCTTTCTCTCTATTTCCATGAAAGGCATTCCCCAATGTAAACTTGTTTATATTATCTGAAAGAAATATGGGATGAACAAGAATATAAATATTTTTTGTCATAGTTCTTCTCCATCAAAACTAACCTAGAGAGACATGCTATCCTTAAACCGGCAACATTGCCTGAATACTTGCAATATGTTGAAAATCGAAAAATGCAACCACGGCCCAGATAAACGGGTTAAACTGTGCGATCGTATAGTTCCCCATCAAGAACTCCGAATACAAATACCCGGATCATAATACCGCAAGGCTGCTCTTTCACTACTCGGACAGTGCTTTATGTTCAACCAACTCTTTAATCATTTAAATAATAGAAAATTGTAACATAGACACACGATCACATATTTGAGGTTGGGGGAACAGTAATAACTGGACCGTAGTACCTGGTTTCTTCTACGTGATTGGTTTAACTTATAGAAATAAAGTCATAATTTAAAATTTCCAAAAATAAAAGTTGCGCAATGGTTCCCTGACATTATGGAAACGTCTAGAGTGTGTCGCTTGAAATGCATTTCTTTATAAATAGGGCTGCTCGATTATATCTAACCCGGGTTCAATAATAACCCTCGGAATGATGAATAGGAAAGACAAGGTCGGAAATTGTTGACCTGAGAAATTAAAGTGATGTCAAGAAATACCAGAAAACCTAGTGTCTGTCTCTTTACTGATTGCTGTTAATATGCATCCTTTAACAATGAAAACAATACATATATGCTGCAAAGAAATCGAACAATAAATAAGTTATTTGTCAAAGTGCAACTTCTCTAAATTATATAATAATGCGGTTTAAATAGCGAATAAATATAACATCCAATTTAGAAACAGAAAATATTGAAATAGAAATAAGGAAATGAAGCAAATATTAACTGAATATTTCATTATTTCTAATAGAAATATAATAACACAAGACAGTCGGAACTAAGAAACAGTCGATTCCTTGTTTAATTAGCAAATAGCTACAAGTACAAGCTTTCATTTTTCAGTTTACCAATATTTGTTCATAATTACGAAGAAGAAAAAAAAAGAAATGGTTAATATATTGATAAACGTAATAAGATATGTTAGTCAATATCACCGTTGGCACCACAGTAAATAGAAACAGATAGAGAACAGATTTGCAGACGTCAGGGAATTAAAAAGTGAAAAATATGATAAAAGTAATATAAAATGGACGAAATGAAAATACTTTCGTTACAAACAATTTACATTATTATTATCATTATTATTAATATAATTATTATTATTATCATCAGAAACATTTTGAATCATTCTATTTTGGGGTCTATCAGTCTATTTTAGGGTTCTCAGTCAGCTCTTCCTTATTTACTGATGATTGAGCTACGCTTGTTCAAATTAGAGGATCCGAGAGGCTTCTAATTTGGTTATGATGAGGGTGAGCCATATCGGTACAATATGGATGACGTCATTGAACTTGTATCGGATACCAGGAGAGTCGATATGGTCGACACGCTTCTACAGTAATACGCGGTGATGACTGGAGCAAAGATTAATGAGGACAGCTTCGTAGAGTATTGTGCAGATGGGAAGTTTATATTTCTTGGTGTCTGATTCGGTGAGCGACCCTAGAGGGATAAACAGATGGAGTGATTACGAGCAGATTAGCAAGTCTCCTCCAGAAGACTGAGATGAAATCAGGGACTGAAATCAAGTCATTCCTGAAAGGTCAAAATGAAGTGACAAACGAATGCATCGGTTTCAATCATATATCTATCTCTTGACCAACGAACCTTACCTAGTTATCGTCTGTCCAACTTGAAGCTTATGCACGTTCATTTTTTGTGGAATGAATGCGTTCCATTGACTAGGTAATTGATTTGCTACCAACACCATCTATGGTAACGACTCACAAATATACGGCTGGTGCTGCTCAAACATATTTTGAAGTACGTTTCTCTTTGGTGGTGTGGCACTTCTAAGTAGAGTGAAAAGAATGTCTAGACACCTGCAATCTGGATTATTAAAATACACTAACGTCCCTCTACAGATACAAAATACAACCTGTGGAATTTCCACATTAACATTTCACAAAACACTTGTTTTGGAGAAGTACAATAGAATAAGTAACCCTTGTTATTTTGGCGTTTCGTTTATAGCAACAAATCGGCTCTGCTTGAGAAACTCTATGATCAAAAACATTCTAGCTATGATTAAACCGTTTTTATGTTTATTTTGCCTGTTGTTAATGCACGGATAGTTACATTATCAAGTATTATTTTTATTAAAGGATATGATATGAAGGAGATTACCTCTTCTTTTTTCTCAGGTATATTTGTATGCGGGTTTAATAATGTACTAGTCAAGTATTGTAAAAGTTTTCAGTGCCTATATCTTTCTTTGACCCTATATCAGACATGTCTTTGACGTTTAAATTATTGCTGTTATCAGTATCACACTATTAAATTGGGATGTTGTCAATATGTATAGTAACGCACTTGCACAGAGACACATCTAAATATGTAAATATGGAATTGACGGACCTGTGAAAAGGTACCCAATGCCATGGTAGAAATAATCATACTTTTTTTTCATTGAAGCCAAGCCAAAGTCATGTTACCCTTTAGCTTAGAATGCCTGTCCAGAAAATCATAAAAAAAGCAGTAACGTCTCTTGTGGCGACGAGGGGAGAGTGTATTAAAATTCATAGGAAATTAAGAAAAGTCAACGCTCGAACAGCTATTACAACTGCCAAATGCTTTCAAAGACAGTGATGCGGAAAACTGTCTCAGGCCAGAGACCAGCGGCCACCGGTCTCTGATAAATTATCTCCTTTTTCTATAAATATTAATATATGTCAATATATATATATATATATATATATATATATATATATATAGAAAGATGGCGTAGAAATACAATGCAACGGGAGGAATCTATAGCACCACTGACGATGTTGCAGATGTGCAACGAAAGAACTTTGATAAACTATATATATGTGTTTGTGTCTATATTGTATCTGTATTATTTTTGACCGTTGGTCAGTCAATGGCAACATTGAGGACCGAATAAATTTGATTACCGATATAAAAGACACAGAAGCGAAAAGCGAAACCAACCAAACAGTGAGTGTGCTCTGTTATTAATTCTGGCAATATTACACAAATATGACCCTCCACAAGTATAACAATATATATATATATATTTATATATATGTGTGTGTGTGTGCGTGCGTGTGTGTGTGCGTGGGTGTGTGTGTGTGGGTGGGGGGGGTATGTGCGTGTGTATGCTGGGGTGTATGTATTATTCTAAGAGCACAAACGCCTACAGAGCACGGATCAATAAATTCGTTTCATCGTTATAAAATAAATTAGAGAGTATAAAAAAATACGTCGAGAAACTGAGCAATTATTTCGGGAAATGTAACTGTTTATTGATATTCGCGTAACGTAAGTTGCCTTAGAATAACTTTGTTCACTAGCATATTGTTAGTTTCAATAAAGTTCTGCCAGAAGGCAAAGAGAGAAATGCTGAAGAACAAAAGCAATAATAAAACAAATTTTAGTTACGTTTAGGTAGCCTTTTACAAGAAGTGTTTAATAATCTTCACTACACGTCTTTGGGCGATAATAGTACCACCACACTAATTGAAATTAACACACTAGGGAACATATATATCTCCAAAAAGTAAAAGAAAGATTGTTGAATGAAAATCATCATCAGCATTAACAAATCATTTAGATATTGCCGATTGTTATAATCTATTTTGTAAACATAGTCTGATGCATAGTTAATTATCTCAAAGACATCATATTCTTGAGGGAGAGGAAAGAACGTCAGAGACGTGTCAAACTATCACAAATAAGTGGGTTAAAATCATTGAACATAAAACAGAATAAAATTGTAAATGCTTCCGTGTTTACATCTAAAAATGTAGACTTTTTTCCCGTCTTTTTAAGTATCATGTTAGGAAATCTCAAAAATTTGAAATTAATATTCTTTAAATTAAAATTAGAAAAATGATGGAACTAACTTATCGAAATACATATGAAAGAAATATATAAAACATAACAAATGGAAGAATGATACGCTAACACAAGAGCACATGTGTTATATAACGTATCATGCTTTACCGTGATTTCTTTCTTTCATTATATCTTTTCACTTTTTTTTTTTTCTGAGACAACCTATATATATTATTAATACTTATATTTTAATATATATATATATATATATATATATATATATATATATATATATATATATATATATATATATATATATATATATATATATATATATATATATTAAAATATAAGTATTAATAAAATAGATGTTCTTTTGATCAATTAAATTTTATTATCCATATTTCGGATGTACAAGAGTACGTCCTCATCAGACAAAATATAATGATACATGACATACCCTGAGGGTATATCATGTATCATTATATTTTGTCTCATGAGGACGTGCTGTTGTACATCCGAAATATGTATAATAAAATGTAATTGATCAAAAGAACATCTATTTTATTAATACTGATATTTTAATATTAACAACTCCTGAAAATTATTGCTCGTTGAGTGCTTCCAATCTACTGTAAATCTCATTCTTTGCCATAATCGTCGAATATTTTTAACAAATTAATACTTATATATATATATATATATATATATATATATATATATATATATATATATATATATATATATATATATATATATATATATATATACATATATATTTATGCATCTGTGTATGCTTGGATATATTTGTGTGCGTATGAATTTTGATACCATATCAATTAGAATCGATGCATCTGACATCAAGAATTTATTTTTTTTTACCATTAAAATTTGTATGAAATGGTAACTTAAAGCTAGAAATATCTCCAATACAGATTGCGAAATGATATTCATGAAAAAATGTATTTATGTCACATAAAATCATAAAATATGTACGCTACTGAATGGTTTGACTTATGGAACATAGTTTCAGAGTTTAATTATTCTTTTACTATTTGACTATTACTATACCGCAATACTTATATACTTCTTTGCTAATAACTTGACATTATACATTAATATATTATTTATCATACCATAGCAATGGCTGTTAATAGAGCCTCAGAGAAATGTGGAAGGAAATGAGTTAGCTGTCAAGACACCAGAGACATGGAGCAAATGTTTATAAAATATCCAAACTCTGCTTAATACACTAAATGCCCAGATTGCAATAATGAAACCAGCGCCGGATTATATCTTCCCAACACAGCCATAATTAGGATATGTAACTAACACGGACTTCCACTCAAATCCTAACTGTCAAATTTGTAATCAGTGTCATCTTAAAACCATCAAATCTACTGTTTCCTATCATCATCATTATTATAAAAAAAGACGGTGGATTGGCTGTATCGGTAGAGGGTCGGACGCCATGCTTTCCAGCATAGTTACGTCCCTTTACGATCTGAGTTCAAATCCCGCCGAGGTTGACTTTGCCTTTCATCCTTACGGGGTCGATAAAATAAAGTACCAGTAATGCACTGGGGAATTTGCTGGCCTTGTGCCTAACGTAGAAACAATCATTATTATAAAAATATTATTTCACCAGACGTTTCTTTACCATTCTTCTACTAATTGACATCAGTCAAAGGTTTTAATTTTATTTATCTATCATCATGTTGTATTTTCTATTATTATCATCATCATGATTATCACCATCATCATCAGCAACAACACCATCATCTCCGTCGTCGTCTTCCGGTCTTTACTAAGCTCACATCTATTTATAAGGCATCTATTGTCATCTTCGTAATGTCCATTTTTCTTAGAAATAAAGGTATTTAGATATTGCATAACATAATTTTAGAATGTTATTTACAATACAGAAAGAAATAAAAAAAATATTAGAAAAATGCATTATACGAAAATTATAAAACATTTACAGAACTTCGGTATATACCTTGTCTTTAACTTATTTCTTTGGAGCTTATATGAAAAGTCTGGAATAACCTACATACAACTGATCATATGAGAAACAGCTTTCTTCTAGATGGAGAGCGACAACCTGCAGGGTTTGATTTTGGAAATTGTTAATGATTATTTTGTAACTAACTCTCACTGGGAATTGCAATCATTTGAAACGAAAGGGGACATCTGTTGGTATTAGCGACATTCTTTGTATAAATGTGATGTGTCCCATTACTAAATCCAGTGAGGATTTTAGCTTAAAAAATGTGAGGCTGTAGTTCAGTCACATACATACGCAACCCATTGTACAACCTTGGCTGATCCAGGTTTCTGAGAAACATGGTGCCTGTGCCCTTCTTCTATTAAAGGTTGGGTGGCAACATACTCGACAGTTCCAGCTGGTTGAGAAATGCAACGGGATGATGAAGAGCATCGTTTTTGTCGACAACTTTCTCGATAGATTTATTGGTATGGCTACCTCCAGGGAACATTTGGGAAAGATTTTATTAATGACACTCTCTGTGATATTCTTTGGGTCAAGGATTGCGCTTTCACAAAGCCACTTCTCATTGGAATGTTGGATTTAAAAGTCGGGGAACACTTAATTAATGAAGCTTACAACGCTTTCCACAACAATACCAAATGATGAAGGATCAAAACATTCTTCACAATCATTTCTATAAATTTAAACGGCTGAAAACACACGAAAACATCTAGGTAAAATGATTTCTTAACGATCCCTATATATATATATATATATATATATATATATATATATATATATATATATATATATATATATATATATATATATATATAGAGAGAGAGAGAGAGAGAGAATAAGGAAAAGCGAAGTAGTTTCAGTTGTTCAAGTCCTTTAATAATAATGCTGTGATATATATTTCATTGGCGAAAGTGGCCGCACTGTTCTGTGTGACAGTCTCGCGACATCGTCAGACAACTTGTTACATAATAAGGTTATGTTTCCGAAGCAATCCAAATTGAATCGACATGGGAACGGACGAAATATGTGCTTTTGGGTTCTTCATCCGTTCCCCTGTGAGTATCAATTCACCCCCACTGGTCTGCGCAGGCGCAGGTCCAGGGGTAAGTTGACCATTAGCTACCGCAGATTTAAACGAAATATATATATATATATATATATATACACAGACAGATAGATAGATAGATAAAGA
>OZ024743.1:265804233-265814233 GCA_964016885.1 Eledone cirrhosa | reverse complement strand
GGACTGGAAGGCATCTTAGACGCACGCTAGTTTTACATGGTTGACCTAGACATGACACGTAGGTTGGGTCCTGGTTACTGAGAGTTAAACAAGTCGTTCCTAGCATGTTAACATTACAGGGATGGTGTCACCAATTTAGTTAAGTGTAAGTTAACAAGGGAAGGTCATCAGCAATGGCTGATGCGGGACTCTCAAGAAAGGGATTAGTGGAATGACAATAGACCATAGTAAAGAAATAGCACTGGAAGAAACAGAAAGTAGTGGTAGCTAGTACCTAAATTAAAGGAGGCGATTGGAAGCGGCTTGCAACGGACATGCTAGCAGCGAGAATGGCTTTATACCATTTCTTCAATGCGAAATACGATGGTTGCATTGTCAATGCTAAGGTGCATGCTCTAATAAATGAGGGAACTAAAGATACTCGATGGGCCCGTGCGGTGAAGGCACAGCGTGGTAACAAACCATAATTCGGTCTTTGGCGGACCGAAACGAAAGTGTGTTGAACGATTCCAGGTAGATCTGCACGGCCCTTCGAGGTGGGCGGGGGACGGAGACGGTGGCGCACTTCAGTTCCTAAATCTACGGTCTTCTGCAACTCTTCTCAGCTGACGCTGAGTGCTGAGCAAGGCGAATAATATCAGCCGGGATTCAGGGTGCACTGCTCGGTTGCAGGGGGTACAAGTTACTCGGTTATGATGGTCTGCCCTAGGAGTTTCACGTAGAAATGCCTGACTTGTTTTCAGATCTCTCGAAGCTGTCTACTGCAAGGAAAAGCAGAATGGAGTATTACCAGTTCTGTGAGTCAGGGCGTGATAACGCTGATGAGGAAAGATGAGAACATGAAGGATAATTTAGATCGTGTTAGGCACATAACTACGTTAAACAAAGAGTTTAAATTTCGGCCAAGGTGTTAACGAAGAGCTTGGAGGTGTTGCAGATCATCCCGTTCAGATCACGACGTGGGATGGCTGTGTCGGCATATGCGGATGATATCTTAGTGATGGTATCGAACAAATTTGAAATCGAGGTGGTCGGCACCTTCTTAGTATATATAAGGTTGTCTGGAGCAGAAACTGGACCCAGAAAATGCTGTGGGATTGCAGTTCGGCACCTGGACATGCAAATCAATGCCGCGTAGTAGCGTCGTCGGACGATGGGCAGACGTACCAGTGACGTTGCTCGGTCTCTGGTTCGGAGCGGCATCAAGATATTCTATTTGGCACATCAACCGCTTTGCTGACCACTTGATGCTAACACAACACCTGGTTTCTGGTTTATGCCTTCGTGATGCTACTTGCTTAAATTAAAACCACAAACGCGAACAATATTCATTTTAACTCCAAATAGTAGATAGCATATATTTTATAATACTAAAAACGAAATACCTACTCAGGAAACGCGAGTTATTTGATATGCTAATTACCTTGTTTATTTCGTTATTGCAAATAATAGATTTTTCCTCTGTAGTTTTAGATAGCTGTAAACGTATAATCTTTACATACCCATTAAAGGTTAATTAATATCTAATACTTAAACATCTCAATGAGAGAAATCTCTCTGAGAAGCAATATTACATATTAAAATTAAGTGACAAAAATGTGTAAAATCATACGACATTATTACAGACGCATAGAGTTACGGCCCTTGCAATTTTGAGTTCAAATCCCGCCAAGGTTAACTTTGCCTTTCAACCTTACGGTGTCGATTAAATAAAGTACCAGTAATGTACTGATAATTGCTGGCCTTGTGCCAATATTAGAAACAATAATTACAGATACATCAATAATTATATAATGTTATACTTTGGGAGGGTCATGCTGCCAATAAGAAACACACGCACCAGCTATTTCACTTCAATTTATTATAATACTTTTATAAATTTAGGAATTTATAAATTTCTGGTTGGTTGGTTCCACAACCAGATTATTTTTTTTATATATTGTTTATATATTGTCAAAGTTATTTCGGCACACATTCTGTGACCTCTTCAGTGACTGGGAATGTTTTTCTTTGTTTATGTGCATCTCCTTTTTTTCTGTCCTACGCCATCTTGTTTTTGCGTGTGTGATGTGTGTTGTGTGCTTAGTTTGCGCATGTGTTACATCCGGGTGTCTGTGTGTGTTTATATTCGTTTATTTATTTGTTTATTTACATGTTAGTGGTTGGTTGGTTGTTTGTTCTACGTGCGTGTGTGTTTTTATTTTGTCCTTAATTGTAAGTTTTGATGTTGCTCTTCTACTCATGTTTTCTATTTAATTTCGGTTGGAGTTCATTTATGTTTATTGCCTCTGTGATTTGTTTAAACATTGCGTCTTTTCTGTGTGTAGATTCTATTTTTATTTCTATGTTCTCTAATTTAACCTTATGTTCTATCTTAGCATCTTGGTAGAGTACAGATGATTCTTTACTATCTTGAAGCTCTCGCCAGTGTTCATTTATCCGTTCTTCTATACTACGAGCTGTCTCACCTATGTACACTATATTTTTATCTATACATTGTCCTTCAGTACATCTTATGCTATATACTACATTTCTAGTTTTACAGTTAATATGGGGGCTTAATTTACATATTATACATTTCTTATCTATACAGGGATGTCTTTGAAAAGGGTATGTATTGCTAACATTTTTTTTATGGAGGTACCTGGTCTTTCTACTATCTTAATATTGAGTTTATGTTTATCTAGGGCCCTTCTAAATTTGTAAGCTAATTCACCTCTATGTGTTGTATCGATGAACATTACACTCTGGTATTTATTGCTATCATACCATGAGTTTATTCTATTAGCCTTATTCCTATTTCTTTCTATTCTATTCCAAAATTTGCTTTTATACAAGGGGCAGGTCCCATTTGTGTCATTATTTACCATTTTTTCCCATTTGGTTCTGGCTCCTATATATACTCTGATTTTTATCTCTCTGATTGTGACCAGAGAACTGCATATGGTGGATGAAGTGTTAATCAGTATGTTGATTTTGGTATGGTCCGAAACAGCTGAGTTTCGGTGGATCAGGTATTTGGAAGTCATGGATTTGGCATAATGGGAATGTGGAGGATTTGTTTTTTGTTATTGATGGTATCTAAGCAGAGCTCTGTGTCTAGTACAGGTAATCGATGGTTGGGGTGTTTGCTTGGGTAGTCTATAGTAACTCTAATACACTGGTGGACGGAGTTAGCTATTTGCTGGATGCTATCCATTGTGTTTTTCTCTAACTCCTGACTGTTCTCTAGTGTGGGTGTTTTAACTACGATGTTTATATCATCAACGTAGCGGCAGTACATTATCAGGGATAAGGTGTCTTCTAATTGTTCTTTAAGTTTAAGTTTAAGTCTACTGTCCCACCATACCATGAATAAGTTAGCTATGTCGCCTGCAATGCTAACACCGATGGTTGCTCCCTCCTCATGGGCATATGTTTTTCCATTAAATTTGAACATATGTTCCTTAAGGGTTAATTTTATGCTGGCCCCCACCGCATTAGCAATCATTTTCTTTAGTTCATCGTGGTTTTCGGGGGTCCGTATGGCTCTGGTCCACCCGTTCCATCTATCTGTGTGGGTTTTCTTGGCCATTGAGGTAATGGTAGGTGGTCTGCCTCTTGCTGGTCTTGTAGGACACATGTTGCTAAGGCCATATGTATCTAGATAATTATTACTATAGGTAAGTTTAAGTAGGAGTCCCAGCTCACTGGTATCAATCCCACGGAATGCAACATTGCTATCACTGATCATTTCTACGCATTTCTCCACAGCAAAATCCATATATATATATATATTCAGTAATTAGGAATATTCCAAAGCTTGGTAGAAGAAGTTGTGAGGAAAGTTATCAACATACGTTAAGGTGACTCGACATGTTGGTAGGGATTCTGTGGTGGAAACACGAACAAACGAGGAGTGTAATCAAAAAGGAGAAATAGGACGAAGGTAAACAGTTACAAAAGGATTTAATCCACATATTAACAATTGTTTCATCAGAATTTAAGTCCATTATTGCTACACTATGTCATAATAGGCAATCAAGAAAGATACTGTGACATCCGAATTTTCAAAATACAAAGTTGAAATGACCTTAGGAAATGAAATAAGGGGTAGTAGGAAGAGGAACAGAGGTAGTAGGGTAGAGGAACAGAGAGAGAGAGGGGCAAAAGAGAGGGAGAGAGAGAGAGAGAGAAAAGGGACGGAGGTAGGGAGAGAAAGAGAAAGAGATAGGGTGGTGTGAGAGGATTTGTATAGAATATAGTTAAGTTACAAGAAGGGAGGGGGAGGAGGATTGTATGCTAAAAGTTGTGATGAGTAGAGGGAGAGATAAGGAAGATAGAATTTTAAGTAGCAGTATATATATATATATATGTATATATACATATATATGTATATATACATACATCAACAGTCGATTGACTTTCATCAAATCGAACCGAGGAAACAATGTTTCCGTTGGTCTTTCCAATTACTAATACTATCTATCGGTTGCAACTCCAGGTAGAAGGAACAGCGGGAAATAAAGTCCACGAATCAAACTCACAACCTCACGATTGCGAATCCAATTCTCTAACCACTCATCAGTGCGCCTTCACAAAAATAATAAGCCTGCATGCCGAAACCCAGGATTGAACAGAGGACCTTTAGATCTCCAGTGTAACGCTCTCCTAACTGAGGTATTTCGCCTATATATATCTACCTTACACCCGCTTATTCTCTCTCCCTCTCCTCTCTCCCTCTCCTCTCCTCTCTCCCTCTCGCTCTCTCTCTCTATATATATATATATACATATATATATATATATATAGAGAGAGAGAGAGATAGAGAGGGGAGAGAGAGAGAGAGAGAGAGATAATGAGCGGGTGTAAGAGCGGAAGCGCAAGAGAGGTGCGTGTAATGCATAAGAGAACCCACAACAACAAAAATTCCTTTCCTTGAAATTGAAATATATACAGGAATAACATATTTTTAAACTAAACAGAAATAATTCCATTATGGAGCTGACGAAAGATGTCCAGAATAACTTAAATATAATCCATTTTGTAATAGAAAACTTTCTACATGGTTACTGTGTCGTAATCAGTGACAAGAATCTTCATCGGTGTTAGACATAACTAATGACTGTTTGCATTATATATAGTTACATACATACACACATGCATACATACATGCATACATACATACATACATACATGATGGCTGCCACCTCGTTATCAAGTATGTCCATTTCAAGATATAACATTATTAATAACTATCAATTAATGCTATCGTGCAATGCCAGTGCGTGAATATTATTTTATAACGTGAGGAAAGACTGTGCACTGAGCCAATCCCACTCTCCGAGCGACAGTAGCTATAACCTGAAAAGAAGAAAAGATCAACATCATCGGTAACTACTTAACCGCAGGGTTTATGGCGGAGTTATCCCAGTTTCATGAGTTGCCTTCTCCTAGAAGAATGCTCTGACAAAGGGTAAGGGTCCTTCACCGCGCATATATAGACATATGCATACATGTATATACACATATATACATATATACACATGTATATAAATATATACATATTCATACATTTTTGGATGGCCGTTGACTCATGAGTTCTTCCGCTCTTTGTCAGGTTTTGTTTTTTGTCCTGTTTTGAAATGCAAGTGTTTAAAATATCATGTTATATTCGAATGATATTTCGATTGTAATTTGGAAAATTGGAATCAGAATTTAACTGTAACATTAAACGAGATAGTATTATTCTCGGTGGACCAGTTTGATTGCCTTATAGATTTCAGACATACTCATAAAAATAGCAACCAAATCTATCTTGAATAATATGAAGGGCTCAATTGATAACGTGGTACAAAATACACTATTGCAGGAATTAACTATCAACAGTTTACTACACACAACCGGCAGATAAACATCACTTACGAGAAGTGCCATTTTGTTTTGCTAAAATATTCCATTTTAGTAGTAGTAGTAGTAGTAGTAGTAGTAGTAGTAGTAGTAGTAGTAGTAGTAGTAGTAGTAGTAGTAGTTGTGTATTCTATTGAATTTATTTCAATCCCATCATTAAAATGTCTAGAGCACGTCAACGTTTCTTATTTCTCCTTTCCCATCAAATAAAACTCCTTAATATAAACCTATACGGATGGCTCTCGCCTACGTATTTGGAAAGATGAATATAAAATTTCAAAAAATTCAATCAACTTAGAATATGTATACAATCAGGTGGCAAAACTCTCATTTGAGCTGTTTAACATATGTATAATGCAACAAACAAAATTGACGAATCAAATAAGAGTAGTTTATCTCAATTTTTAAACAATATAGACAAAGCAAATAGAAAATGATCCTGTCTTTAAATAAAAGCAGTTAGAGAGTAGATCTCGGAGGTCAGAGAATCACTATAGGTAGAGCCGCTACTCCTCTGTATTGAGAGATAGCAGCTCTGATTCTATATGCATCTGGTTAAAATGTCTCAGGAAAGAATTATTGGACAGTTTTTACGCGCAACACTAAGCGGCAGGAGACTGAGGGTTGGACCGCGAGCAAAACGGTTGGATAACATCCATGAGTGGATGATTTGACTTGGGGATCCAACCAGATTAGTGGGAGTCGGTTGTTTTGACAAGACTCGCTGGAAGGAATGTTCGTGGAGTTTTCCCCCAAGACTTATCTCAAGAATAAATGGGCGACGAAGAAGTTCTCGAGCGTACTGTTAACCAACCTTAAGTGAGAGACTCCTAGTTTTTGTTAGACCGCCATTCTAGGAGAATAATAAATCTGGTGTAAAATCTGTGACACCCTCTGTACGACATATATGTAAGGCGATTCAAAATATCCGGTATCGTGAAGTCGTACAGAAAAGAAACGCGGGTGAAGTGATGACAACATCACACGAGAGGTCAACAGAATAACATTATACAATACTGCACCAAATAAACCAAATAAATTAAACATATGTGTGTCTATCTCTCTTTATACATATATTTATATATTGTGAAGGCATGTGGCTGAGTGGTTAGAGAATGGGATTCGTAATCGTGAGGTTGTGAGTTCGATTCCTGGACCAGGCGATGCGTTATGTCCTTGGGCAAGACACTTTATTTCACGTTGTTCCTTCTACCTGGAGTTGCGACCGATAGATAGTATTAACAATTGGAAAGACTAACGGAAACATTGTTTCCTCGATCCGATTTGACGAAAGTCGATCGTTCCTTATATATATATATATATATATATATCCTTCCATGTACTGTGCCGTTTATTTTGTTATTTATGTTATTAGAAATTATCTTTTACACACACACACACACACACACACACGCACACACACACACACACACACACACACACACATATATATATATATATATATATATATATATATATTATAAATCACAAAGTAATTCAGTCTGTTTGCTGTCAATACGGATTATAACATTTTCAAATGAATTTTCCATAAACTAGGACAATAATTATATAATTCTGAGATTGAATTTTTAACTTGAATCAAATTTCAATTAAGAGAAAATACTGTAATTTGAATTGTAAAAATACAAATCAAACATATAAGTTCACAGGAAAGATAAAAAAAACATATCAGATTAAATTTAAAGAATGAAGAGAGTAAAGAAAATGCTGAACCGAAAAAGTATTCAAAACGGAAATTATAGAATTAAAATATTAAATACGAATGTAATCATTATATTTCTCCTCTTCATCAATGTGTATTGTTTGTTTTTCTAATTTTCATATTTTCATATTTCAGTCTTGACAAAGAGATTCCATATTCTTTATGATGAGAACGAATTTTCTATAAGGTACCTAGGTGCTTGGATATTCTGGTTCCAGATATTTCCCCGGAGAGTTTTTTGTTGTTGTTGTAAGACTAGAAGAATATTAATTTCCTGCTAAAATATAATTCAATAATGAAATTTTATAACAAGGAGGCCCATTGTATTAACTTTATTTCATATATCCTAATAACAAAATAGCTTTATATACGCTGCAATGAATATTCCAGAGACGAAACATCAGGTTGTAGACCTACAGGAGACGGCAGCAAAATCCCTCTTAAATACTTTTATAGGAACCTGTAACCTAAAAGAATTTCAGTGTGTGTTTGCTGGGTCAATCTAGAAGGTGATGCGGAACATACCTACTAAAATTCCTCACATGCATCACATGAATATTCAGCCAACCAATAACACTGGATGCACCAAACAAAAGATTTGCTAGACACATCCTTTTCAGAAGGATGCCCATCATACCTGGTATCTCTGGCATCCGTGATGTTGCTATTGTTGCTGACGTCTCAATAACTCCAGGTGACAGGAATTAACATATATATATATGTGTGTGTGTGTATGTATATATATATATATATCTATATATATATACATCTATATGTAAAATAAATGTATATCTAAATTCATACATATTTTGTGTATTTACATGTACACATGCCAAATATATATGTTTACTTGCAAACTGAATATACATTTATATACATCTTTATATACATCTGTACGAGGTGTTTAAACCTAGTCGGCCTAGGTATGTATATCATCTAAACGTCATGAAGTGCATATGTAGTGAATAAATCTATATACACTATCAATTGCAGTCGTACCATGACATGAACATATTGATTTGATACTAGTAGTTAAGATATATATTGAGTCATGCGCTAAGCAACCGAAGTATATCATAATATTATATATGTGGGGAGAAGCTAGCTAATATTATCGCCATGCTGTGGTCTTTGGGAAAGCATTTCTTATAGGTTTTCGCTATAAGACATATGTTTATGAATGATAATATGCATACATCTATCTACAAAGGCATACCCACATATACATCACTGTTAATCCTATAATTGACGCTAATCAGGCATGATGTGCCATTAAAAGAAAGAATCAATATATATACCGAATAGAGGTAACCGAGGCTGCGTGAATTTCTATATAAGTTTTCATATTTTTCGTATATAGACATGTAAATTCTGTATCAGTTTTTCAATGTATATGGAAATAGCATTACGTGGCAAATTTATACTGAAAATCTGTAAATATAAATACATATTTATGCGGCGTCGGGTATTTGTATTGTGTGTATATAGAGATTTAAGTTTGTATACATCTGCTGGTTAGAACACGATTTATACATATATATATAGATATACATATATATATATATATATATATATATATATATATATATATATATATATATATATATATATATATATATATATATATATATATATATGTGGGGGGGGGGTTGTATGTGTATGTGTGTGTGTGTATGGATGAATGTATAGATGCGTGTGTGTACGTGCATTTCTATTAGGAAGTAATTGACACACAAGTATCAAGGAGGTTATTGCTCGCTTTAGCCGGATATATAATTAACTTTCAATTCCAGATTATTGAGACAATTTGAAGTGTATCATATAATTTAAAAGAGCAAACCTGACGACGGGTTGTTTTAGTTGAAAGTTACAAGATTGTAACTTTCATTTTAGAACATGTAAATACTTCAACTATCGCTCACACGTCTTCATTTGATATGAGAGGATTGGTGCGAACTTATACATAATTGAAAGTAATTACAACGTAATCACTGTCGCTTGGTATTTGTGTTTAGAGATTACTTTGCAAAAGTTTACACAACATAAGAGATAATGAGTGAAGTTAACACTACAGCAAATGAAATAGTTATTAAACATGTTTGAAAAATAGGCCTGTCCAAGTGATATTCTACATGCCCCTTCAAGTTTCGTGAACCGAAAGAACAGTAATAAAAGAAAGGGACAGGCAACGAAAATGTGATAAAATTTGCAAAATAAAAGTGCAGAGATTATTGTATGCTCAAACATTTCGTCTTGTAACCTCATATTTCTAGGTTCCAATTTATTGCACGAATGAATGAGGAACTGACTTTTCTGTATGTTGCTGTTACTTCTACTAGTCTACTGCTTCGTGAGGTGATTTTGCCATACGGAGGCATTTCCGGACTC
>OZ024743.1:265744233-265799233 GCA_964016885.1 Eledone cirrhosa | reverse complement strand
GTGGAGATTGTCGTGTATGGACCTGGCTGGGATTGGGCAAGTTTGCGCCTCCCCAACCAAATCCTCGACGACAAGCGCCAATCACTTTGCTAACACATTGGCCAAAATCTTAAACTCTGTGTTGAGCAGAGTTATGGGCCTGAAGTTGTCTAATGTATCCCTCTTGTTCTCGTCTTTCCTTATCAGCGTCACCACTCCCCTGCTCACAGAACTGGGAATACTCCCATTCTGCTGCCAGTTGCAGTAGAGTGCTTCGAGGAGTTCGGAGAACAAGTCTGGCATATTTACGTAAAGCTCGTAGGGCAGGCCATCCAAACCAGGGGACTTGCGCCTCATGCAGCCGACAAGGGCGTCCTGAATTTCGGCTGAAGTAGTCGGCCTTTTTCAGCGCTCAGCGTCGACCGTCGAGATGCGCGGCAAGCGGTCAAGATTGGGACTGAAATCCGCTACTCTCTCTGACTCGCCACTCTCCCTGAACAACCGAGCAAAGTGCTGGCGAAAGGCCTCACACATCCGCTTGGAATCGCTTATCTCGTGTCCGTCTCGGTGCGCCAAGGACCGAATTGTGGTTTTATTACCACGCTGCGCCTCCGCCACGTGGGCCCATCGAACAGCTTTAGTTCCCTCGTTTCTCAGCGCACGCGCCTTAGCTCTGACAATGCAACCTTCGTGTTTGGCGTTGAAGAAATGGTCTAATGCCAGTCTCGCCGCTAGCATGTCAGTTGCGATGCCACTACAAATAGCCCCGTCTAACTTATCTACCAGCTCCCCCTCCTTTCTATTTTTCTCTAACGCTAGTTCTTTTCTGAACTCTATCGAAGTTACTCTAATCTCTCTTTTGAGAGCCCCCCACCATCTGTTGTTGATGATCCCCCCTGTCAACTTTTGCTTAACTAAATTGTTGACTCGGTTCCTGTAAGCCTTACGTGCCGGAAATGACATGTTCAGCTTCCAGTAACCCGGTCCTAACCTACGCGTTTTATTTAGGTCGATCGTACAGATCACAAATTTGTGATCTGAATAGGCGACCGTTTTAAAAAGTGGACAGCCCACACTATTTCTATCTATTTTCCTAATGAAGATCCTGTCTATATACGATCTAGATGACTCCATTCGGTTGGTCCATGTCCATACTGGCACATTGGGGAAATCTAGTCGATACCTGTCAGACAGTTGGAACTGGCTGAATAGGTGCTTGAGGCTTTTGCACCCCCCGCTCCTATCGGCTACTCCCACACAATCCCAGAGTGCGTCTAAGATGCCATTCCAGTCCACCGCTAACAGTAAAGGGCGAGACGTACCCAGAAAGGTCTCCAGGCGCCTAAAGCAGTCAGGTCGTCTGGCCCCTGTAGGGTCGTAGACGGCCAGCAGTCTAAAGGCACCACCTTCACTACTGCTCACATCCAAGACCACCAACTTACCGTCCGGGTCCCGGAAGATCGACCTTACCTCGAGATCCAGTCCTTTCCTAAACAGCACTGTCACCCCACCTTCCATTCCCGGCCTGCTAACATATGCGAAGATCTGATAGTCGTCGAAAATGGGGGCTAGTGCGCGCGTGTCGGAAATTCTGGTCTCGCTTACGGCAATCACATCCATCTCCAGCGACCGGAGGTCGTTGAGCAGGCGCCCCTGCTTCCAGGGTGACCCCAGGCCGCGAACATTTATACTTCCTACTCTTAATATGGCCATATTGGTAAGCTAAGAGAGAGAGAGGGAAGGTTTACTTACCTCCCGGGTCTTGTGAAGGTCGGGTGGTTCGATCTCCATGGTTGGTGGGGTTTCTTTTGGGAACCCCTTTAAACGTCTTGATGTGGGTTTCACATTCGCGGTTCCCACGTCTTGAGGAAAGCTCTCTCGAATTTCTTTGAAGGAATTGAGTGACATTCGGACCAGAAGCAAATCTTCTGGCACGCAAAATGTGCTTATTTCAAAATCTCCCCCTCTGTTTGAATGTCCTCGCTTCGCGCTAAGAGGGCCATCAGTTTATCGTTGGCCCTTCTGACAAGCACGAAGTTTTTAACATTTTGTTGGTGTGGTTTTATTTGTTTTCGTTTTGGTGAAGGTGGTGGCGATGGTTTTGGTGGTGTTGTTTCGGGTATGTGTATGTTTGTTGTAGGTGTGGTGTCTGCAATTTCAGGTATTTGTGTGTTTATTTGTACTTGTGTTTGTTTAGGTTGTTTGCGTTTCGGGGATTGTGGAGGTGGTGTCGATGTTGCTGTTGGTGATGATGTTATTGGGGAAGTGTTTGCGTTAGTGGTGTCTGTATTTTTTGTTGTGTGTGTTTTTGTGTTTTGTTGGGGCTTTTTTTTTTGTGAGTTTTCTCTGTTTTGTTTGCACTTTTGGGTTTTCCTTCATCTTCGCTGCTGGAAGACAAAGGGTCTGTGTCTGTGAGTGTCTCTGTGTCTGTGTGTCCGTTTATTGTTTTGTCTATGTGTATAATTGGGGGGGGGGTAGGGGAAGTGGGAGAGCTTTCCTCGTTTTCTCCTTGGATTGGTTTTAGTGCTGGTGGTGATCCGGCTGCTTTTGATGTTGGTGTCCATGTTTTTGTTGATGTTGTTTTTGGTGGTGGCGGTGGTGTAGCTTTCCGTGCTGACACTGGCGTTGGCAACAAAGGAGGTTTGCGACCCCCTGCATGTTTGCGCTGAGGGCAGAAGGCTTGAAGATGCGTTGCTTCCTTGCAAACGAAGCAGCGTGGCCTTCTTCCGTCAATCATTAGTTGGATTGTTGGCCCGTCCTGCAGGCGGGCAAAATCCGGGATGTCATTCATATCCTCCGGTTTCATTTGGAGAATAATCTCCAAATCCATTCCGGACCAGTCCTCTATCTCTGTCTTTTTGATGTCCAGGAGGGTAGTGTCAGTCCCCTCCTCGATTACGCATCCCAGCAGCCACCATATGTTCATTCCTGGTGGGATGCTGGGAATGCGTACCTTCACTGTCCTTTTACCCATATAGGACGGATGCATGATAATGCGTTCCGTTCTGCAGGGGGTCACCGAGTGCTTAATAGCGAGGGCCTCGGTTTTGAACAGTACCGAGATGGTACCGAACTGTTTGCCTCTTGATTTGTACTCTATGTTACTTCCGATGTACTCCAAAGCAGCCTCTACCTCTGCTTGGCTGGCAAGTTCCACTTTTCGTGTCTGCACCGAAATACATCGAAAGAGCACCGTCCTCCTTTGCATGGCCGCTATTGCCACGTCCGGGATGGTCAGGTTTGCCCAGGACTTCTTCCGTTTAATTAGCCTCCACGCTTTGGCCAACTGTTCGTCTTTATCGCTAATATCAATATCAATATTCAATAAGCGCTTTGTTTTTGCTGCTGCTGCAGCAAATGTGGATTTTCTGATGCTCTTATTGTTGTTGTTGTCATTCTTGCTGTTGCCACCGCCATCCTTGTTTATATTGAAGCTGTCGGTGTTATTGTCGTTATTGCTCTGAGTTGTTGTTGTTGTTGTAGTGGTGGTGGTGGTGGTGGTGGTGGAGGTGGTGGTGATGTCGTTTTCAGATGATACTGCTGCTATGGCAGAAGGTTGTGATGGTAGCTTTTGAGTGTTGCCTTCACATTCAGTAGAGTGGATGACAGGCATGACTGTAGCCGTCGTAGTCGTGGTGAAATCTACAGTGGTTGCCTTTAAACTTTTGACCTGAACGTTGTTTACCGTTTCAAGGTCGAACATTTCCATAATTTTCTTTAGGTGGGGAAGCGATTTTTTTCGAAGTTTTTTAAATAAATCTGAATATTCGGGCTGAAAGCCCGAATATTGAGAGGCATCTCTCTCTTTAAATCAAGATGTGTATCTTAAGTTTCGTTAATGACAAGAAAATACAAAAAAAAGACACTTTAAAACAGCTTAAAGTTACGAACCTTTTCCCCCGCAGATGTGTACTGTCTTCACACATGTGCGGCCATAATATAATAATAATAATTGTTTCTACTTTTGGCACAGGGCCAGCAATTATCCAGTACATTACTGGTACTTTAATATAATAATAATAATATAATAATAATAATAATGGTTATAAATGGAAGAAAACTTCCTCTGTCTACACTATATAGAACAGCAATTTCACCAACACCAGAAACTTGATACACCACCTACCCCATCACCCCACTGTGTACACTAAATATAACAGCCAGATAACGGCAATTTCACCACCACCACCACAAATCCCAGCATCATAATAATAATTACTATTATTATTGTCTCAAGTTTTAACAAAATGTTTAATTCCAATTTTACGGGAATATCTCAACGCATATATTAAACATACGCGGCACAAACGCATAGATACTACAGATCAAACAAAACTAGTCTATTCAACACAGATATTAAACATACGCGACACAAACGCATAGAGACTACATGTAAAAAAAAAAACTCAGTAACGACAACGCCACCGCCACCACCACTCTATCCATCATTGCTACCACTACACCATCACCGCCGAAACCACTCCTTCATTGCTACCACCACTATTCCCATGTTAACTTAAGAAAGGGGAAGGTGGCGGTATCACTAGACAAGGGAGAGGCTAGCAAAAAAAAAAAATAGATTGACTTAGTGACCTGGCCACCGGCCAAGCGTCAACAACTATGGCACTGGTGGCTCCCTCCTTCCTCACCAACAATATAAAAAGCCCCAGCACCACCACCGACATAGCCAACAACAGTAACAGGCAACTTCAGCAAAAAGTATATTATATTATTGTAATGCACTGGGTGATTGCTGGCCTTGTGTCTGGAGTGGAGACAATTATTATTATTAATAATTTCATTCTTAAGCCACGCAATGCTCACATTAATAACAATTTAAAAAAAACAACAAAAAAGAAAACCCCGTGACCAAGAAATACCGGGATGGCGGCCGGCGGGGAATAGCCGTGTCTCTAGGGGAGAACGACCCCTCTAGTCTTGGTTGACACTCGTTCTAGAAGTGGTAACACGAAATGATTACCCCTTGGCGGATAAGGATAAAACGCGATAAAATAAAGTAAATGTCTAATGATAAAATCTCATACCGGATCGGCCGTCACCCGGGTAAAAAAGGGCCGCGTCCCTCAGAGAGGAACCAGACTGGGGTCGAAAAATCAGCTAATGGTTCAAACCTTCCCATCACTTCGGAGCTGGAGACCTACCATAACCGGAATACTCCTACTGTTGGCCCTCCATGTTCACCACCAAGATATCCAAAGAAAAAGAGAGGAAAGTGGTCAAGGGAAGATAATAAAGAAGTCCTTGAGGCTTTCTACACTGCCATGTACTGCCCATCAAATACATCGAATACAGAACAGACATATATCAACTGTAAAAAGAAACATCCCGAAAACAGAGGCTATATTGACAGTAACAAACTAGCCAATATACGAAGAAATATTGTTAAAAAAAGGTTACTAACTGATATAGAAATTGATCAGATCAAGCTATTAGCACAGAGTCAGCGAAGGGAAAATGAAACATGTGTCAGTGAAAACGAGGTAAATTGTAGCACTTCGAATCCCAGGGTTGAAGCGGAATCACTGACAACAAAACAAATTAAAGAAAGGATCGTAAAAGTGGAGGGAGTGCATGCTCAAGATGAAACTCCAAATCAAATGAAAATAATGAGATCGTAAATGATAAAGAAATGAATGAGAATGAACTTGCCAACTTGAAGGATGAAATTATGATCGAATGGATGAAAATGAAAGAATCTGACATGGGGCAACGAGACACCCTCCCTAAGATCCAGAACTCCAAACAGAACCAAAAGATAATACACAAGACTAACATAATTCTCAAAAACATTATCATCACAAACAAACTAAACATTACTGATTTAAATCATCTCTATTATGCATCGGGTAAAGTCAGCACTCACTTATGTGGAGTGAACATGAAAAAACAAAGGAATTCCCACAAGAAATCTACTTGGCAAGAGAACATCAATCGACAAATAAACGTTCTCCGATCTAACATAGAAATTTTAACAAACTATAAAGTAGGTGTACATGTTAAACAAACTAAACTTAGAAAATTGAAAAGAAAGTACAGTATAAAATCAACAAGTGACATAGACATGCTGATAGAAATAATCAAGCGAAAAGTGTCGGCCAAAGCTGCTCGTATAAGGCGCTTTGAAAAACGATCTAGATCCTATAAGGACAATAATAAACTTCTACAGAAAAATTGGTAAGTCATCAATAACAGCTAAATCAATACCACCCAAGGAGGAAGTGCAAGAATTCTGGGAAAAGATCTGGGCCGAAGAAAAAGTTCATAACATACATGCCCCATGGATAGACAGACAAATGAAAGATACAGCTCACCTTGAGGAACAAATATGGGAAAACATAACAGTTGAACAGTTGCGCTTGGCTCTAAGAAAAACCAGCAAATGGAAATCCCCAGGAAAAGACAAAATACAAAATGTTTGGATAAATGCCTTCACAGAGTCTCATAAGCTGTTAGCCCAACTTTACAATGAAATAGTTAAGGAGACAGAAAAGATACCATCATGGCTAGTTAACGGCATTACATCCCTGCTTCCGAAGAATGATGAGACAAACAATCCCCAAAATTACAGACCGATAACTTGCTTGACCACAATGTATAAAATTTTAACATCAGTCCTAACTGAATACACATAGGACCACCTGATAACAAATGACCTATTTCCCATTGAGCAGAAAGGGTGTAAACGAGGCTCATATGGCTGTAAGGATCAGCTTTTGGTTAACAAAATGATACTGGAAGATTGTCATAATAGACACAAACATCTATCAATTGCTTGGATAGATTATAAAAAAGCATTCGATAGTTTGCCACACAGTTGGATTGAAAAATGTTTAGACATTTTCAAAATATCCCCCGTTGTCAGGAGGTTTTTATCATTCAGTATGAAGACATGGAAAACGACACTCCTTTTGAAAAACAAAATCACTGGAAGCTGGAGAAGTTAATATTAATTGTGGAATTTTTCAGGGTGACTCTTTATCACCGCTTTTATTCTGCATCGCACTTATACCATTAAGTAAAATGCTCAATGAAACACAACATGGATATAAAGCCTATGACAAAACCATTAATCACTTGTTCTACATGAATGACCTGAAACTATTTGGAAAAAATGATGAACAATTGCAAGGGCTATTATCCACTGTGGAGCAGTTCAGTGATGACATTAAAATGGAGTTTGGACTAGATAAATGCGCCAAAGCAACGTTCACCAGAAGAAGGCTGCTGAAGAGTTCAGACATTAATCTTGATTGGGGGAACGTGATAAGAGAACTTGATCAAGAAAAAACTTACAAATATCTAGGTGTTTGTGAAGGAGACGGAATCAAGCACTCGACAATGAGGGAAAGGATAAGGAAGGAATGTTACCGCAGAGTAAGAGCAATCTTAAGAACGGAATTGAATGCAAGGAATAGGATCGATGCCATATACACGCTTGCCATACCAGTAGTAACCTACAGTTACAATGTCATCAACTGGTCAAGCACAGAGATCCGTAGGCTCGATACAAAAATTCGAAAATTCTTAACCATGAACAGAATGCATCATCCTAAGGCAGATATAGATAGAATATATCTCCCTAGGAAAGAAGGAGGACGTGGGTTAGTCCAGTTAGACATTGCGTTGAAAACTGCAACAATTGGATTATCTACATATCTAAGGGAATCACATGATTGGATGATCAAACTTCTTTTGAAACACGAAAGCATCAAAAGATCATATTCCATTACAAAAGATGCACAAAGATACAGCAATGGACTACAAATTTCAGAAGTCCCATTTACTGCTGAAATGGAAAACACAGAAAAAGCAAAGCAGGTAAAAGTAACTGCAAAGAAAGAACTGCTACAGAAACTGCCTAAGAAATGGCAAGAAAAGCCTCTGTATGGAAAATACCCAGAACGAGCTAACAATCCTGATGTTGACAAAACTTTAACCCATCAGTGGTTGGCATCCTCTGGACTGAAATCGGAGACTGAAGGACTGATTATATCAGCACAAGATCAGTGTCTGCCAACAAAAAATTACCAAGCCAACATAATAAAAAATGGATGCAGCCCATTATGCCGTGTATGCAAAAAACAACCAGAGACCATTGACCATATAATTTCAATGTGCAGTCCTATAGCTCCAACCGAATACCTAAACAGGCATGACAGAGCTGCACAATACATACATTGGATAATGTGTAAGCATTTTGACCTGCCCCATCAAAAGAATTGGTGGGAGCATCAACCACCTCCCATACTTGAAAAAGATCACATCTCAATCTTGTGGAACTTTAGCATCCAAACAGACCGAAAAATAGATGCAAATAGACCTGATATAATATTGAAGGACTTTAAAAAGAGGCTATTCCTGCTAATTGATATGTCCGTTCCAATAGACAAGAATGTATCTATAAAAACATTTGAAAAATTGAGCAAGTATAAGGACCTGGAGATAGAAATTGGAAAAATGTGGAAATTGAGAACTAAAACAATGCCAGTGGTTGTGGGCGCTCTGGAAATGATAGCTAAGGGATCTAATGATTACTTATCGCAAATCGCAGGAAACCCGCGTATAGGAGAAATACAAAAGATAGTACTAATGGAAACTGCCCATATACTAAGGAAGATTCTGTCAATATACGTACATCACAAGTCTAAACACTAAAGATACATGTGTGAGTGTGTATGTTCTTTTTTGAACATGGCGGACCTTGTTGTCTCTTGAGGTCACTGGTTGTGACTTGGTGATAACCCGTATGAACATAAAAGCAAGATAAATGCAACTGTAATAATAATAATATTAATAATAATAATAATAGAGAACTGCAAGATCAGGCCCTCAAAACGAAGTGGTTGAAACACCATATTTACAAGGAGGAGGCTAGCCCACTGTGCAGGATCTGTGGAGAGAGAGAGGAGACTGTGGCTCACATTGTATCCGAGTGTAAACACCTAACCCAGACTCACTATAAGGGCTGGAGACATGATGTGATGGGCAGGGTGATCCACTGGCACCTATGCAAAGTAAACAATTTACCACATTCTGAGAAGTGGTATGAGCATAAGCCAGAGTCGCTGATAGAAAACGATCAGGTGAAGATGATGTGGGATGTTAGGATACACACGGACAAGAAACTGGAACACAATAGAGCTGACCTGGTGGTTTTGTACAAGGAAAAAAGATCGTGCCTGATAGTGGATGTGGCCTACCCAATCGACACGAGAGTGCAAGAGAAGGAGAGGGAGAAAATTAACCGATACCAGGACTTAAAGTGGGAGGTAAAAAGGATTTGGAACTGCCATGAAGTCAAAGTGGTCCCGATTGTCATAGGCGCATTAGGTACTCTCTCAAAAAGTTTCCAGGGATGGTTAAAGAAAATTGGCCCCGCCACGCTTTTTGGAACGCTTCAAAAGGCATGCTTGCTGGGAACAGCAAGAACCCTCCGATACGTCCTGAATATATGAGGCTGCAGGTAGTGGCTTGATATTCATTTCAACAAACTGTCCAGTTAACTAACATCAATGACTGAGACTCAAAGAACAATAATAATAATAATAATAATAATAATAATAATAATAATAATAATAATAATAATAATAATAATAATAAAAATATAATAGGGAAGAAGACGCACGAGGTGACGGAGGTCATGAAATCGCTCCCGTAAGTTTTGAATTTTTAACATATTTAAATCATTTGTGAAATAACAACTCTTAGTACAAATGCTACGTAAAGCACCCGGCTTGAGCCCCAAAAAATTCGGACCCAAAATATATTGTTATAAGGCTCAAATATTCAAATATTCAACTTTGTATTGTACACTGTATATCCCCCCCAAAAAATGGCTATACATGGAAGAAGAAGAACCCCCCCCCCTCCTCTCCTCTGGCTACACTATATAGGACAGCTAAACTCACCAACACCAGAAACTAGATACACCACCCACCCCATCATCTGTGTACACTAAACACAACAGCATTTTCACCTTCACCGCCACCGCTCATTACGGCCATCATTACCACCACTATCCCATCACCGCCGCCACCACCCCTTGACTCCTTCACTGCTGCTGCCACCGCTACAGCACCATCACTACAGTAATACGGTCGCATCACCGCCACCACTGCCTCGGTATCGACATCACCACCACCACTGTCTCAGTATCGCCAACGCCGCCCTCTCCCACTTCTCCCTGCTGGCTGCTACTACTTCCACATTATAGAATCCCTACTACTAACAAAGAGGAAGGCATCAAAATATATAGATAGACTCAAAAGAAAAAAGAAAAAAACAAACAACAAAACCAAAGCAGCACAGCAACAACAGCAAAAAACGAGAAAAACAAACAGAGAAAAACAAAAACAAAAAAAGAAACCCCAAAAACGTAAAGAAAATAAGAATGAAGAGAGAAGCAGGCGGACGGACAGAGAAGAGGGGGGAAAAATTAAAACTTAAGAAACAAAAGCTAAGTCAGACATTCGAATACTACATTACAATGAAACTTATGCTTATTCATTTTTGGGGCCCTTTCTGCCCGTGTGTTTGTTTGTTTATGTGTGTTCGTATACAGCGTGGTGATAATGCCACACAAGGGCCAAGTGGGATGGCGGATCCACAGATGGCTATGTAAACATACATTCGCCAATCCTCGATAAGAGTGTTTAAATATCGAACATAAACAGTTCGAATAACGGTGAAATGGAGACTAGAACGTCATGTGACAGACTCTCACCCAACAGGTGCCCCCTGGCTCAGCAGCAGGAACCTGACTGTCAACCAAATACTGCTGATGTTGGAGGAAGAAGAAGAAGGAAAGGGGCCAGAACCAACTGGACGAAAGAATTGAATAGAACTGTTATGCAATGCTACCTGAAAAGTAACCCCAAGGAGAGGGGCTACAGGAGACGGATGCATAACATCTGGAACAATTAGATGAACAAAAATTGGCCGGGCAGGCTCGGGTAATAAGAACTAATGGGTGGATAAGCGAGCTGGAACTGGAGGAACTGAGCAGAGAGAATGGCTTGGAGATGGCGGGTGTAGTATGCCAGACAAGCGAGCCGGTGGGAAATGAAGGTGAGGAGGTCCTGAGAACGGAGGAACCACCCGAAGCAGACAATGATCTGAATACTGAGATAAATAATACCTGGAACAGAGATACGGCCACTGAGGAGATGAATGCTGACGGGCTAGGACAAGATTCGGTTGACATCCTAAATCTAGTGGTAGATGAATTGAACAATGATAGTGGGAGACCTATGAACCTAAGATTTGTAGACAGGAAAAAGTTAAAAGAAACAACAGCTAGGGTAAACAAAGTCATCCCATACCTTGAGGCGAGGAGTCTTCACCAGTGCAACAATATCCTCAAAGCAACAGCAAATACGGTGAGGAAACTACTTGGTATAAAAGCGAGAGGAAACAACAGACAAGAAAGAGCAGAGCCGTGGTGGAAGAAGCGACTGAGTGGGCAAATCGGGGAAATGAGAAATGACATAGGAAAGCTTGAGTCACTACTGAATGGGACACTAAAAAACATAGGCACTAAAAATAGACTGGAAATAAAATACAAAACTAGGAGTAAAAAGCTAAATATTATCATAGAGGAATTGAAGCAACGCATTGTAGCAAAGTGTGCCAAAATCAAGCGATACGAGAACAGAGTCAGTCAGTATAAACAGAACCGCATGTTCGACAACAACCAGAAGATGCTGTTTGGACAGCTTGAGGGGAAAGAAAGAGGCAACGACTTGATCCCTGGGGCGGAACAAGCTAAAACATTCTGGAGAGGAATATGGGAGCAGGATGTTAGACACAATGCCCAGGCAGGGTGGATTGAGACAGTACAGAGGGAGATCGGTGAGAAGGCACAACAACAGACTGATTTGAGTATCACAGTTGAAACTCTTAAGGGGCAAGCAAAAAAACTAACCAACTGGAAATCACCAGGCCCAGATGGTGTGCAGGGGTATTGGATTAAACATTTAACATCCCTCCACCCGAAGCTGACGGCCATGTTCAATGACTGCTTGGTGTCGGGTGAGGTGCCAGAGTGGTTGACAAAAGGTACCACAGTTCTGATAATGAAAGACCGAATCAAGGGTAATGATGTTACCAACTATAGACCTATCACATGTCTGCCCGTAATGTGGAAACTGTTGACGAGCATTGTGTCTGAGGAAATCTACCATCACCTCCACACAAACAACTTGTTACCGGACGAACAGAAAGGATGCCGAAAGAAGTCACGTGGTACAAAGGACCAGTTGCTTATTGATAAGATGGTAATGGGGAATTGCAGGAGGAGACACACTGATCTTGCCATGGGATGGATAGACTACAGAAAGGCATTTGACATGGTGCCTCATTCCTGGATCACCAAAAGCCTGGAGGTCTTCAGGGTGGCAGATAACATCAGACAGTTGCTGGGCAGGAGTATGGGGTCCTGGGAGGCAGAGTTGACATCAACTGGAGTATCCTTGGGAAGCGTGAAGATCAAGAGAGGTAATTTCCAGGGAGATAGCCTGTCCCCTCTGTTGTTTGTCCTTGCCCTGATGCCCTTGACCATTATGCTGCGAAAAGTGAGAGCAGGATACAAGTTGGGAAGGGGAGAGCTTACCATCAATCACCTCCTCTTCATGGACGATGTTAAGCTCTTCGGGAAAAGTGAGAAGGAGTTGGATGTGCTTGTTGACACTGTCCGTATTTTCAGCAGTGATATATGTATGCAGTTTGGTATTGGTAAATGTGGAGTCATTGTGATGAAGAGGGGTAGGTTGAGCAGAAGTAGCGGGATCCAGATACCAACAGGTGAGATGATAAAGGAAATTGACTCTGAGGAAGGATACAAGTATTTGGGCGTTCTGGAGGCTGATGGCATAAAGAACAAAAAAATGAAGGAATTGTTAAGAACTGAATACATTCGGAGAGTAAGGAGCGTATTGAAGTCACATCTGAACAGCAGAAATGCCATAAGCGCAGTAAATTCCCGAGCTGTGTCTATTATTAGGTACAGTGCGGGAATTCTGAGATGGAATGTTGCTGAACAAAAAGAAATGGATAGGAAGACTAGGAAGCTATTGACTATCTACAACATGTTCCACAAGAGGAGTGATGTCGATAGACTCTACCTAAGGAAATCTGAGGGTGGAAGAGGTCTTATCAGCATAGAGGACTGTGTTCAGATGGAGAAAAACAACCTATACAAATACGTGACCTATAGTAAGGAGCCAATGCTCAGAACTGTACTGAAGGAGGGGACAGTAGGCCAGGGGATGTCCAAGGAGGAAATAACATCAAGGAGGAAGAGCAGCCTTAAGGGAAAATCCCTTCATAGTACCTTCTTTGAGAAAACTGAATTTAGAGATCCACAGACATGGAACTGGTTGAGAAGAGGAGACCTCAAAAAGGCTACAGAAGGAATGCTAATGGCTGCGCAGGAGCAGGCCCTCAATAACGAAGTGGTTGAAGCACCATATCTACAAGGAGGAGGCTATCCCACTGTGCAGGATCTGTGGAGAGAGAGAGGAGACTGTGGCTCACATTGTGTCCGAGTGTAAACACCTAGCCCAGACCCACTATAGGGGCTGGAGACACGATGTGATGGGCAGGGTGATCCACTGGCACCTGTGCAAAGTAAACAATCTACCACATTCTGAGAAATGGTATGAGCATAGGCCAGAGGCGGTGATGGAGAACAGTCAGGTGAAGGTGCTGTGGGATTTTAGGATACAGACGGACAAAAAACTGGAACACAATAGACCTGACCTGTTGGTTGTGGACAAAGAAAAAAGATCGTGCCTGATTGTGGATGTGGCCTGCCCGTTCGACACGAGAGTGCAAGAGAAGGAGAGGGAGAAAATTAACCGATACCAGGACCTAAAGTGGGAGGTGAAAAGGATTTGGAACTGCCACGAAGTCAAAGTGATCCCGATTGTCATAGGCGCACTGGGGACTATCTCCAAAGGTTTCCAGGGATGGTTAAAGAAAATCGGCCCCTTCACGCTTTTTGGAACGCTTCAAAAGGCATGCTTGCTTGGAACAGCAAGAACCCTCCGATACGTCCTGAATATCTGAGGCTGCAGGTAGTGGCTTGATATTCAATCCAACGGACTTTCCAGTTAACCAACATCAATGACTGAGATTCAAGGAATAATAATACTAATAATAATAATAATAATAATAATAATAATAATAATAATAATTGTTTCTACTTTTGGCACAAGGCCAGCAATTACCCAGTGTATTTCTGGTACTTTATTTTATCGACCCCGTAAGGATGAAAGGCAAAGTTAACCTCGGCGGGATTTGGACTCAGAATAATAATAATAATAATGAAATATTGTGTACAGTACTCAGGTGCACTACAACTCATCAAAAAGTATATGTATAGTACATAGGGTAATGTACAAACGTCAGGAAAATGAACAGTGCATGAGTCATGATATACACATGTGTGCATGTGTATGGAAGGGGTACATCAGGTGTAGTTTTGGCGTATTTCGGGAATCATGACTGTTTTAAAGGATGCAGTGTCTCGGCAGCTAACAACTGACGCAGGTAGTTTGTTCCATGCTTCAACAACTCTGAGCGTGAAAAAATGTTTACGAAAGTCATGGGGGCTGTGTTGTTCTGATTTTGTAGGCATGTCCACGTATGTTAGACACATGGAGATCAAAAAGGTGCTCAGGGTGGTTGTTGGCGAGATGGTTAATAACTTTGTGGGTGTTTAACAAGTCCATTGCCAGACGTCGGAGCTTCAATGAACCCATGCCCAGGGAAGCAAAGCGTTCAGAGAATGGTAGGTGTCTGATGGAGGGCATGCGCTTGGTTGCACGTCTCTGAACAGTTTCCAGGAGGTCAATGTTCTGAGCAAGATAGGGGTTCCAGACTGATGATGCGAATTCCAAGTGTGGTCGTACCATAGCTGTATACAGCTTTAAATAGATGGCTGGAGAGCGGCTAACCAAGGTCTTGCTGAGTGATGCCAAGACACCCTCGGCCTTCTTGACAATCTTAGAGACATGCTTTGTCCAACGCAAATCGCTGCTAACAGTAATGCTCAGGTCACGTTCACAAGAGGACTTCTTGATATCAGTGTTGTGGAGGGAATATGTGGATGCTGGATTTTTCCTCCCAAAATGCATGGTGGTACACTTGTCCACAGCCAGCTTCAGTTGCCAGTCTGTGATCCATTGGAAAGACACATCCAACACTTCATCAACGCCTGCTCTTCTCTGACTACAACCAAAGAGACAGAATCAGAGTATACGAAGGAGCAACGGAGAAGTATAAGACCCGCATATAACTGGGCATGAAAGGAATTTGCCCATTATACATGAACAAATCATGGAATAGCTTAGATAGGACTAAACATATGATAGGAAGAGCCACCTCATGGTACGACAATCAGAGATACCAGATTGTCATGTTCGTGGACACTACCCCTGGAGGTAAATTAGCTAACCAGTGTAAAAAGGCCCCGAGAAAGACCGTCTTAAAAATTAAGGTCGTAGAAAAGCCAGGAACTACTATAAAATCCCTGATCAGCAAAACATACCCTTTTAAGGAAACTCACTGTACTAATAGGAAATGTAAAGTAACCTCGCGGATAAACTGTAAAACTAGAAACGTAGTCTATAGCATAATATGTACAGAGGGTACTTGCAGAAATATGACAACATAGGCGAGACAGCTTGTAGCATAGGTGAAAGGAGAGACCAACACTGGGGTGGAACTAAAAGGACGAACAAACGGTTCAGTACTATACGAAAACGCCAGACAACAGCATGACGGTAACATAGACAACATAGAAATTAAAATAATATATAAACATAGAAATGACCCAGCCGATAGGCTAATCAGAGACGAAAGTAAAATAGAATTTAGAAGGCCGAAGCTAAACAGAAAAAATGAATGGAATAACAACAACACCCAAACAAATAATACTGACCTAAGAGGAATATAAATAATTAAATAAATATATACACACAAGCACAATAACAACAAACATATATAAACACATACTAGTAAACTAATAGAATACAATAACCAACACACAGTCACCCAAAAACGCAACACACACCAAACACTATACACACACGCCAACGCATGCGCAAAGAAGAAGACAAAAAAAAAAATAACATATTAAATAAAGATGGCGTAGATATACAATACAACAGGAGGAACATAATAATAGCACCAAGGACGACGCTGCAGATGTGCAACGAAAGAACTTTGTTAGATTATATATATGTATTTGTGTCTATATTATATCTGTATTTTTTTACCGTTGGTCAGTCATTGTTAAACATTGAGGACCGAATAAATTAACTGATATATAAGATACAGAAGCGAAAACCAACCAAACTGTGAGTGTGCCCTGTTATTAATTCTGGCAATATTATTACAAAATTACAACAATATGACCCTCCCCAAGTATAACAATATACATATATATATCACAGAAAAAAATAGAATCAGTGTTCCGACGAATGGAATTTATTGGACATATTACAATCGTATTACGATTTTGATATGTCCAATAAATTCCATTCGTCGCAACACTGATTCTCTTTTTTTTCTTTGATATCATACACTGCTCTATGAGAGCATCGAGTGCTCATACGGCCTACCGCATACGGACTCTTTAGGCATCCAACACCAATTATATATATGTATAAATTGAAGGCGTGTGGCTGAGTGGTTAGAGAATTGGATTCGCAATCGTGAGGTTGTGAGTTCGATTCCTGGACCAGGCGATACGTTAAGTCCTTCAGCAAGACACTTTATTTCACGTTGCTCCTTCTACCTGGAGTTGCGACCGATAGATAGTATTAGCAATTGGAAAGACCAATAGAAACATTGTTTCCTCAGTTCGATTTGACGAAAGTCGATCGTCTTTTTATATATATATATATATATATGTATATATATATACATAAAACTCTTCTTTACTAACACATTGAACCACAAAGGTGCTGAAACGAAGTTATAACAATGTATTATAATAACGAAGAGAAACAAGAATGAAATGAGGAAACTATATGCATTGTAACCTACCTTTCTGTTCCGAAATAAATTTAGCTTTAAATCCACGAAAATGTGCTTTATCGTTTGTGATGAATGTTATGTACATTTTTCTGCCTGTACTGATAAATTCGGGGGTTTCAATTCCGCACCACGAACCAAGCTTTGGGCTACGGGGAGTGCCACCTATACACAAATTAGAAATATGAATTTGATAAGTACATTGTTTAACTGTGCAATGAAGTATTTAATAGTCAATCTATAATACGGGATATGTCAGACTGAAAACTAGATGATGAAACTTTCTGTCTAGCCTTCCTCTCATTAATCAATCTAATCAATAATATACGATTTCTGGCTAGATTGAACTATTATTGCCCTAATAATTTTAAACTCATTCTTTTACTAAATGCAGATTTGATCATGTACACAAGACCATAATTGTGTAATTTATTGTCCAGTAATTGGATATATATATGTGTCAGATTCTAAGAAATAATACACTCCGTCAATTTTGACAATTTAACCTACGGTTCTTCATCGGTTGAAATGGTGAGCAGTGGAAACGTCAATCTGTGAATAGCAATGAAAACTTCAAATGCAGAAGGCGTATTGGAAAGGAACATTCTTTTCACTAACTAGTTTGTCGTATGAATGTCGTATGAGTGAAACAGAATTTGAATGTGAAGCAACTACTTACCGTCGTATACATGAACAACATCCTTAGAACAGTCAGTAGAATTCTCCATTTCTGTATCAAGTACTTTTAGCTTAACAATTTCCAGAGAATCATCAGTTGTGATCAACCAGTTACAGGATAAACTACTGCAGAAAACAATAAAAATAGCCCGGCGGTCATATCATTGGTCTCTTTAAAGATGTGATAGATACATACAAATTACATAGTGAGAGTAATCGATGAAAACTTCTCCAAAACTTTACTGCTATTTAAATTGTTGATTTTGAAACGAAAGCAAACATTCATAATATATATGTAATAATATTACTTTTGACATTTTGAGTCCTTTAATAGTAGTTTGTTTCTAGTTTATAGCAAGATATAATATATATATATATATGTGTGTGTGTGTTTGTGTGTATGTGTGTGCCTGTGAGTGTGTGTGAGTGTGTGCGTGTGCATGTGTATGTGTGTGTTTGTTTGTATGCGTGCGTGTTTATGTGAGTAATTCCTCAAGTGGTGGAATTGAAGCGTGAATACAAACTTTCCTCTTTGGAAAACTAATCCCGATGTTTCACAGAAATGTGAGATATATTTCATTTTATCTTAAATAGAATCATGCAAGATTAGATGTAAGTAAAAAAAAAACATATTTGTTATATAATGGGGAATACATTGTAATCTCTTGTTGTCAGTGTTAAATGCTGACTTTGCTGATATCGATTAAATGAAAATGTTGAAATAACAAAATGCGTTTTAGAGGAACATCGACCAAAGAATTAACATCGAATTGTATTAAATTAGGGTTTTTTTCTGTAGACAGTAAAGATTGGAAGTAAATTGACTAACTCGGTTGTGTGTCTTTTAGTAAGATATGTGAAGAATTATTAGAAATATTAGAACATTGGTTACAATGCTTTGTAGTATTTATTTCGTTTTCATTTTTCTTTTTGTAACTTTCTTCTTCCTTTTTCATTTCTGAGTTCAAATATCATCAAAATAAACTTTACTCTCCATAATTCTTGTCAGGATCAAATGCCATCCTAAAGAAAGGATTGATTTTTCTCTATCTATCTCCATTTCTCTCACATTGTGAGCAATACCGTACAGCTATTGTTTGCAACCGTTTAGGCTCATGTCAGTCTTGCTTGAGCAAAAGCATTCCAGCCGTGATCATTTAGTCTATTATATATATTTGACTAGATTGCTTACACGCCAAACTATTATAAAATCCATTTCACAATCATGAGGTTTCGGATTCGATCTTATTTTGTGACAAAGGAAACAGAGGAATTTTAATATAGTTTCACGTAGATTCAGAGCTTCTTATTGCAACTGGGCGGATATAATCTGTGTAGCATCATATAGGATATATAGTATCTGTAATTCAAAGGTCTAGCCGTTTTAAACAATAAGTGCTGCTGATTGTCTATTCAATACATAGTCTCTTACATATATGTATAATAAGTAGGTGACTGAGTTCATCGTAAAAGATTGCAGACCAGATGATTTGTTCATAATTCTGTTCAATCAAGACTGACATTAGTCTAAAGAGCAATAACAGTGAACATAGTAACTAAGTCTCCATCAATTCCTGTATATCATTTTAGAAACATAAACGTGATGAATATAGCTGACATGACTTTGAGCATAGGTCTGCGTGATAAAGTATAATTGGAATGTAAACAACATCAACAAAAAAAGCTACAACTGCAGCGTCACCAACTCGCGGTTGCAGTTCTGGAGTTAAATTGATTACTAAAAAATGTATATGCTAGACATTCTCATTTGAAATAATATTTAAGAAAAAAGCAATCAAAATAGATATCATTCTGACTAGTTCATCCTCTTTAACTAGAAAGAGAGAGAATCTACTTCATAGCTTACTATAAAATAGATTAAATCCTCTCAAAGAGCAAAGTGATTAAGAATCAAAATCACGCTGTAGGCAAAATTAACCGTATGTTACTTTAACATCAGTAGGAGCGGTTTCAATAATTTATGTTGACGGTTTACACTTTTTTCTATCGTAAAAATGAATATCTGATGAATATGATGAAAGAGGTATATTTATTTCTCGCTTTGCTAGATTTCGATAGATTAGACAAAGCTGCAAATTGGCAACAAGAGTAAGAAACCTGAACAGAACATAAAACTTACATATTTCAAAAGCCGTAATAGTTTTCGTCAGCTACAATGTAGTAGCGTGAGTATTGATTAAATAATTGCGCACTGAAAACTATTTTGTATCAAGTAACACTGATATATTTATTCAATCCATATTTTTGCTGGGCAATGAAGAACACTACTTATAGGTTTACATCATTCTTTATATATTTTAAACAATATCAGGTGTAATATGAGATTTAGGTCTCATTTCTAGAAAGGGGATAAAGGAACATCGTCGAATCTATCAAATATATGTGCAACGGATTGTTGAATCATGATGATACCTTTGTATCTAACAGTATATATCTAAAACTACATCACATATTGTGTCCTATAAGATACAGTAATGCTTTTTAACAGCTCAAGCGACCATATAAATGCTGTGTTGTGTTTTGTGTGTGCATGTGCCTGAATGTGTGTGTGTGTGTGTTTTGTGTGGGTGGTGTGTGTGTGTGTGTGGGTGTATATGTGTGTGTGTGTGTGTGTGTGTGTGTGTGTGTGTGTGTGTGTGTGTGTGTGTGTGTGTGTGTGTGTGTGTGTGTGTGTGTGTGTGTGTGTGTGTGTGTGTGTGTGTGTAATATAATATAGTAGATACACCCTTTCTATGGCATATACCACATCAGACAAAACGGTCAAACGAAAGAGATAGAAAACTAAAGGAAATGAGTTACTTACTCAAGGTAATTGTCTGGATAATAAGGAGAAGTAATAGTTTGCCAGCTGTAAGGATGGGACGTATATGACGTCGTGGCAGTACATATTTTGCTACCTGCAAAGGGAAAAAAACAAAACATTAAACATTAACATTAAATCCGTAGTGAGGGAGAATCAAGAAAACTATGTCTGATTTATTTGGAAACAATATAAACAAGGGCTAGAATCCCAAAATACAAACCTATTAAAATGGTACATGTATTTAGGTGGAAAGTGATCTTTATCCGAATACCTAATCATGAAATAGTTAGACTGGTGTGTCGACCCGATAATATCACTAGATTGAAATTGATTAAACATGGAATTCAGTTAAATACAGGGATTGTGTCCCTTGCATCGTTTACCATAATTAGTTTATTATAATTAATTACTGTCCGCCCTCACCGTGAGTGTAGTTTTCGTTAATTATATATTTTGTTTCATTAAATTAAGTATTATACCTTACATATTTCAATCCATTTTTTATGCGGTAGGCATTCAGAAATATTCTCTTTCAGCAATTTAAATTTAAAGTTGATGAAATGAAACACAAAACACGGTGAGCTAGAGTAACATAGTATATAGAAGTAGCCATATTATTTATTCTGCTAAATTTAGTATTTGAAGATTGAGTAAATTATTGCAAGATTTTAGTGTATTTTCAATAAACTAAAAGTGTTAGGGTTTGCATGCCTTTTTCAAAGTTAATGGTGATAAAGCGAAAGTAACATGAGATTCAAAACCGTACTGTTGTTATTTTTATCACCTAATCAACACTATTCAGGCAAAAAAGGGACCATTTAGAACATTTTATATCAGGGCCTACAATACACAATATATTTTTATTTAGAAATACGACTGCAGGAAACACATCAAAGGATTGTTCTGCATCTTAAAATCTTAAAATCTTAAATGTATATACAGCAGGATCTCCTGTATATTATAAAGAACAGACAAATTTTGTTGAACTGAGAATTTCCTAGCAACAACTAAACAAAGTTTCATCCAGATGGTTTTGCAATCTAAAACTAAAAGAGAAAATGAAGGATATAACCCTAATAAATTCAATTTATCGGAAATCTTTAATATAGGCAAGGCAAATGGGATAGGATCTTTAACACAAAACTACATATTCCGGTTTTTGTTTAAGATGTAAGATTTGAGGGAATCTTGGCAGTTTTTCTAGCAGCTGGATCGGTGACATATAATCTTCTTTGCCGGATTCTTAATTCTTGTTTTTTGGTGTGTTTTCTATATGACGAAGGGTTAATATTAAAAGTATCAATAAGAAGTAAATTAATAAAATTAAGTTAAACAGAAATATCCTCCTTTAATAATTTGTTCCTATTTCGAGGTTAATGAAGATTAAAACAGTAAAGTTAACTAGAATTACATATATTTATATATTTGTGTCAGAATTCAACACTATTTATATAAGATTAATTGACTTAAGAAAGATTCTCGATTTTCATCCATAAATATGCCTGAGTATTTGATACTGGCAGCATTGTATGTATTTTATTTATCTTAATTATGTTATCTACCACTGGATCCAACTTAAGGTAGCCTTTCACATATCATATACAAAGATTTTAGCATTACATAGATGCATGTATATACATCCAAAATTTCCATATGTTAATGTGTTTATGTGACCCCTACAGTATTTACTTGTCATTCTTTTTACTTAAGGAAAAGTTTATTTTCTGTGTTCAGCTGTACTTTTTTCTCATTACTTTCTACGTTTTCTATATACTTCAAATATCATGTCATATCACTGTAACATTCTTCATTTTATTCTAAATAACATGAACCCTGTGCCACAACACATTTGTTCCTTAATATCTGCAGAAAATATACGAATAGTCAAAAGATAATAGTAACGTCCTTGTCGTTTATCTATTAATGTTAAATCATCGCAGCGCCACTTCCCATAAAAGCCTTTCTGGTACATTTTTTTGAATGAATCTCTATTTTCACTGTACCTCTTCCATTTTGCCTTCCATTTTTCGTGGGGGTGAGGGGGAGGGGCAGCGTAAGTAAGGACAGGATCTTAGTTGGAGAAATATTGGTCTGCGGCACTGCGTAATTTTGTCTCATGGCTGTAAATATTTCATGATTGTTTTTCTATCAAAGCTACTGAATAAATTTAACAACTTTTGACTATTCTCAAATGTATCACTTATTTTGTTTCTCTTCAACTACACACACAACTTCCACTTTCCTCTATACATTGTATAATAATTAATCAGATCATTTTATAAATGTGTGATATTAATCTGTAAGGGTGTGAAGGTAAGAAGCTTGATTTTATCAAACCCACTGAGGTTAAAATATTCCTTGTTCATAAAAGATATCACACATTTATTGTGAAAATCTTTCTCAATATACCCAACAGTCTCGCTCTATCTCTTTATCCCACTCTAATTCACTAAATTCTTTTTCTCCGTCTCTTCTCTCTTTTACTCTACCTCTCTCTATCTTACTATATATTAAACACAATGATTTAAACAGGATCGATTAAGCGAGGTATAAAATACAGCTGCATCACGAAACGACAGACACGGCCAATAAAAACAATACAAATAACAGCAGAAGACATGACAACAAAGCAATGACAATAACAACTACAATAATAAAGATAACAGCAACACATGCAAACCACAAATAACATTATCTTATTAAACGGAATATTATTTTCTCTACGTTGTCAAATTCGTTTATTTTCTAGAAAATGATGAATTGAAAGTCACTGGAAAAGGATATAGGGGGAGAGAATCATTGAAGGTGAAAAAGAAAGAGAAAAGGAGAATATTTAAAGAGAGAACAGAAGGGAAAGAGAATTCGAATGAGTTGTTGACAGAGATATATAGGAGTTGAAATAGAGCGAGTGATGCGGATAAAATGCTGTTTTGAACTAAACAGCTGCTAGCAGTTAAGATATTGATCTTCCATTGTTAGCACCTATTTCTGGTCGGTTAACTCGAAACTAAGACCAGAGAAGTCGCCCCAAGAGGATTTATTTGAGAGACGTCAAAACGTTAAAAGATGAGATCACTAAGTTTTATGGCTTATCTAATCCATCGTTAAATCTGTGGAATTTCGTCAGCTAAATCCAATTCTCGCCTAGACGAAATATATAGTTAACTGTTTAGAGTTAATTATCTATACATGTCTCTTTCGATGCTAAGTTCCTATTAATCATTTACCAATGTGTTTTTCTCTTCCCCTTCACTTCTTCTCTATGCACACAGACAATCCCTCTCTTCCTCCCTCCCTCTCTTCCTCTCTCCCTCTCTCTCTCCCTCTCTTATTATTTTAAGTATTCCCGTTCTATTTTTACTACCGTTATAAAATCACACAGGCAAATACTTGTGTTGAAATTAAATGAACCATTAAGTGCATCACACTGAACTAACCACTTAATGTATGACTTTCATTGCAAAATAGCCACTTTATTCTTCTTCCCGATTCATTCTCCTTCTTAATTCCTCTCATAGGAACACCACTCTACATCTGCGCTCCAGATATCATGCCACTCCATAAATTGCAATTTAAGAACATTAAATTCGAAATGTCTAAATTTATCCTTCCTATCGAATATAGCACCTTTAGGGAATCCTTCCTGTGTATATAATACTACACATTCACTCACGATTTTGCAATCAACATTTAAATAAAAATTCTAGGAAAGTCATTAAAGAAAACATAAAATTTGGCCACAATCAAATATCATCTAAATGAAAAAAACATTATGATCATCAATTTGATCATCACCACGATCATCACCGTCATCATCATTGTTTACATCGTGATCATGATGAACATATTTATGAACAATAACAACAGCAAAACACAATATGTAGTTTTAATTATCTTAATTATGTTATCTACCACTGGATCCAACTTATGGTAGCCTTTCACATATCATATACAAAGATGTTACCATTACATAGATGCATGTATATACATCCACAATTTCCATATGTTAATGTGTTTATGTGACCCCTACAGAAATAGAAACACAAACAAAATGCATTTAGTTGAAGTAGCGTTGAAATAAATAAATCAATTAATCCTTCCAGATAAATAACGTGCCTTCAATTTTATTAGAAGTCGTAAATAGAGGTTCATAGCATTGAACAGAATTCGCAATCTGGTTTCAGTTCCTGGTTGTATATTTTCCTTTAATTCCCACATACATGTCAGGTGCCACTTAGAAAGATGCTTGTGTGTCTTAACATCCCGTGGTTTGTTTACAGCTCATGACGTAATACTATATGATGAACCAATAATCACAACGAACCATTAGGTAATCAATCTCATAATGACGTGATAGGCATAACAACGGAGAGCTGAGCTCTATCTCACAGCAGCAACTTAGGAAGCAATTTTTATAAAGTGGCGCGTGAGAACAGGGAGAGCTTGTTTTTGCATGATTGTGTAAGTGTGTATTTACTAGAATTTGAATTTCAGATTGAAACCATCTCATTTCACTCATGAGTGCATTATATTTGTTAAAATGAAGAAAGTTCCAATTAAAACCAACGAGCTAGTAAATTTACATAACGCTCAAGTTGTAAGAAATAGCAGCTAAATTACACTTAAATGTTCCCTACCGTTTGAAAAAAGGACACATTGGATACTATTATCCTAGACAAACTTTGCATGAAACCAAAGGAAAGGGTATTCAATGCTAAATTGTCTTTAATAATAGGCTACATTCGTTCAATACGGACCAGGATCTAGGAGCACTAATGTTCTACAACAAAGACAAAATCAAACAGAGAAGAGCCAATTGGTTAACATAGAAGGATCATACCTGTAAAATATTGGAACAAAAGGTTGCTTGATCAAACCTGATTGAAATAGAATGAACATTCCTTCGTCGAATTTGACGACGAGTGCTCGAGTTGTACGATGAATGAAGCAGCCTGCCAGTCAACATAACATTATATGGCTGAGCATTCCACGAATACCTCTGCGTTTAACGTAAATCTGAGCGTGATTCAGAATGACAAAATGCGGCACTTGTCCTTGTCCTTTTGAAATAGATACAGTCCATTCGACTGTTATGTACGAGTCAATCGACTACCCAATTTCTCTCTGAAAGCTCGGAGCTAAATGTACCCAACGCCATGCAATGTGATCGAAACCCAGACCTAATCAGTACAACGAAAATGCCTTAAATATTCAGTTATGCTGCGTCCACATCAGGTCTGAGTGGGGTATAAATTCAACACGGAAAAGCACTTTGGTTAATGCAGTTCTAGATATATTATGTTTGAATAAAATAAATCAAAGACAGAAGTCACAACTGAAACACTGTTAATCATAGCTCTACTTAATCAGGGTCACCACAAGAACATGAAAGTCAACGATAAAATCCAAAACAACAACAACAATAGCAGCAGCCGCAACAACAACAGCGAATCTATATTTTCCATGAATAGACATTATAAATCAACATCCATTTTTTTTCCAGAGGTTAAATTGCAATTTATGGTAGAGCTGACTGTTACATTTAGTTGCCAGTTCAAATATCGGATAAATGTGGGCGATACATTCTCCCCAGTATTGTAGAAAAACACTGTATGACGTCTACATATATTTGATGTCAACATTTACGTATTCCACACTGGCAAATTGGCAGTGTCATTTGAACGTCGAATAGAAAGTTTTAAGATATTCAATCACCTCCCTGTGCTCTGAATTCAAAACGCAAACAAGCCAACTTAGTTTTTATACTTTTGGGGTCGATAAAAAAGTATCTCTCTGGTAGTGGAGTTGATTCTTCCTCTTTATCTATTTCTGTGTTATTCTCTGTCACTTTCTCTCTCTCTGGAAGAAATCGAATATGTTTAGACAATAGGGAGGGCTTCACCAGGTTACAAATCCCCGAGTGGCGTCGTATGTCAATACGCACCCCTACGATTACATCAGGATTCATGGGTCGGATAGAGAGAGAGAGAGAGAGAGAGAGAGAGAGAGAGAGAGAGAGAGAGAGAGAGAGAGAGAGAAATGTATTTTATCACCAAACAACGAAGATATGGTTGAAAGAAACATCGGACGATTCGTGTATAATGTAATTAACTGGGTAAAATTAAAATTAAAATCCACACTCATAAAATGTCAGAAGGGATAGAGGTTAGTAGGTTGGATCTCCATTGGTTCCAACGACGAATGTTCTGCTTGTTCTATCATCGGAATTGCCTGCTAATGAAATTAACATGAATAGGACTAAACGCACCACAGGTACAGGTACCCTTAACGTAGTCCTCATAGAGATTCAACGTAGTCGGAAAAGGTGATACTTTGAATTATAAGTACAATTGTTATTGACATATCAGTGCCCCTGAGAAACGAAATTTAAAGTATTTTGCTCAAAGCAGCAATGCGCTGACGAACGTGAGCCAAAAACTCTAGCCATAAAGGTACGCGCTTTAACTAGAAGTGGTATAAGTAAATATGCATGAGAGAGGAAGAAAAACAAGGTGAGAGCTGAGATATAGATAGGGAAAGACATACTTTGCTAAGACGGAAGAGAAAAGTTTTCACGGGGAGATAAACATTTTGTAGCCACAAATCTTGTGTAGATAAACATACAATCGAATCTAAAATTCAAAATATATACGCTATTAAATGCAGAATATAACAACGTGAGTGAAAAAAAGCACTTTGTAACTTTACATTAAAATGTACAACAGAGTAACTTATACCTATGCGTGTGAATGTCTTTGCTGGTTACTATAAAAAAAAGTAACCCGAAACAAAACAAAATATTTTGCAGCATCATATTTCTCAGAGGAATTACATTTGATTGACAGCAAAGTCGCCTGCATGGGACTGTTGTAAAAACAATTAATGCTATTAAACTTAATAAGATATATCGTTATAATGCACACACATTATAATGCTAATTAAAAAGAGAATATAGGGATTGTAGTTAATATATGCATTTATTAACTAGAATCCCTATATTCTCTTTAAGATCCCATTAAGTGTGAAAGCAGCGATTATTTGCTTAAAATTTAGACTTCACAGTTATTGTTATTACCATATATGTATGTATATATATATATATACATATATATATATATATATATATATATATATATATATATATATATATATATATATATATAAGTATGTACACGTACATACATATATGTATACAGACGTACAGTAGTATGTATATATATATACATACATGCACACATATATATATATGTACGTATGGATTCACCGAACATTTATTATAATGTTCGGTGTGTTTGTAAACAAACATCCCGTTTTAAGCCGTAGAGTCTAGCAACCATCGTTGCTCGTTTAATACGGGATGTTTGTTTACAAACACATCGAGCATTATAATAAATGTTCGGTGAATCCATACGTACATATATATATATGTGTGCATATATATATACATACTACTGTACGTCTGTATACATATATGTATGTACGTGTACATACATATATTTAAGTAACAGCCGTACTAAGAGTGGGAAATGAAATTTCGTTTCATTTTTTCCGTTTATCGTTTTCGGTGCACCCGGCTGATTAACGCACTCGATATGCAAATAGGGCTACTCAGCCGTTAATATGCATAAGGTAAGTATATACGTTCTACAATCTGGCAGGAAGGTATACGTTGCTGACGATAGCTAATAAGCTTGAAACTAGTACAGCGTTCCTTTGTCAGTGTTGAACAAACGAGCAGCGATGGTTGCTAGACTCTACGGCTTAATACGGGATGTTTGTTTACAAACACATCGAGCATTATAATAAATGTTCGGTGAATCCATACGTACATATATATATATATGTGCATGTATGTATATAAATATATACATATACATACTACTGAACGCCTGTATATATATATGTATGTACGTGTACATACTTATATTTAAGTAACAGCCGTACTAAGAGTGGGAAATGAAATTTCGTTTCATTTTTTCCGTTTATCGTTTTCGGTGCACCCAGCCGATTAACCCAGTGGATATGTAAATTGGGCTACTCAGCCGTTAATATGCATAAGGTAAGTATATACGTTCAACAATCTGGCAGGAAGGTATACGTTGCTGACGATAGATAATAAGCTTGAAAATAGTACAGCGTTCCTTTGTCAGTGTTGAACAAACGAGCAACGATGGTTGCTAGACTCTGCGGCTTAATACGGGATGCTTGTTTACAGACTCACCGAGAACTATAATAAATGTTCGGTGAATCCATACGTACATATATATATATATGTGTGTATGTATGTATATATACATACTACTGTACGCCTGTATACATATATAAATGTACGTGTACATAATTATATTTAAGTAACAGGCGTACTAAGAGTGAGAAATGAAATTTCCTTTCATTTTTTCCGTTTAACGGTTTCGGTGCAACCGGCCGATTAACCCACTCCATATGCAAATTAGGCTACTCAGCCGTTAATATGCATAAGGTAAGTATATACGTTCAACAATCTGGCAGGAAGGTATACGTTGCTGACGATAGCTAATAAGCTTGAAACTAGTACAGCGTTCCTCTGTCAGTGTTGAACAAACGAGCAACGATGGTTGCTAGACTCTACGGCTTAATACGGGATGTTTGTTTACAAACACACCGAGCATTATAATAAATGTTCGGTGAATCCATACGTACATATATATATATGTGCATGTATGTATATAAATATATACATATACATACTACTGAACGCCTGTATATATATATGTATGTACGTGTACATACTTATATTTAAGTAACAGCCGTACTAAGAGTGGGAAATGAAATTTCGTTTCATTTTTTCCGTTTATCGTTTTCGGTGCACCCAGCCGATTAACCCAGTGGATATGTAAATTGGGCTACTCAGCCGTTAATATGCATAAGGTAAGTATATACGTTCAACAATCTGGCAGGAAGGTATACGTTGCTGACGATAGCTAATAAGCTTGAACATAGTACAGCGTTCCTTTGTCAGTGTTGAACAAACGAGCAACGATGGTTGCTAGACTCTACGGCTTAATACGGGATGCTTGTTTACAAACACACCGAGAACTATAATAAATGTTCGGTGAATCCATACGTACATATATATATGTGTGTATGTATGTATATATACATACTACTGTACGCCTGTAAACATATATAAATGTACGTGTACATAATTATATTTAAGTAACAGGCGCACTAAGAGTGAGAAATGAAAATTCGTTTCATTTTTTCCGTTTATCGGTTTCGGTGCAACCGGCCGATTAACCCACTCCATATGCAAATTAGGCTACTCAGCTGTTAATATGCATGAGGTAAGTATATACGTTCAACAATCTGGCAGGAAGGTATACGTTGCTGACGATAGCTAATAAGCTTGAAAATAGTACAGCGTTCCTTTGTCAGTGTTGAACAAACGAGCAACGATGGTTGCTAGACTCTGCGGCTTAATGCGGGATGCTTGTTTACAAACACACCGAGCATTATAATAAATGTTCCGTGAATCCATACGTACATATATATATGTGTGCATGTATATATATATATACATACTATTGTATATCTGTATATATATATATGTATGTACGTGTACATACTTATATTTAAGTAACAGCCGTACTAAGAATGGGAAATGAAATTTCGTTTCATTTTTTACGTTTATATATATATTTATATTAGTAAAAGGAAAACAAAATGGTGACAATTTTTTTTCCCCGTGAAAAATAGTTTAATTAGGAATAATTATAAATTAGTAATTGTTTCTACTTTAGGCACAAGGCCAGCAATTATCCAGTTCAGTACTGGGCCTGAAAATCCGCCTCTTCATTGCTGTATGGGTCTGAGACTTGGACACTGACCAAGAAACTCACTCAGATGGTGGATGGGTGCTACACGAGAATGCTGAGGATGGCTCTGAACATTAATCAGTATACACTGAGGATGAAAAACTCAGAGCTGTATGGGAGCATCCCAAAAGTCAGCTCAAAATGACACAGAGGAGACTGAGGTTAGCTGGACATGCTCACCGACATCCAGAGTTGACATTGCACTCAGTACTCCTTTGGGGGCCCCTACATGGACACACTAGAAGAGAAAGACCAAGGTTAACGTATGTTGATGCCCTAAGGACAGACACTGGTCTTTTGGAGATGCAGGACATGGCAGCGATAATGAGGGACAGAGACCGCTGGAGAGAACTCGTCCATGGATCTCGGGAATTTTATCAGCCTTAGATAGATTACTGGTACTTTATTTTATCGACCCTGTAAGGATGAAAGGCAAAGTTAACCTTGCCGGGATTTGGACTCAGATCGTAAAGGGACGTAACTATGCTGGAAAGCATGGTGTTCGACCCTCTACCGATACTGCCAATCCACCGCCCTAGTGGAATAAGTATAAATTAGTAATAAGTATTGGTTAGTATTCTGTTTTAGTTTTAAGTTTTTACCGGTTGCGTATTTCTAATGCTTTTCAAAAATAATTTTGAGATAGAGCGTCCGTGATGTTTGCTCTAATCTGATCTGTTTTATGTGAAATAAGTGGCTCCAGAGGTATTAAGATTTGGTTGGTTGTTGAATGTCACGTGAATGAGTACTATAAATTCACGCCAATTCGTGTTGCAGAAATATTTGTAGTCAAAACAATTTTGATTGGTCGGAAGAAGTCACGTGAATTTTAACAATTGATTTTGCGCCAAATGTAGGTTTGTCGAAGAGTGTCCTTTTTCGCCTGAAAGATAAGTCTTTTGAGACAAATATGTGTGTGTGTGTAGTAAAGAGGTTCATTGTTGTGATAATGGTCATTAGGGATGTGTGTGTGAATTGCAGTCATGTTGAAAGGTCAACAGTTCAGGTGTGTATTAAGACAAACATGTGTGTGTGCGTGTGTGTGTGTGTGTAGTAAAGAGGTTCATTGTTGTGATAATGGTCAGTAGGGATGTGTGTGTGAATTGCAGTCATGTTGAAAGGTCAACAGTTCAGGTGTGTATTAAGACAAACATGTGTGTGTGTGTGTGTGTGTGTAGCAGAGTGGTTCGTGGTAGAGGGAATAAATTCGGTCAGTAGGAATGTGTTTGTACGTGTGTGGGGGATATTTTAACATGTTGAAATATATTTTTCAGCCCTTGTCTTATACAGAGAAGTCTGTGTGTGCATGTCTGTTTGTATGTTAGTGTACGCGTGTCTATGTGTGTGTGTGTGTGTGTATATGTTTTTTTTGTGTGTGTGTGTGTGTCGATGGACCCTGCAACACAAATTGGTGCGAAATTTATAGTACTCATTCACGTGACATTCAACAACCAACCAAATCTTAATACCTCCGGAGCCACTTTTTTCACATAAAACAGGAAGAATTTCCAAAACTGATCAGATTAGAGTAAACATCACGGGCGCTCTATCTCAAAATTATTTTTGAAAACATTACCGCAACCGGTAAAAACTAAAACTGAATACTAACCAATACTTATTACTAATTTATACTTATTCCTAATTAAACTATTTTTCACTGGGAAAAAGTTGTCAGCATTTACTTTTCCTTTTACTAATATATCACAACTCATGTGTTACACCTTGATTTTTTAATATATATATATATATATATATATATATATATAACGAAGGAAATGTGGTAAGGAACCAGGTGGAACATAACGCACCAAAGTACTCAATAATTAGGGTAGTAAAGTGGGTAATAGGAACGAGTAGGACCCCGACGGCTAATTTAGTCCAGAATTAGCCGTCGAAACGGCTTGAGCTCAGCCGTCGGGGTCCTACTCATTCCTATATATATGTATATATATATATATATATATATATATATATATATATATAAAGTGACAATAAGTATTGCAATTTTTTGTAAACTTTATTACATATTTCAAGTTGTTTCCATATCGATCAGTTCGGGTTTGATCATGTTATCGGATCCCGACTCTTAATCGACGCATTCTACAGCCACTTTGAGGAGACTGCTCCACATATACCAACCCACATTGAGTTATATATGCACACTTCCTAATTCTCCCGTCAACAATGCAGATATGTGCATGAGAGCATATGTTGTGTATAAGATCAGGTGCAAAAAATACAACTTTCATACAGCTGAAGTACTATAAGGTGATTACAGATATGGATCAATGAACACGCAACAATGTAAGCCTCTTGCGTCAAGAAACCTCCTGACAGATGCCGCCACCAAAACAGTGAGATAAGCATAGAAGCGAGTGAAAGGAGTATAGGAAATTTAAGAATTAAGGAGGATGATTTAAGTAGGGAAATGTAAGAATTAAGGAGCTGATTAAAGTTAGAAATAAATAATAGGTCAGAAAAGCACGAGGCAAAATGATTACTATAGCAACCCCGTGCATGCGCATACATTCTCCCAACGCATAGGACCAGTTACAAACGAACGCTCAAATCCTTCGTTAGCACCAGAAGCAACAACAACCAAATTAAATACAATTGAAAAGTGATGCTGAATATACTCTCCACTGAAATCACTTGCAATTCATTGTGCCAAACGCTCAATATAATTGGTAAAACAGAATTTCCTCCGCCTAAAATACAACATAATTTAGACCGACACAAATTGGCTATTTCCACGTTTGTCTTTGGTTATGTCATGTGCATGTGAAAGCTATATTATCTCGGAAGGAATAGGTCTCATTTAAATTATTGCGGCGTTTAATAGTATGTAATATCTATCTGAAGTCGAAAATTGTGCCTTACAAGAAATATGAAGTGACTGCCAATATCTGTAGATATGTTTAATTTAAGCCAGATACGTTCTGCTTCTAAATATACCTCGCAGGTGATTTAGGTGCGGTTTTCTCTACATAAAATAAGTTGTCACTAAAGACAAATTATGTACTGCCTCGATAAGGGGCTGATCCATAGTAAAGCTCGATTTTCGATGATAAATTATTAATTCTCCTACTTATAAATTTTATATTCGCAGGAAATTGTTAAAATGTAGCTAGCTGGTAGTTGGGGGAGGAGGACGAAAAGAAGAAGAAGAAGAAGAAGAAGAAGAAGAAGAAGAAGAAGAAGAAGAAGAAGAAGAAGAAGAAGAAGAAGAAGAAGAACAACAACAACAACAACAACAACAACAACATCATCATCACCAGCAGCAAGAACAACGACAACAACTATAACATGAACATCTTTAACACATCATGTTTCATAAATGATATTTAACGCCGATTGATTCAATCGAAATTAAACAATTATAAAGGAAAATAAATAGTTGATCTCTAAGGAAGGAAGCACCAACAGTCGTACATTACATTCCTATTTACAACACGGAAACTTAATTATATGATTGTGATAAATATATATAATGTAAAACAAATTATTAATAATACTCGATTACAAAAAATCATTAACGTAAACCGCCAATCTAACGAACGTAAATTAAAATAGAATAGGGAAGAATGAAAAGTTATGGAATATCTTTCGCGTGATTACCAACAGAAAACTGGATTAACGTTTCTCTTAGAATTGGAACCGGAAAGAACCGATGATTTTCGTCTATTTCGTATCGTATACAATAAAACTATCACAATAACAAACAGCAATTACAACATTCGTAATTACAACAACGGCCGGAACAATAACGATTAGAGAAATATCAAACATTGACAACAACACCAACACCAGTCAATGAAAATTATGCCCGACTTTTACAATATAGGCATCAACATAACCAAATATACCAACGATAAGCGTACATCGACAACAATACCAACACGCAATAATAATTGTTTCTACTTTTTGGAACAAGGCCAGCAAATTACTCAGTACATTACTGGTACTTTATTTTAACGACCCCGTAAGGATGAAAGGCAAAATGATTTCTACTATAGGCACAAGAGCAACACTTTGGAGAGTGGGGGAAAGTCGATTAAATCGACCCCAGTGAATTACATGTACTTTAATTTGTCGACCTCGTTATGAAAGACAAAGCTAACATCGACGGAATTTGAACTCAGTATAGGGCTTTAATAATAATTGTTTCTACTTTTGGCACAAGGCCAGCAATTATCCCAGTGTATTATTGGTACTTATTTTATCGACCCTGTAAGGATGAAAGGCAAAGTTAACCTCGGCGTGCTTTGAACTCAGATCATAAAGGGCCGTAACTCTTTGCTGTAAACATAGCGTCCGACCCTCTACCGATACTGCCAATCCACCGCCCTATAGGGCCTTAATAATAACAATAATGATTTGTGATTTAGGCACACTGCCAACAATTTTAAGGGTGGGGGGTCGATTAAATCAACCCCGATGCGTTACTGGTATTTTATTTTATTGACTGCGTAAGGATAACAGGGAAAGCTAACATCGGTGGGATTTGAACTCAGAACGTAAAGGGCAATAATAAAAATAATAGCAATAACAACATTAAACATAAAATCAATAAGTTCAATGATTATAACATCATCAACAATATTCATAAACAATATTCAAAACAATAACAGTATCAACAACAATAACAACAATATCGACCGCCTCTGCAATATGAACAACAATAACATCGCCAACATCTATAATAACATAATTCAAAATGAAAGTTCTGGTGACAGCATTTTTGACATATTTATCTCCTTCCGTCGACTTTCCTTACATTACTTTAATAAATATATTCATCTGACCTCGAATATATAAGTAATTATTATCTTTTAAGGCTTCATCATCTCCATCATCTGATTACATCATGCCATTTTATTGTACTGCTCTAAGCGTTATAACCATGAACATCTGACCGGAAAAGTTCTATTTAAAATATTTATTTTCTTTAAAATATACATGACATTATTGTTTACTCGCTCTTCCTTTCAGATATAATTATATTTGAAGTCACTAATTTGAGATTTTCTAATTCGTGGGTTCATTTTGACCAGGCCGCAGGAAGAGGCACAAACAGCGTAAGAGTCTTGAACTCGATTATTAACAATGCTGATATTCATTTTTCGTCAGCTGGGATAGGTTAGGTTTCATTTATCAAAATAAAACAACAATAGACCCGGTATAGCGACGGAATTAATCGTGAATTTTGAGCAAATTAAATCCATTGCATAAATTAAATTTAAATGTAACTTGTGTATTTGTTATTGACCAGGTAGCTAATACATTCATCGGTTGGGCTAGCAAGTAAATGTTTATTAAATTGAAAATGTTCTTTCGTCACACAGTCCGCAGACTTATAAATGATATTTCACCCTCTATGTCTTATTTACTATAAATGAATGAAATAATGAAATATGGTGGTTTTCGAAGAGAAACAAGGCAGAAGGCCAAGGAAAATTGAAGATTGAAGTATCTTTATATATAATTTTGTTATCAAAGAATTATTCATTTTTGAATATTTTTTCTATAAACTCCATTATTTTCGACGAGTATCTCTCTCTCTCTCTCTCGCGCTCTCTGTATATATATATATATATATATATATACTTATATGTGTGAGTGTGAGTGCGTGTGCGTGCGGGGGGGGGGGGGGGGGAGCAGCTGCCTATATGTGCATGAGTGCATGTGTGTATGTGTACATGTGCGTGTGAGCGTGTCTATTTTTCTGTATGTATGTATTCATATGTACGTATGTATTCATATGCTCTGCAGCAAACATTATCCGACGTCACTCCTCAAATTGTATCAGAGTCAGTCATCTATATGTGCAACATATGTCAGTAATTATGCTAAATACTTCTCAGGTTGTTTTGTTTTTCTTTGTATTATCATTTCCTAAGAATATATTGCATTATCTCAGAGGAATAAAAAATATTATCTTTGTTTAAATGAAATTATAAATACATCCTGCATTAATGACAACGCGTTATACGAACTGTACGCGCACACTCTCATATACATTTACCAATGTGAGTAATATGTATATATTATGATATAATGACATATGTATGATTTTGTAGTCAAGTGTGTATATACATTTTATACACATGAGAATATAAGAGACGCCATATACATATAATTATATACATATAAATATATATATGTGAGTATGTCTGTGAGCGTGCGTGTGTGTGTGTGTACGCGCGTGTACACAGACATCAGCGTGGCTGCGTGTAATTGGGAAGTTTTTCCCGTATATTTTTGCAAGTTCTAGTTATGTAAAAAAAAGAAAGACACTTAAAAGTTTACAGTCATTAGTGAATGTATATTATTGAGGAGGTAAGTGCGTAACACTCGGGCGGGCAAAAAGCAAGAAACAAAATAATAAAATGTTTAAACTCCCAACCAAAGAAAAAACTTAAAGTAGAATAGAAGCCCTGGGACACTGCAATGTCATAAGAATGCTATTTCAAGAGTTGCGAGGAAACAAATACAGTAAAAAATATTACATTTCTGCATTCACTGATGGAATCTCTGTGGTAAGTATTTTAATAGCATAATTAATACCAATAATGGTGAACAGATGTTTGCTCAAAGGCAAAGCGAAGGCGCCATAACAAGGCTTTATACGATGTTAGAAATAAGAAACAAAATTCACTGAAATTCACATACTATCCACATGAAGGAATAATATAATAGATATGGTGCGTTGGCATGTGTATAAGCATGTTGATGATGAGATGACCTTATATTACCGATGGAATAAATGCCGGTAACGACAGTGAGATTGGATATGGGGTAACGGGACTAACTCATTTGACGGGGGACATGGGATGTTGCCAACTCGTTTTATAAAATGTTCGCTGCATATATCCTCAGTAGCCCATCGGTTACATAATGAGAGATGCTTGGCTATAGCAAGGGGAACTGCAAAAAGTATATAAAAGCATCAGCGTGGCGAAACAGTTCCTCGACAGGATGAGGGGCAATTAAAACATATAAATAAAATATGATGGTCATATCTGGAACATCATTGATCATATGTCACTATACATGGGTTTCCTTGGATATATGTTTAGTGATATATATATATATATATATAGAGAGAGAGAGAGAGAGAGAGAGAGAGAGAGAGAGAGAGAGAGAGAGAGAGAGAGAGAGAGAGAGAGAGAGAGAGATTACATAAGTATCAAAGTTATGTTTAAATCATTTAATCTCTGACAATTGTTTCTTCCAAACATAAGGTTGGCGCCTCGGAGCATTATCAATGTTTGTACATATAATTAACCTCCTATCTAACTGAAGAATCATACAGATACATATATATTGATGTTGTGGACAACAGTTTCATGTTGACAGGGTGGAATAGATGCGACATATATTATATGAAAATTGGACAATAAATCAAATTAAGATTAAAATTAAAAATTAAAATTTAAACCACAGAATGGTTTCATGCGACAGATAATATAAGAGAATAGTCTAATAATTAAAGAGATAGTACATGCGTTAGTCATATATAAAGGAATGGAACAATCAAATGTATTATGCATATATGAGTACTGTATGGCAATGTATTACATAAAATACAGGTACTTTAAGTGAATATGTTAGTGCATTATGGGGGATGCAATGCGATGATATTTTCTGTAGAGTTCAAATTTGTATGTGTGTAGAATATGAGAGTTACAGATTTCACATCCATTACATATGTTAAGTTCCACCCTGTAAACATGAAACTGTTGTCCACAACATCAATATATATGTATCTGTATGAATCTTCAGTTGAATAGGAGGTTAATTATATGTACAAATATTGATAATGCCCCGAGGACTCCAAGCTTAAGTTTGGAAGAAACAATTGTCAGCGATTAAATGATTTAAACATAACTTTGATATTTGTGTAATCTATATTACTGGTCTGTAAAACACCTGATGTTCTTACATTGAGCTATTTCTCTTACTGGTAATAAGGTAGTAATAAATTACTGACCATCCCTGTTTATAGTTATTTATAGTTTAGTATAGTATATACATAACTATAAATAGTATCTTTAATATTATATATATATATATATATATATATATATATATATATATATATATATATATATATATATATATATATATATATATACATGTATCCCTCAGCAACTATTCAAGGTAACCCATACATACATATGTGTATATATATATATATATATATATATATATACATATATGGGTGTGTGTGTGTGTGTGTGTGTATGTTTGTGTGTCTGTGTTTCTGTGAGTTCGCATACATATAGAGAGGTTTGTATATATATATATAGAGAGAGATAGAGAGTGAGGTGAAGAATTGCAATTTGAATTTTGTGTCAACTTATATTTCATTAAGTCTTTTGTGTCCAATAATAGATGTTACTAGCAGTAAACCCCGGCGTTGCTCGGGACTGTTCAGTAGCTGTGTTAAAGTTACAATGTTAAGTTCCTTTCTTGGATTAAAACCTGTAGAGTCTACAGTGTAGACGTTCATGTGGAACTTTTGATTAATATTCCCTCAACCAACAGTATGCCTTCTGAAGTTAAAAAAGACATAACCATGACCCGATTGTTCAAACAAAAGAGGATGCTGGGGATAAGAACTGCACTGGTAATCTATTAACAAAATTCGAAAATATAAACACTGCAACACTTGTCTCAGAGAAAAACCGCAGCGTAACCAAACTATCAGTTATTTTTAAACAAAGAAATTGGATGGACATGAAAAGCCAAAAAAAAAAAATGCATTATCTGTCTGTTGTTTAAAATCATTGCTTCGAAATGAAAATCTCATAAGGCTTTATTCGAGATCAATGCTTTTTTTACAAAATATTTGCTTGTTTTACGGTGTATTCAAAATGCTTTTTTCAAGTAAAAATATTGTTTTAAAAGACTTGTTAATGGAAATGCAGTAAAATGGAAGCTTAATGTTGAAATTTCAAACACATGAATTTTGCAGGTTAATATTTTGCTGGCCCGAAAGCTGTCCGGGTATTTTTGTACTTTTGCACGCGTCGTTTATTCGTAACGTAAATAGATAGACATAATGACGCCATAAAAGGGAAATAACTCATCTCTCATCTCTATTTATACATTTGAACTGAAAAAATCAATACATTACAAATTCGATTTTGCAATTGGCGTGGGTCGATTTAAACATTTTTTTGACCGATGTCTCCGCCGGACCTTCATCTATAAGGTAGCAATTTCACTGATATTTGAACGTACGGTTTAGGAGGAGATGTGTGCCGATCGTTTTAGTAGACAGACAGACAACCTCAGTTTTATATATGTAGATGTTCAGATATTGGGATATAGTTTAGTTTCTACACCATTCTACACAAATACCACATAAATCTCCTATTACAAAAGGGAGCATAATCTAGGTACTAAAGTGCTTTTTGTTACGGTGTTTATGCTGTTGTAAACATTCAGATGAATTTTCAGTGATCAATTGACCTACAAAAGAGAATAACAAAACCTCCCTCAAATAGCTCCCGACATATTTATAAAGATTATATAGATGCATTTATTACCAGACATAAAAAAATTGATCGCATTTATCTGATTAATCCAGGAAAATCTCGACGTAAATGACATGAAGTATAGAGAAATCGTGGACTGCTTCTCTCTTCCACTTTTCTGAAAGAAACTGCAAACGCTTATATCAGCTGCTTTTTCTTTTCTCACTAAATCATGAAAAAGTGTATCCGGAAAATGGATAACGTGATGGTCATATCTGGAAGCGCATGGCCCAGTGGGAAAGGTTTGGGACTTACGATCATAATGTCGTGGGTTCGATACCTCGGATGGGTTGCGTGTTGTGTTCTTGAGCAAAACACTTCTTTTCACGTTGCTCCAGTATACTCAGCTGAAAATGGGCACCAGCAATAGCTGGAGGGAGGGTTTAATCCTGCGATGGACTAGCGTCCTATCCAGGGTTGAGTCTTGTACTCTCAGTCGCTTCACGCCATGAAACCGAGATAAGCACCGGCCTAACGAACCTTCTGGCTTAAGACAGACTTTACACTTAGACTCATATCTAGAACGTTATTGATTATGTTTGATCACCAATGATCTGGAGCTAAACAACAACAATAGTAACAACAATAACATTTTGTGATATAGTTTTTCAATACACGAAATCATTGTTACTTTTGAATTTTGTTTAAAGAACAGCCTGCAATGCTATTATAACAGCATACACTTTCATTCTCATAAGTTTCGGTGTTCAAATTGCGCTGAAGTTTTAATTTGACTTTCATTTTTCTTCAGGGGACGACAAACACACGTAGTGATTCAACACTCTATAGTTACTTCTTTGCAATATTTCATTATTATATTATTACTAAGAGGGGATACTTGTGTTTCGCAGTAATGCCAATCATGAATATTTAGGGTTCCCCTTCAGAATTGTAGCGTTTCCCTTCATTTCCTTTCTCTACTAATTTTTACCATGTATCGATTGTATAACCCATCACACTACCACCACCACTACCACTATCTTCATTTAAATTTTCCCTTGTAATGTCCTCATCCTCTACCCTATTGGAAAATACAGATTGTTAATAATAATAATAATATAATTTATGTTCTTGTTTTTTTTCTGTATTTTCCTGGTGTGAATGAGAAAATATTAGTTAGAAAACATCTTTATCAAAAGACCGATTAAATTTCGATTTTCAATTTTATGTAAACAAAGAACCCAAGAAATAATTACACAATCAAACAGCAACAACAACAACAAAAATACACAAAACGAGCAACAGTAACAACTAGTGCAGCAACACAAACAAAAATAAACAACAGCAATTACTCCCGAACTATTGTCAGCAACCCAAGATCAACAAATAAATACTTGTATGGTTGAATAAATCTTTTTTTAAACGCATTATGTTTGATTGTGTGGATAAATCTAATCGCTTATTACTACAACAAAGAGATTAATAAGATAAATAGAAAATATTGATTTCAAAACCCAACTAGGGTAATTAGTAGCCACAACAAAAATAAATGAAACAAACGTAAATAAAAAAATGCAGGCTGGTGAGAAGATAGGGTTTTTATTTTCCTTTATTGGAGCAATGCTTCCAAGGTTCACAACCAGCCAAGTCTTGTGGTCAGTTATCGTTCCTGTAACCACTTACAGGAACGATAACTGAACACAAGACTTAAACCAGCAGAAGCGCTAGGGTGTCGGACAAAATATTTAGTGTTGTATTTATTAAGGCACTTCAAATTCAATCTTCCTCATTCACAGGTCAATAAATTATATACCAAATTTGGGTGTTACTCTGACGAAACCATTAGAACAACGGATAGGATACCTAATGGTATTTGTCACGACTATTTATTTTATCCGAGTACTAGGTTGGTAGTCTTAATTTGTCACGCGTTATAAAAAGACCACCTCGCCGTCATCTAACTTTCTGAAGGTTTAATTGGTCTTAGCCACTCAGATCAGGCATCCGGTTTCTTTCACCTTACACTCCTCTAGCCATGGACGCATTCAACATTATTTATATCGTCCCTGTTGACCGAATGCAACAACAAAACAATGTTCAAACACGAATTCAATTCAAACTATTCTGAAACCTAGATGGTCAAGTAACAGAATCGTTAAAGCAGTGGAAATTTTGTCCCGGCTATCTGCACTTTATTTCAAATACTGCTGAGGTCAACTTTACGTGTTATCCTTTCGAGGTCGATACAAATAGTACCAGTCCAGTGCTGGAACAATTGGCTGTGTTCATTCCTAACTCCGCCATATTTAAAATGCCCAGAAACGCCGCATATCATTTCGTTGCACCTAAGTCGCATCTAGAGATATAGATACATACGTATATACTTTCTGAAAACCAATGTGCAATTAGCATATGTATTCAACAACTTCCTTGTTTCTAATGTTTTGTACTTATGGGATCATAATTAACTAGACAGAATATGTAAATGCAACAGTAAAGTTATACCAAATATATATGTCGTAAGTATGTGCAAATTTGGTTCAGCCCATATATCTGACATATCGTACAGAAACTGATTTATTATGAAAGGCATCCTAGCATAATGATTAGGCATAATGATCTCAGCAAACTTCCATGTATGAGATATGAAGGATTTCTCTGTTAAAGTGCCTTCTGTTTTCATATCAAGTTGGCAGTTAGAGGATTTGAAGTAGATTACAATATTTCATATTTCTTGCTGGTTGGGCGACTGAGGCTCGCTTTATGGTACGTTCATAACTGATTTTATTTTACATATATGATTACAAATGAACTATGAACAAAGCTAGAATGCCTTTCTTCGCAGGGCTTCATTATCGGGATTTGACAAAGGGCTAAACAGTAATAATAACGATAGAGACCATAACGTTGACGACGATTCTAAAACAAACAATACAAAAATACATTTCTGTCTCTATATTATTTAGCAGGAAATGAATTTAAAATACGATAGAAATAAAAAAAAGTAAACGGAATAGTTAACAAATTAAAATATAGTATAGAGTAAACAAAACTCTCTTTGAAACCTTTTATTACCTTTTATTTATCTTTTTATGGCGTCACAAAATGATATTATGTGTTTGTTATTATTTACTGACCTCACACCGAATTGAAACCACCTACAGAGTTTATTTTATATTTCTTTACTTAGAAAATGATTCATTTTAATATGTTTATATATATATATATATATATATATATATATATATATATATATATATATATTTCATCTATCTATCTATCTATCTATCTCTCGCACACCCTCTCTCTCTCTGACTCCCTCTTTCTCTCCTCTCCCCCTCTCTTTCTCTCTTTATATATAAATATATATATATATATATATATATATATATATATATATATATATATATATATATATATATATATATATTTATATATATATATATAAATCAAAAATATTTTCCATTGCTAATGAGTTTTATAACCAAAGTCTATATACAGAGGCGCTTTTATAATTTGCTTCTGAAAGTAAAAGTAGTCAGTAAGAAAGAACAAAACAAAACAAGGCAAACGAAACAATGACAACAGAAACAACATTGTCATCATCAACGGCTAACAACAACAACAGCAACCACATCAACTACAAAACTAACAAAAACAGAATAACAAAATAATTGTCCAAAAATTTCGCAGTATTCGTTTCATACAATGGAGAAAATGTTCACATTGCAAAGATTGTTTTATTTCATAAATTTATGTTTAAAATTATGCACACATTTTTCACAATAATATTAATTTATATAATATCTAAGGATAAAACACACACATACACACACTCAGACATATACAGTCACATACAGACACATACAGACACACATATATACCTAAGTGGTTTCTCCATATATATTTCATAAATACATATTATTCTCAAACGACTGACATTATATATATATAGGGAATGAGGGGAGAAGATGGATAGAGAAATCAGTGGTTATGCACCTAAATGAAGACATTAGGTGTGGGGCACATGTGATCTGTGATACCAATATTAATATTGCTACATATTTAACAATAGTGGTTCTTGGAGAGTGAGAGATGAGAGAGATATAAAGTTTGCGAAGGAGAGAGAATGGAAAAAGGAAAGAACAATAGATCCATAGGAGTGGTACTCTGGCTATCGAATTGCCAGGATGAAAAGCAATGTTTGGCATTGGCGGGATATGAAAGAAAATGTAGGGAATCGGTATGAATACCGTAAAGCATTTTATGGGATGCAAGCATGTGCACACATGTATTCAAACACACACACACACACAACATATATATATATATATATATATATATATATATATATATATACATTTACACACATACACACGCATATATCTATCTATATGTATATACCCATACACACTCATATATCTATATATCTATATATATGTGTGTATGTCTGTGTTTATGTGGGTCTGTGTATGTGTACGTGTAAATGTGTCTGGTCTTTTTTGAGTACGTGTTTATGTGCATTTGTGGCTATGTATATGCCACGTCAGTTAGGGGTTCACTAAAGAAAAGATCGATAAAAATATACCGGGCTAAAAATTGTAAATACTGAGGTCGAATTGACTGAGTAATATATATATATATATATATATATATATATATATATATATATATATATATATATATATATATATATATATATATATATATATATATATATTAGTCAGTCCTGTCGACCTCAGTATTTACAAATTCTAGCACGGTACTTTTTCATCGATCTTTTCTTTAGTAAACCCCTAACTAACGGGGCATATAAATAACCTCAAATGCATATAAACATGTACTGTGTGTGTGTATATATATATATTTATATAGGAAAAAGTATGACCCCGACGGCAGAGCTGAAGCCGTTTCGACGGCTATTTCTGGACTAAATTAGAATTTTTAGCCTGGTAAATAAATAGCCGAACTTGTCAAGGGGTACTTCCTTATATGGGAAGATTGTAGTTGTCAAGGGGATTGATCAAAATTTGTTGTAAACACAAATAAGTCTGTCATGGCAATTGGTGGGTGTTAGGGGTGGCTGAACTTGCCTATAGAACAATGAGGGAGTGAGTGGAGCAGTTCAAGCTTTGAATGTGAAATCTATACAGCCGATTCTAAGGATAGTGTATGAAAAGTTGAAAAATGTTTCTGCAGAAAATGGAGGAGGGAAGTATAGAATAGGTAAGTCAAATGAAAGTAAGAGATAATAAAAAATAATAGAAAGAAATACAAAGAAAATACATAAAATTCGTGAGAAAAGCAGCTGTGTTAGACCCCTGAAAAGTTTGCATTATATCTTTTCACTACCCACTTCTACAATTTCTTATTCAGTATTTTCCATTCTCAATTTATTAACCTTTGCTATAGCTTTGGCCGTACAAGCAACACCTACTAATTATAGCAGCTGTCTCTAGGCTCTACTGTTTTTTTAAATTCTTTTCTCACTATATAATTTTCTATTCTCATTATCTAATTTTATATATTTTCTTTATATTTCTTTCTATTTCTTTATATTTCTTTCTATTATTCAGTATCCAGTGAATTTCCAACCGATAAGGTACGATTTTCATGGGTATGTCTCTATTTATAAAACAAACTTTGTATTTGATCTAATGAAAGCGCACCAATGTTGTCTTGGTTTTCATTGAAATATATATATAATAAAATAAATATGGTTTTATAAATATAGTTTCCATTTATTTAATATCATTGAATATTTTCTCCAGTATTGGTTGAGTGCTCTAAATCAGTTATAAACATTTATGTTTGTCGGACTTCCAACAAAATAAATACAACTTCCTTCTAATTATTAATATATATATATATATATATATATATATATATATATATATATATATATATATATATATATATATATATAGTTATACTTGGGGAGGGTCATATTGTTATAGTATTGCCAGAAAAAAATAACATAACACACTCACTGTTTGGTTGGTTTTCGATTCTGTATCATTTATATCTCTATAGGTCATTTATTTGGCAATCAATGTTTATCATTGATTGACCAGCGGTTAAAAATACAGATATAAAAAAAGTATATATATAGTCTATTAAAGTTCTTTCGTCGCACATCTACAACATCAATAATGGTACTATTATGTTTCCTCCTATTGTATAGTATTGTACTGTAATGTCTACTCCATTTTTGTTTCAATTAGTTAATTTATTTATTTTCGTCTCGGTCTTTGCGCATGCACTTGCGTGTCTGTATAATGTTTGGCGTGTGTGTTCGCGTTTGAGTGTATTGGTCTTTGTATTCTATCTTTGTCACTAGTGTGTGTTTATATGTGTCTTTTGTTATTGCACTTGTGTATATATGTATTTATTTATTTATTTATTTTTTGAATCATATTTCCCTTAAGTCAGTATTATTTGTTTGGGTATGGTTGTTGTTATTATTCCATTCGGTCTTTCTGTTCAACTTCGGTCTTCTTAGTTCTAACTCAGTTGCTTCTCTGATTTGCCTACCTGTTGAGTTATTTATATGCTTAGATATTATTTTAATTTCTATGTTGTCTATATTACCGTCATGACTTTGTCTGGCGTGTTCATATAGTACTGAACAATGTTTTGGTCCTTTTAGTCACCCCCTCCCCATTGCTAGTCTATTCTTTCTCCTATGCTTCGAGCTGTCTCGCCTATGTATGTTGTTGTCATGTTTCTGCATGTACACTCTGTACAACTTATGCTATAGACTACATTTCTAGTTTTACAGCTTATCTGGGGGTTCATTTTACATATAACACATTTCTTATTTATACAGTGGGTTTTCTTAAAGGGGTATATTTTGCTGATCAGGGATTTTATGCTAGTTTCTGGCTTTTATACCACTTTAATCCTTAAATTGGTCTTTCTTAGGGCCTATTTACATCGGTTGGCTAATTTCCATCCAGGGGTAGCATCCACGAATATCCCACTCTGCTATCTCTGGTTGTCGTACCAAGAAGTGGCTTTCTCTATCTTATGTTTAATCCTAGCTAAGTTCATCAGCCAATTAAACAAGGAAAACCCAATCCTCATCTGATGGCATCCCAACGGTCGTAACCTTGTTTCGTTCTTTATATATATATATATATATATATATATATATATATATATATATATATATATATATATATATATATATATATATATAATATATATATATATATATATATATATATATATATACGTACATACATATATATCGGGCATTGAAATAAAATGTTTACATATCGCAGCGAGGCTAAATTTTCAGATTATCATTACAATCGTATACATTAACGACGCACTATTCTTGGTTCTATATAATATCAGTCACCTCTGATCGAGGAAATGGTCATTACTTTAAGTTAATTTGCATATATGCGAGTTCACTTAACGATTAAATAAAATGACAGTTAGATGAAAAAGAAATTCTCTTACAGCTCCAACTAGTCAACATCTCACCGTTAAAACCTATTTTCTATTTAGCATAGCTATCGTCACTGGAGTGTTACATAAGATATCGAAGAATACAGCTCTGTTATAAATATATTAAACGTTGAGCTTTTGGGAGGCAGGAGAAAATCTGCTCTGCAATTCTCACCTTTGGTATCCAGTGAGAATTGTATAAATTTATTAGATCTATGTATAAGAAAACATTATTAAGCATTGTATGACTTTTTTATTAGGCTGATACGACTGGCCAGGGGTGATGGTTAGTAAATGTAATCTACATGGAAATATTTTAAAGTCAGAATAAAATGTTTGAAGTAATCACTTATAAATGCAACTTCATTATCACTGTATTTATGACTGATCATATATGTATATACGATTATATATTATACAAATATTAAAACAATTGACTATACTACATTGAGTTTCTTAGCCTTCTGTAAGAAACAACTCTCAAATTCTATTTATTCATATGCTATATATATATATATATATATATATATATATATATACACAGGGGAGCGCGCGTGTTCGTCATACACACATGTATACATACATTTGTAAACATGTGAATGTATGTATATATGTGTAGATATATAGATAGATATCTTATGTACTAGTTTATTAATTTTAATCATTAGACAGCGGACGATTTTTGGATATGATCGATCACAGTAGTTATATATTTTAAAATCTACTCCTTACTTTGTTGATCACTATTTCATGAGCATAAACGAGCAGAAGACGTATCGGGCAGTGTAGATTCTCAAAACAATGTCTTTTAACCGTCCTCCTCTCTCTCGTCGACCCCAAAAGTGTAGGGAGTTATTGACAACGTCAGAGAGTCTGCTGGTCAGATCCCAATCGATCGCTGCACAGGGGAAGCCAATCCATGGGTCTCACCACAAATACTTTCAGACGGGTTGTCAAAGAAGATCTTCAGAAGCACCCCTACCCCTCTATAGAATACAGACTAAACAAAAAACCTTACTGTAGATGATATGACCAAGAGAATGGCTTTGACTGAGAAAATACTGGATAAGATGGAAAATTCAAATTTTCAGAGAGGGATGATCAAGTCTGAGAACAATATGTTCTGAGGGTCAGTGAAACCTCTCCACTCGGCTAAATGTATTATCTAGAATGCCATTTCTGAAAGATCATTGATTGACTCACCTTTCCTCAAAGAAAATTGTGTTACTGCGACAGTCACAACGGGACGTTATGTGGGGATCTTGGAAGATTTCAAAAAGTAGTTACAGAACTTGTACCCATCTCTAATAAATATGTTCTGGTTCTAGAAAGACAGAGTTAGGCTTCACACTTCCGAGTCGTGGGAGAAGTTTAAAAGTAACTTTAGAAACATGTGATCAATGTAAAAAAATGATTTTGCGTAAGCCCGACACATCCCTGATTTAAGTACTGTCCCCACCATCACCACTACCAATGTATTTCTTTGGAGCTATCTGACGAATAGGTTATATGTCAAGAAACCCAGAACCATCACTAAACTAAAGCAAAACACCAGGGAGGAGATCAGAGACATCCTTAGGTCTCTTTGTAAAGATGCTACGCTAAACTTCACCATCCACCTCACTAAATGGATAGAATCAAAAGTTAGTGAATGTTTGATATGTTGTTTAATAGTTTGTACTATATATATTCGGAGGTTTCCCATATTTGTGTCAACAAAATAAATAATGTAGACAAAAATAAAATGGGGGAACTTCCTTTAGAGTATGTAGAGTACGTATGGAAACGCACGTATAAATTATATACGCAAGGATACAGACAGACACACACAAATATATATATATATATATATATATATATATATATATATATATATTATATAGGGATTATAACGTCCATTTAGTTTCACCAGATTGAGCACTCGATGCGTAGTTTCCAGTAAGTATAGAGTTGTAATACTAAGCACAGTGTAATAATAATAATAATAAAAAGAGTGATTTGTTATGTCTTTATTACGTTTATTGAGTAGAGAGGCACGTTTCGCTAGTGATGAGCTCAATGTTTGATCTGTATCGATCTAGCATGACTCTGGATCAAAAGCTCGTTGGAGCTCTGCTGCATATGAGTTAATTGTAATTTTATTCAACATATTCCCCTCTCAGATTCACACATTTATTGTAGTGGTCCTTTAGTTTTTTCTAAGCCCTGTAAAAAGAACTCGGAAAGTTGGGACTTCAACTAGGATTCTGTAGCATTGATCAACCTAGGAACCTTCCAGCAACCCTTCTTATGTATGTATATATATATATATATATATATATATATATATATATATATATATATATGTATGTGCGTGTGTGTATCTCTGTATGTGTGTTAGTGTGTGTATGTATGTAAGTATGTATATATATATGCGTGTTTGTGTGCATATATAGTGAGAGGAGAGAGAGAGAAAAAATAGATTTCATATAGATATACCATACACTATATATGCATATTCTTGAAACAAAATACATCCATAAATTAAATATAGAGAAAACATTTTCGTATAAAGAGAAATTTTATCTATGAAATTTTGAAACCAAAATAAGTGTAATAATAAATATCATTACTGCGTCCATAAAGAAACTGCCATATTTGGGGAGACTGCCATAAGATTTTTAGTTGAGATTTTAGAAAATTATATATCGCAACAACATTTTTCTACCATTTTCTAGCTATTCTTAATTTTTGTTTACTTATTTTTATATATTTCTTAATTTTTTTTTTTTTTTTTTTAAATCTAACTTTTGACTTACAGGAGTTCAAAATCTTTCTTGATTTATAGGAAACAGAAATCGTATTTAGAGAACAAGTCGGCAAATAAATTGAAAGATTTACATTCTGAATGAAATTTTACTCGGAGATATGAACAGAGTTAAATCTACTTCGTACTTCTATCGCATATTGATTTCTTGTGAATTACACACACACTCATGTGTATATATATATATATATATATATATATATATATATATATATATATATATATATATATATATATATATGCGTATGTGTGTGTGTGTGCGCTGCGCCCACGTGTGTGTGTATGTGTGTCTGAATGCATATATATATAGATGTATATATATATATATATATATATATATATATATATATATATATAGGAACGAGTAGGACCTCGACGGCTGAGATCAAGCCGTTTCGACGACTAATTCTGGACTGCCGTCCAGAATTAGCTGTCGAAACGGCTTGAGCTCAGCCGTCGGGGTCCTACTCGTTCCTATTACCCACTCTACTACCCTAAGTATTGAGTACTTTGGTGCGTTATGGTCTATCTGGTTCCTTACCATATTTCCTTCGTTATATATATATATAACCTTTTGTATAGGCGAAAATAGATTCAAGAAATATGATGATGTGACAATCAATACGCCCTAGGAAGACTTCAGCTTATAGGATATATGTAAAGAGGATCTATTTATCGTTCAGTCAGAAGTTAAATTATCGGCATTGGTCGTTCTAGGAGCCTCCACGCTTCATGGTAAATCGGAAGGGGGGGGGAGTGTATTCGAAAACCAGAAATCGAATGATTACAACATAGTAGATTCCGCTAAAGGCATCAACGAACCAACTAGCACAACTTTACCGTCTGGCTGAACAATTTAAACATCCAAATATGCTACGACGCGATTTAATATCAGAACGTAAAGTTCCATATCTATATGCCGCAAACTATGTTGTCTGATGTGCTACCAGCACTGCCAATCCACCGCCTGTTTCTGCTCTAATTATAAATAAGTACAAATGTTTGATGAATGCTGATTTCTTATTTAGTCTCACATCATTTCTAATTCTACGTATCTATGATACAGAACCTCCAGTCAGGACCACTTCAACTTTGCATATATCACGAAATGAAGTCTCCCAATGATTCCTTTATTTATTAATATAGGTGAGCGTAAGGATGTGACCAGCGATTATCTGGAAGTGCTTTTGATGCAAACTGAACACAGTTGACATACGTTCTCGTGATCTTTACTTTTCAGACAGCAATACGCCTGAAAACAACTTTGACTCCCCCAATGTCCTTCTCTTTCGTACCAATTCCCCTCTAATTTCTCTTTTATTTTTTCAGAGAGACTTTTAGTGTACAAGGTGGTGTGAGATATGAATTCCATAAAGTTGGTTTGATATTCGATAAGAGTAGGGGCTGGTAGATCTCCAGTTACATATATAGATATACTTAATTTAGCATAATTTAAAAGTAGAATTTCGTATTTCATTACACCGCCTTGCTTAATAATCTGCTAGGATTTCTGTTTGGTTATCATTGTTCCGAGCTTGATTAACTATGTGCCATTAGTAAAATAAGAGGATGTTTTATATCGACTTCCTTCTGAAAACGCTATATATATAGAAATAGCTATTCTTCTAATTTAAACTGGAGCTTATACAATCCAATTAGTGAGTCTATTAGAAATATCACTAACATATCTCTTATGCCATATGCGACTGTCTTACATATAAGAAGTGACACATTAGATTACATATTACAGACAAAAAGTACAGTTAATTATGGTTGGAAACACTTGCTTATAATTTTATTTTGTTCGTCTGAACAAAAACATCAAAACCAACACGATGGTCTATGAAGCAACGAGTCGGACTGTATGTAATCACACAAGCTACTATTGTGAATAGTATAAAAAAATCACTCCGAAACAATAACTTACAATCACAAAAAGAGGTAGAAATTGAAGCATTTGAGAACGTAGTATTTGACATCATATACATGAAGGAAATAGAGGCCGACACTGTTTGAAAGCCCACTGCTCAGATGTCTCTAAGATAGCAGGAATATAAAAGAAATAAGAAAACAATATTAATATTCCTCCCAAAATATATCCTCTTCTAATTATAAATTACAGAGAGTAAATATTAAAAAAACATTGCTACCGGTATACATCTGTGATGATAAAATATTTCATAGTACATACTAATTGAAGAAGCATAATGGTTAATAAATGTGAAGAAAGATAATTACAGTATTAAAAGCTTAAATTATTTCTTTCTGGAATTGTAATAATTATTATTTATTTTTCTATGATTTTATTTATTGTTGTAATCATTATATTTATCTATATGTTGTATCATTTATATTCTAACTTATTTTTTGTATCTTTCATTTTTTATTTATTTATTTATTGCTTACGAAATCGTATGGATTAATTTCCGACCATAAATTCAAAAACTTAAATCTATAACTTTGGAAAGACTAGCTTGTCATTGAAAAGTTTCAGTCTCCAGGATAGACAATACTCTTAAACCTGAAGAGAAAAGTTGCTGATCAAGAATAGCAAGTCAAGAAGAGCGAACTTTCCGTGCTTAACCATATCAGATATTCGCAAATCGATTCTTACACCCCTATAAACATTTATGTTCGTGGACATAAAATAGACATAATTTACTGTAACGGATATCATTTGGTATTGTTAGTATATGCAGAGACATTCGCAACACACACACACCTATATAGTGATTGTTTATGTATAATGATGGAAAGACTAGAGATATTTATAGAAGTATCGATTTGCAGATAGGCATACTTTGACAAAAAAGATGCAGAAATGTCAGACAATAACATTCAGAAACACATATGGTCATAGACAGAAGCATAAACACCGCTACGTATATTTATTTCTGTGTGTATATATATATATATATATACACACACACATACATTTATATATATATATATATATATATATATATATATATATATATATATATATATATATATGTGTGTGTGTGTGTGTGTGTGTGTGTGTGTATGTGCGTGCGTGTGTGCGCATATATATATATATGCGCACACACGCACACACGTATATATATATATATATATATATATATAACGAAGGAAATGTGGTAAGGAACCTGGTGGACAATAACGCACCAAAGTACTCAATACTTAGGGTAGTAGAGTGGGTAATAGGAACGAGTAGGATCGCGACGGCTGAGCTCAAGCCGTCGAAACGGCCTGAGCTCACCCGTCGGGGTCCTACTTGTTCCTATATATATATATATATATATATATATATATATATATATATATATATGTGTGTGTGTGTGTGTGTGTGTGTGTGTGTGTGTGTGTGTGTGTGTGTGTGTGTGTATGTATGTGTGTGTGTGTGTGTGTATGTATAGGTATGAATATGTATCATATGTGTGGGCGGCAGAACCATAAACACCGGTAAATTTTCCTCAATTTTGAAACTTGTGTGTGATTACATTTAATCGAAGCGCGCGGACTTTTCTGGAAATATATACAATTAATTACATTACGAAATTGCAACAATATCTATATAGAGACTTACATCGCTGACATAATTCAATTCTAACTTTACATTTCTTTGTCTGTATCGCTGTATATACATCTATCGGTCTGACTGACCGCCTGCATCAATCTATATTTCCCGACCTAATTTATATCACTTCTCCCACTGCGCTATGTATTTCTCTATCTTATTTACTACGTAATACATTCTGCATTTGTGATGATTCGTTACCTTTCCCCATACGTCTAAGTATATACGCTTAGACGCACACATACGGACACACACACACACACACACACACACACACACACATATATACATACATACATATATACATATATATACATACATATATACATATATATATATATATATATATATATATGTGTATACATATATATGCATCCATATGTATATATTATATATACATATATACACATATATATTATATATATATATATATATATATATATATATATAAATTTCAAGTTATCAATAATGCAGTGATAATATATCGTCACGTTAGAGATGAACAGCGTACGTGTAGGTTTGCTCAACGAGTATAAATTATATTCCGGAGAAAATGTAGAAAAGATGAATATAAAATGAAAGTGCTTTTATAAAGGAATTTATTAGGTATTGACATATGTTTCTGTAACAGACGGAATACATATGTATCGCTGCTTGCGTAATCATATAATGTTAGAAAGTATTCGATAGCAAATGTATAATCAGTTGTCACTTCTTCAGAGATATTGGATACATTGGAAAAAATCAGAAAAATCAAAGTATGTATATTAGTTGTAAGAAAGGAAGTAGAGAAGGGATAGTATATGACAGATGGCAATTGAATTTGCTGGTAAACAAGTATATAGAAGGTTTTTAGTGAGAATACAATGAGTATATGGCTTATTTTATGTAAATAAGAATTTTGGGGAGTGCCTATTTTAATCTATATTTGATGAATTGAACAATGGACAGGGCTGGACGTTTGGTGTAGTAGTATTAATACAGATATAAAGTGTCAAGTAAGGAAGAGAGAGATTTTCACTGCTACTGTATAACAACAATGCTGGTAGCTTGCTGGTATATGCATTAGGGAATTGAATTTAGAAATCTAATTTTATCTATAGCAGTTTATATTAAATGGTAAAGAATAGAAGAGTTGATAGAATTAATAGAGAATGTTAATATGTATTTTGACAATCAAACTGAGATGGAGACAGGCGTTCAATCCTGGTAGCGTTTGTAATATGAAAATGTAGATTTCAAGCGATGGTTATTTCATAACGATCGCTCTATTCTGTTATTTAATAAAATATTTTT
>OZ024743.1:265716733-265739233 GCA_964016885.1 Eledone cirrhosa | reverse complement strand
GCTGCTGATGACATGGGTGATATCCTCGATGTTAGTTCTGCAGAGTCTGCCCTTGTTATCACACCTAGGTGTTTTGCCTGCATCCCTATCTCCTTTGTGAATCAGGTATTTTGTGCTAATCTCCTGTTCCTGGTTTGCAAAAGCGTATCCTTCAAAGTGGGAGCCAATATAGCGGTTGTTGGTCGAAGATAGACTACTTTCCTTATCTATATTACTCTCACTCTGGAGCTTCCTGGCAACATATCCATACATGAATTTTTGGACAAGGACAAGGGGTTTAATGACAAGATAAATTATATAAGAGAGAGACTGTCCCCCTGAAATATACACCTGCAATATTTTATTTTATCAGTGAAAATATAGTCCTCCCTCTCTGTCTTTAACCTTAGGATAGTAGCCCAAGAAGAAGACAGCCTCTCTATGGCTCTGACAATAATGTCTGCGACTTTAGCAAGTTGGAGGGCCTCTATCATAGTGGCGAACAGAATCGAAAGCTTTCCTGTAGTCCAGCCAGACTGTAGTCATATTCCTCCTAAGTTGTCGCACTTCCGACATCACAGTTTTGTTGATTAGGAGTTGTTCAGCACATCCCCAAAACCCTTTCTTTCCAGCTGCTTTTTCATCTGTGATGATGTTATTATTTTCACAGTGATCTTGGATGAATAGGTTCAGGCAGGCTGTATACATCTGGCATGCAATGGGTCGGTAGTATTTTGCCAAGTGGGTGTCTTTGTTCTTGGGGACCAGTAATGTTTGTGCTAATGTCAACCATTCTGCTATAAGTGCATCTACCTTAAGAACTTGTTGGTAGAGATTGGTAAGATACCTCCGATAGAATATCAGTTTTTTGTATCAGTATCCGACAATCATGTCTCTTCCAGGTGTTTTCTCATCTTGGAGTTTTTCTATCACATCTCAAGGGTACCCTTACTTATTTCGTATGTTTTTGTTGTAGTGTAGGAGCAATAGTCCTTTCGGATTTCTCTTAGCCACACTGAATCTTGGTTGAAATTCTTCTTTTCACCCCATATTTTTCTCCAAAAGGAATCTATGTCTTTCTGGGATGGGGCCCTTATTATGTGACAGTTATTATTTTGCCCTTCATATCTCTATAGACTGACGTCTGGTTTTGTCTGAATCTCTTATTAAGCACTTTTCTCTCATATACCTTCTTCAGGTATCGGTGTTTTCGCTAACAGCTCTCAATTCTTGTTTGGGGGTGATCAGCTTATATTGGAGAGTTCTGGTTCTACTGTTCCCAAACATCGTCTCTATTTTATTGTTCACTCTTTGTTGGAGAGGAGTGAGGTTTTTTGTGTTTGTTTGCATATAATGAGCATTTTCACATATCCTATGTCTTTTCGTAGGTCAGCAATCTTTTTTTCTATTTTAGTTATCTATGATGGTATTTTTGGTGGTGTTTTGTTATTGTTAATGCCTCTGCTATCACCAAGATAATGCTTCACTGTCGTTGATTTGCAAAATATTTGGGTGTTTATCCGTCGTAAATATTCATCCCCTATTTCGTCAATAACACGTAATATTTCATTATTTGGTTTTTTATTCAACATTGTCGTTTTATCACGTTCAGCAAGAGAGATATTTATACATGAGTTAATTTCTCTCTGGAAGATTTCGTTGAGGGAAATTTTCAATTGTTTATACTTTTGATTATCATTATCGATAGTATTTTCCACAATAGTCGAGGTAGACTCGGATGGTACACGTGGTGTCAAATTTCTTCGATTATTATTATTATCGATAGTGTTTTCCCCAGCATTCAAGGTAGACTTAGATGGTACAGGTGGTGTCAAGTTTCTTACAGGTATAGTTGTTTCGAGACGCTGTTCGACCTGGCTGCTAGGAAGTCTAGTAGCATGGCGACCTGTAGCACGTGTTGTTGATAATATGTTTGTTGTGGGGGACTTAAAATTAATAATATTTATCTTATTTTTACGTTCAACAAACGCCGCTTGTTGGCGTAATTGTTTCGCTGTGAAATAATTTAGTTCTGGGTGCATTTCGTCCCAGTGTAGCTTCATTCTATTCATATAGCCAATGGAGGGATTGTTTTTTTTTGCCATTTTATAACAATTAAATAAATCATTATTAAGTTCGCAACTCCAAGAGAAATGCAATTTATAATTTCGGTTTCTTCTCTAGCTACAACTCAATAAAGTTTGATTACCTTCCTTGTTATTTGTCTTCGGTACTTCCTTAATTTTTGTGTTGATGTAGTGTTCAGCCATGCTGTTTGTAGCAAATTCTTGTAAAATGAATTATGTATTTAGTCGGATATTTCTACGAATTCGAATAAAAGGTGTCTTCAGAAGGGATAGTTAGAAGAATAACCAGTTATTCAACCTGACTGTAGTTGTGGCATTACTGTCGGAGATTCTATTCATCTTAAATTTAATAAATAGTACCACGATAAAATTTGCGACTGATGGCGTTGACTGTCTATGTATGTATGTCTGTATGTATGTATGTATGTATGCATGTATGTATGTATGTATGTCAAAAGGCAAAGGAGCTCTTAAGAGTCAATGGTCATCCAAAATCACCGGGAGAGATGACCCCTTAGCCTTTGTCAAGGCAGAATTCTAGGAGAAGGAAAACTCTGATATTACACCTTGCAACCCTGATGGTATCCAATGATGTTGACTTGTTTTTCTTTTTGGTAAATATCATTTTGGTTAAGAGAGTGGGACTGGATTTGTGCAGTGCCTTTGCTCACTATAAAAGCTTCACAGCACAGGCATTGCTTTATATCTGGAGATCTCTCTGCACTTGTCGTCACATGGTACCATGGGCCCAGCACTATGTGTCAATAATTGTCACAAGTGTAGTGTTTGTAACAGAGTTTTCAAGTCGCTGGCTGAACTAAAATGTCACACTCGTTCAGCGCATTGGTAGGAGTTCTCCTACATCGATATAAAGTAGTGGCCGTACTCGAAAACGAGTTGGCAGCCACCATGTATGTATGGATGGATGGATGAATATAAGCATTTAAATATGTATGTATCTATGGTTTGACCTATGGATGGCTGTATGGATGGATGAATGAGTGGATGAAAGGAGAGGCGTCTTAAATAATTATTCTGGGCTTTGTCCTCTTATTTCAAATCCAGCCGTGTTATCAATAGATAGAATGTCAATGTTATGGTGTAATTATTTTAGTTTTAACCCACAATCGTGTTGCTCACGTAGCAAATAAAACTAAGTAGTTTACATATTTCATTTTCGAAACAAAAACAACGTCGATGTTTGTTTCCAGCATTCCGGTGTATATATTCTGTGAATGCGTAGTTTGAATAGATCCTAAAGAAGCTCTCAGCCCATATACTTTGATGTATTAAGAAAGTTGTTCTCCCCACCTGCTACGGTTGAATTCGTCCTCAACGCCGTTGAAGTTCAACATTTGAATTATTCGATATAGCCAAGAGATAAATTAACGCAGCTACACACGCAACGCATATTCTATACCCTCAACAAATAAAAAAATCACACAACACACATTGTTATATAATCAATACCTGACATCAAACACCAACAACCTTTTGTTTCTCCTGAATGACAGAATGCGCTGTTTATATAAACAAATTTAATTTAACTTGATTTATTTCGCATTTCTTCAAACCATCTTAGGATGTGTCATCGTTGCTGATTAAGAGTTTCAGAGATAGTCAGTTTTTATCTTAAAAAAAATTTCTCGCTCTCCATTGGGTAGGGTGAGAGGGACTGAATATTATTGTAGGAGAAGAGAAGAGATAATAGTTTGAGAGATAGTCATGCATTTTCTTTTTTCTCTGAATCTCTTATTCTATATTTCTTTAAATTATTTAGAAATACGTTTTCCTTTCGCTTCTTACACTCTTATTCCATTTCTATCTGTGTAGAACCGGATCTCGGATATAAGATAAGAAACTATCTCATAGGAGCCTATTCATTTGGATGGATGACGAAATAACAAATACAAGAGAGACTGCAGATATAGGATTTGGAGAAGTACGAAAAGGATTAAATTTAGATTTATAAACACAGCCTTGTTTGACAGTGGGAAACAAATAAATAAAAGGGAGCAAAAATTGTTTAAAATCAGAAAGAGAAATTGGTGTAATCACATATTCAATCTACTACTCAACCCTGTCAACTTGGAGTAAAAAAAAAAGGGAGACACAAAATAGAAAAGATAATCATTGAGGATGTCACAGAATGTGTGACGAAACAAATTTGACGAACTAACGAATTCCTACTAATAAAGATAAAGTGGAGAAGTGAAAATCATGTGGTGCGTGTGATTCGTTTTTTTTTCTTTCTTTTTTTACAATAGTAGCAACACGAACATCCTTGAATATTAGAAAATTGGTTTCAATACACGATTTCACATCAATAAACTTGCAAAGCAACATATATATATATATATATATATATATATATATATATATATATATATATATATATATATATTCGGTTCTGAATTTGTTTAACAAGATTCTTTATTTGAAAACGTGTGTTAAAACCGATATTGTTACACAGGCCGAAAGCATGTATAACAATACGATATTGTTATACATGCTTTCACTCCAATTTATTATAAATTAAATTTATAAATTTAAGAATTTATAAATTTCCGGTCGGTTGGTTGATTCCATAACCGGACGGTTGTTCATATAATGTCAAAGTTCTTTCGTCACACATTCCGTGACCTCTTCGATGACTAGGGATTCATTTCTTTGTTTTGTGCCTCTCTTTGTTCTGTCCTAAGCCATCTTGTTTTTGTGAGTGTTGTGTGCTTAGTTTGCGCATGTGTTACATCCGGGTGTCTGTGTGTGTTTTTATTTGTTTAATTATTTGTTAATTTACATCTTACTGGTTGGTTGGTTGTTCTATGTCTGTGTGTGTTTTGATTTTGTCCTTAATTGTAAGATGTGATGTTGCTATTCCATTCATGTTTTCTATTTAATTTTGGTTGGAGTTCCTTTATGTTTATTGCCTCTGTGATTTGCGTCTTTTCTGTGTGTAGATTCTATTTTTATTTCTATGTTCTCTAATTTGCCCTTATGTTCTATTTTAACATGTTGGTGGAGTATTGATGATTCTTTTTTTATCTTGAAGTTCTCACCAGTGTTCATTTAACCGTTCTCCTATACTACGATCTGTCTAACCTATGTACACTATATGCTTATCTTTACATTGTCCCTCACTACATCCTATGCTATATACTGCATTTCTAGTTAATATACAGTTAATATGGGGCTTAGTTTACAGATTATGCATTACTTATCTATACAGGGAAGTCTTTGAAAAGGGTATGTATTGCTAATGGGTGTTTTTATGGAGGTACCTGGTTTTTCTACTATCTTAATATTAATTTTAAGTTTATCTAGGGCCCTTCTAAATTTGTAAGCTAATTCACCTCTAGGGGTTGTATTGATGAACATTACACTCTGGTATTTATTGCTATCATACCATGAGTTTATTCGATTAACCTTATTCCTAGTTCTTTCTATTCTATTCCAAAATTTTCTCCTATACAAGGGGCAGTTCGCATTTGTATCATTATTTACCATTTTTTCCCATTTGGTTCTGGCTCCTCTATATACTCTGATTTTATCTCTCTGATTGTAACCAGAGAACTGCATACGGTGGATAAGTGTTGTATGTGTCTCTCTGGTTCTTTGGGGTTGCACATGCGGGACATGTTTCTCACCACCCGTACCAAATCTGCAATCAGTATGTTGATTTTGGTGTGATCCGAAACAGCTGAGTTTCGGTGGATCAAATATTTGGAAGTCATGGGATTGGCATAATGGGAATGGAGGATTTGGTTTTTGTTATTAATGGTATCTAACCAGAGCTCTGTGTCTAGTACAGGTAATCGATGGTTGGGGTGTTTACTTGGGTAGTCTATAGTAACTCTAATACTCTGGTGGATGGAGTTAGCTATTTGCTGGATGCTTTCCATGGTGTTTTTCTGTAATTCCTGACTGTTCTCTAGTTGGGGTGTTTTTACTACGATGGTTATATCCTCAACGTAGCGGGAGTACATTATCAGGGTTAAGAGGCTGCTGTCTTCTAATTGTTCTTTAAGTTTAAGTTTAAGTCTACTGTCCCACCATACCATGAATAGGTTAGCTATGTCACCTGCAATGCTAACACCAATGGCTGCTCCCTCCTCTTGGGCATATATTTTTCCATTAAATTTGAACATATGTTCCTTAAGGGTTAGTTTTATACTGGCCCCCACCGCATGTGCAATCATTTTCTTTAGTTCATCGTGGTTTTCAGGGGTCCGTATGGCTCTGGTCCAAACGTTCCATCTCTCTGTGTGGGTTCTCTTGGCCATTGAGGTATGGTAGGTGCTCTCTCTCTCTCTCTCTCTCTCTCTCTCTCTCTCTCTCTCTCTCTCTCTCTCTCTCTCTCTATATATATATATATATATATATATATATATATATATATATATATATATATATATACAAAATTAAGATAAATCAAATGAATTTAATCTAAATCAAAATTATGGGTCTCATGCCAGAAAGACATGCGCCATATCACCCGCAAAATAACCTCTAAGATTCTAACGAGTAGGTCCGAGCATTTTATAATAACTAGAAATTGATTAACATATAAATAAACATGAATAATCACAGGAGATAATTTTTACAAGTGTGTAACCACACATAGCTAGGTAGGTAACTAAATAAAGTTGACCACAACTTCAAAAATAGATACCTTATAATATGATTAATCTTCCCTGTATATATTCCATTAAAGAAATATATTTCACCAATTAATCGGTGTGATTTGAACTTAAAGTGTAAACACGGATCGCTGGAACTTCTTCCTTGTTGAAAATCCAAGTCTCCACTTCCGTGGTTTACCATCCGATTAATTGGTGAAATATATTTCTTTAATGGAATATATACAGGGAAGATTAACCATATTATAAGGTATCTATTTTTGAAGTTCTGGTCAACTTTATTTAGTTACCTACCTTACTATGTGTGGTTACACACTTGTAAAAATTATCTCCTGTGATTATTCATGTTTATTTATATGTTAATCAATTTCTAGTTATTATAAAATGCTCGGACCTACTCGTTAGAATCTTAAAGCTTATTTTGCGGGTGATATGGCGCATGTCTTTCTGGCATGACACGCATAATTTTGATTTAGATTAAATTCATTTGATTTATCTTAATTTTGGATATAGATATATAAATACGGCTCCTTAATTGTAGAGCTAATTCTGTTGAATGGACTCGACTGATGTTTCTAGTTGTCCATAACCCTATTCACGCCACTTGGACGAAGCTAGTATGATGTGTGTATTTCTAGTAAATATAGCACGTGTTGCTGGCCAGTCGCTGATTTGAACTTGAAGTGTAAACTCGGATCGCTGGAACTTCTTACTTTTTGAAAATCCAAGTCTCCACTTCCGTGGTTTACCATCCGATTAATTGGTGAAATATATTTCTTTAATGGAATATATACAGGGAAGATTAATCAATGTTATAAGGTATCTATTTTTGTAGTTCTGGTCAACTTATTTAGTTACCTACCTAGCTATGTGTGGTTACACACTTGTAAAAATTAACTCCTGTGATTATTCATGTTTATTTATATGTTAATCAATTTCTAGTTATTATATATATATATATATATATATATATATATATATATATATATATATATATATATACATATATATATGTGTGTGTGAGTTTGTGTGTGCGTGTGTGTGTGTGTGCGAATTGAATTGAAAGAGCATTCGCCGTATATTTAGCTAGAGAAAATAGTTTTTAAAATAGGGAATAAACATGTGGAAGTATCAGCCGCTTTCCGATAGGTTTGTGGTCGAACGTCGAACGGATATCAGTGGGCACCTCGGTTGTTCTTAGCCGTCTGATGACATCCCTACTCACTACTATTGGGGTGGAGTTGGCCACCACTAGAGCAAGTCCCGCGAGTTCGAATGTGTATGCCCAACGCGTCTATCTTACCATCTTCGGGGCAACATTTTCTCCATTATATCTGCTAGACGACTATGTGCCCTGCACATGGGCTTCAGCACTAAAGAGAATGCTCTTCCAAATCATCTGGATCCGTAGTGAAGGCAGGTGCTCTTCAGAAGAAAAGTGCCTTTTCTTCTGCATTATGGCATAAAACATAAGTTTATTGCAGCTGTTACATGAATAATGAAAGGAAGCGGTAAATTATACAGTGAAGCAAGAATAAGCCGAATATTCCTTGTAGTATCAATATTGTTTAACTGAAATAGATGGGTTCATAGAGTTGGGTTCCACTGGTATCATTGATATATCTACTCAACAACTGATAATTTGATCATAAAGGGCTATAGCTTTTTCTTGCAAAGCATGGTGTATGGTGCTCTACGGATACTACCAATAGACAGTCCTATTATAATTATTGATACTATTATTATTATTTGCATTTATCTTGCTTTATGTTTATACGAGTTATCACCAAGTCACAACCAGTGACCTCAAGAGACAACAAGGTCCGCCATGTTCAAGAAAGAACACACATATTCACACATGCATCCTTAGTGTTTAGACTTGTGATGTACTTATATTGACAGGATCTTCCTTAGTATATGGGCAGTTCCCATTAGTACTATCTTTTGTATTTCTCCTATACGCGGGTTTCCTGGGATTTGCGATAAGTAGTCGTTAGACCCCTTAGGTATCATTCCCAGAGCGCCTACAACCACTGGTATTGTTTTAGTTCTCAATTTCCACATTTTTCCAATTTCTATCTCCAGGTCCTTATACTTGCTCAATTTTTCAAATGTTTTTATAGATACATTCGTGTCTATTGGAACAGACATATCAATTAGCAGGCATACCCTCCTTTGAAAGTCCTTCAATATTATATCAGGTCTATTTGCATCTATTTTTCGGTCTGTTTGGATGCTAAAGTTCCACAAGATTGAGATGTGATCTTTTTCAAGTATGGGAGGTGGTTGATGCTCCCACCAATTCTTTTGATGGGGCAGGTCAAAATGCTTGCACATTATCCAATGTATGTATTGTGCAGCTCTGTCATGCCTGTTTAGGTATTCGGTTGGAGCTATAGGACTGCACATTGAAATTATATGGTCAATGGTCTCTGGTTGTTTTTTGCATACACGGCATAATGGGCTGCACCCATTTTTTATTATGTTGGCTTGGTAATTTTTTGTTGGCAGACACTGATCTTGTGCGGATATAATCAGTCCTTCAGTCTCCGATTTCAGTCCAGAGGATGCCAACCACTGATGGGTTAAAGTTTTGTCAACATCAGGATTGTTAGCTCGCTCTAGGTATTTTCCATACAGAGGCTTTTCTTGCCATTTCTTAGCCAGTTTCTGTAGCAGTTCTTTCTTTGCAGTTACTTTTACCTGCTTTGCTTTTTCTGTGTTTTCCATTTCAGCAGTAAATGGGACTTCTGAAATTTGTAGTCCATTACTGTATCTTTGTGCATCTTTTGTAATGGAATATGATCTTTTGGTGCTTTCGTGTTTCAAAACGAGTTTGATCATCCAATCATGTGATTCCCTTAGATATGTGGATAATCCAATTGTTGCAGTTTTCAACGCAATGTCTAACTGGATTAACCCACGTCCTCCTTCTTTCCTAGGGAGATATATTCTATCTATGTCTGCCTTAGGGTGATGCATTCTGTGCATGGTTAAGAATTTTCGGATTTTTGTATCGAGCCTACGGATCTCTGTGCTTGACCAGTTGATGACATTGTAACTGTAGGTTACTACTGGTATGGCAAGCGTGTTTATGGCATCGATCCTATTCCTTGCATTCAATTCCGTTCTTAAGATTGCTCTTACTCTGCGGTAACATTCCTTCCTTATCCTTTCCCTCATTGTCGAGTGCTTGATTCCGTCTCCTTCACAAACACCTAGATATTTGTAAGTTTGTTCTTGATCAAGCTCTCTTATCACGTTCCCCCGATCAAGATTAATGTCTGAACTCTTCAGCAGCTTACCTCTGGTGAACGTTGCTTTGGCGCATTTATCCAGTCCAAACTCCATTTTAATGTCATCACTGAACTGCTTCACAGTGGATAATAGCCCTTGCAATTGTTCATCATTTTTTGCAAATAGTTTCAGGTCATCCATGTAGAACAGGTGATTAATGGTTTTGTCATAGACTCTATATCCATGTTTTGTTTCATTGAGCATTTTACTTAATGGTATAAGTGCGATGCAGAATAAAAGCGGTGATAAAGAGTCACCCTGAAAAATTCCACAATTAATGTTAACTTCTCCAGCTTCCAGTGATTTTGTTTCACTATTCAAAAGGAGTGTCGTTCTCCATGTCCTCATACTGAATGACAAAAACCTCCTGATAACGGGGGATATTTTGAAAATCTCTAAACATTTTTCAATCCAACTGTGTGGCAAACTATCAAATGCTTTTTTATAATCTATCCAAGCAATCGATAGATTTTTGTGTCTATTATGACAATCTTCCAGTATCATTTTGTTAACCAGAAGCTGATCCTTACAGCCATATGAGCCTCGTTTACACCCTTTCTGCTCAATGGGAAATAGGTCATTTGTTATCAGATGGTCATATGTGTATTCAGTTAGGACTGATGTTAAAATTGTATACATTGTGGTCAAGCAGGTTATCGGTCTGTAATTTTTGGGATTGTTTGTCTCATCATTCTTCGGTAGCAGGAATGTAATGCCGTTAACTAGCCATGATGGTATCTTTTCTGGCTCCTTAACTATTTCATTGTAAAGTTGGGCTAACAGCTCATGAGACTCTGTGAAGGCATTTATCCAAAAGTTCTGTATTTTGTCTTTTCCTGGGGATTTCCATTTGCTGGTTTTTCTTAGAGCCAAGCGCAGCTGTTCAACTGTTATATTTTCCCATGTTTGTTCTTCAAGGTGAGCTGTTTCTTTCATTTGTCTGTCTATCCATGGGGCATGTATGTTATGAACTTTTTCTTCGGCCCAGATCTTTTCCCAGAATTCTTGCACTTCCTCCTTGGGTGGTATTGATTTAGCAGTTATTGTTGACTTACCAATTTTTCTGTAGCAGTTACTTTGGTTGTTTTTGAACATATTATTGTCCTTATAGAATCTAGATCGTTTTTCAAAGCGCCTTATACGAGCAGCTTTGGCCGACACTTTTTGCTTGATTGTTTCTATCAGCATGTCTATGTCACTTGTTGATCTTATACTGTACTTTTTTTTCAATTTTCTAAGTTTAGTTTGTTTAACATGTTCACCTACTTTATAGTTTGTTAAAATTTCTATGTCACATCGGAGAAGGTTTATTTGGCGATTGATGTTATCTTGCCAAGTAGATTTCTTGTGGGAATTCCTTTGTTTTTTCATCTTCACTCCACATAAGTGAGTGGTGACTTTAGCCGATGCATAATAGAGATGATTTAAGTCAGTAATGCTTAGTTTGTTTGTGATGATAATGTTTTTGAGAATTATGTTAGTCTTGTGTATTATCTTTTGGTTCTGTTTGGAGTTCTGGATCTTAGGGAGGGTGTCTCGTTCCCCCATGTCAGATTCTTTCATTTTCATCCATTCGATCATAATTTCATCCTTCAAGTTGGCAAGTTCATTCTCATTCATTTCTTTATCATTTACGATCTCATTATTTTCATTTGGAGTTTCATCCTGAGCATGCACTCCCTCCACTTTTTCGCTCCTTTCTTTAATTTGTTCTGTTGCCAGTGATTCCGCCCCAACTCTGGGATTCGAAGTGTTACAGTTTACCTCGTTTTCACTGACACATGCTTCATTTTCCCTTCGCTGACTTTGTGCTACTAGCTTGATCTGATCAATTTCTATATCAGTTAGTAACTTTTTTCTTACAATATTTCTTCGTATATTGGCTAGTTTGTTACTGTCAATATAGCCTCTGTTTTCGGGATGTTTCTTTTTACAGTTGATATATGTTTGCTCTGTATTCGATGTATTTGATGGGTAGTACATGGCAGTGTAGAAAGCCTCAAGGACTTCTTTATTATCTTCCCTTGACCATTTTTCTCTCTTTTTCTTTGGATTTCTTGGTGGTGAGCATGGAGGGCCAACAGTAGGAGTATTCCGGTTATGGGAGGTCTCCAGCTCCGAAGTGATGGGAAGGTTTGAACCATTAGCTGATTTTTCGACCCCAGTCTGGTTCCTCTCTGAGGGACGCGGCCCTTTTTTACCCGGGTGACGGCCGATCCGGTATGAGATTTCATCATTAGACATCTACTTTATTCTGTCGCGTTTTATCCTTATCCGCCAAGGGGTAATCTTTTCGTGTTACCACTTCTAGAACGAGTGTCAACCAAGACTAGAGGGGTCGTTCTCCCCTAGAGACATGGCTATTCCCCGCCGGCCGCCATCCCGGTATTTCTTGGTCACGGGGTTTTCTTTTTGTTGTTTTTTTTAAATTGTTATTATCATGAGTGGTTCCTTAATGTGAGCATTGCGTGGCTTAAGAATGAAATTATTAATAATTGTCTCCACTCCAGGCCAGCAATCACCCAGTGCATTACAATAATATAATATACTTTTTGTTGTAGTTGGCTGTTATTGCTGCTTGCTATGTCGGTGGTGGTGCCGGGGCATTTTATATTGTTGGTGAGGAAGGGGTGAGCCAGCAGTCCCATAATTGTTGATGTAGACGTTTGTCCGTGGCAAGGTCACCAAGTCAATCTATTTATATCTTTTGCTAGCCTCTCTCTTGTCTAGTGCTACCACCACCTTCCCTTTTCTCTCTCAAGTTAACAGGGGAATAGTGTCAGTAGCATTGAATGAGTGGTGGCGGCGATGATGGATGTGGTGGGGTGGTGGCAGCGGTGGTGTTGTGGTTACTGATATAGTATCTATGAGTTTGTGTTCGTATGTTTAATATATATTTTCATTATATTTTGTGTTGACATATTCCCGTAAAATTTGAATTAAACATTTTTTTTAATTTGAGACAATAATAATAGTAATTATTATTATGATGCCGGTGAAGTTGCCGTTATATTTAGTGTGATGGGATAGGTAGTGTATCAAGTTTCTGGTGTTGGTGAAATTGAAATTGCCGCTGTTCTATATAGTATAGACAGAGGGTGTTTTGTTCCATTTATAACCATTTTCTTTTTTTGAATACAAAATATATAATACAAAATTGAATATTTGAGCGATACAACAATATAATATGGATCCGAAACTTTATGGGACCTCTTTCGGTGCCTTTATGCAACATTTGTGCTAAGAATTGTTCTTTCACAATTGATTTAAATATGTTAAAAATCAAAAAACTTACGGGAGCAATTTCGTGACGTTCTACCACCTCGTGCGTCTTCTTCCCTTCCTATTATTATTATTATTATTATTATTATTATTATTATTATTATTATTATTATTATTTGAGTCTCATTCATTTATGTTATTTAACTGGAAAGTTTGTTGAAATAAATATCAAGCCGCTACCTGCTGCCTCAGATATTCAGGACGTATCGGAGGGTTCTTGCTATTCCCAGCAAGCATGCCTTTTGAAGTTTTCCCAAAAGCGGACTAATTTTCTTTAACCATTCTTGGAAACTCTTTGAGATAGTACCTAGTGCGCCTATGACAATCGGAACGACTCTGACTTCATGGCAGTTCCAAATCCTTTTTATCTCCCCTTTTAAGTCCTGGTATCGGTTAATTTTCTCCCTCTCCTTTTCTTGCACTCTCGTGTCAAATGGGCAGGCTACATCTACAATCAGGCACGATCTTTTTCCTTGTCCAAAACCACCAGGTCAGATCTATTGTTTTCCAGTTTCTTGTCCGTCTGTATCCTAAAATCCCATAGCACCTTCACCTGATCGTTTTCTATCACCGACTCTGGCTTATGCTCATACCACTTCCCAGAGTGTGGTAAATTGTTTACTTTGCATAGGTGCCAGTGGATCACCCTGCCCATCACATTATGTCTCCAGCCTTTATAGTGAGTCGAATACAATGTGAAACCACAGTCTCCTCGCTCTCTCCACAGATCCTACACAGTTAGCTAGCCTCCTCCTTGTCAACATGGTGTTTCACCCACTTCGTTCTGAGGGCTTGCTCTTGCGCAGCCATTAGCATTCCTTCTGTAGCTTTTTAAAGGTCACATCTTTTTAACCATTTCCATGTCTGTGGATCTCTAAATTCCGTTTTCTTAAAGAAGGTGCCATGAAGTGATTTTTTCATGACGGTTGCTCTTCTTCCTTATTATTTCCTCCTTGGACTTCCCCTGGTCTATTGTCTTCGCCTTCAGTACAATTTTGAGCATTGGCTCCCTACTGTCAGCTACTGTGCAGGTTATTTTTCTCCATCTGAAGACAGTCCTCTATGCTAATAAGACCTCTTCCACCTTCAGCTCTCTTTAAGTAGAGTCTATCGACATCACGCCTCTTGTGTAACATATTGTAGATAGTCATTAGCTTCCTAGTCTTCCTATCCATTTATTATTATTATTATTGGCGTCCTACGTAGTAAATCGTATCATCGTGAGCTCCGCAAAGGTTTGTTATTTTCAGTTGTTTAAAATTGCCATTTATGGAAAATTTTTATTGTCAACTGTATTTAAGTGCACATACATTGTTTTCTGAAAAGGACAGTAAAAAAAATGGGGCCTTGTGCCCCAAATTTAAACTTTTATTATTGTCAAAAATTTCTTTGAAAAAATCATGGCTGACTCATCTCTGCACCAAGCAGCTGAGAGCCTTCCTCACAAACTAACACCTCACACCAACAGCACCGTTGTAAATATTACTACGTTTGCATACACTAAAAATATAAGCAGTAGCAATATTTTAAATTTGTCTCAGGCAGACATTAATGTCCCTCCATTACCAATGACTGCAGGTGTTAAAGCCGCCACGACCACCACCACCGCGACAACCCCCACCCCCACCCCCACCACCACAACAGAAACAACAGAAAAAATAAATTAACTCGGGATATCGAAATGAATCCAACCAAAATGAACTCTTCCACACCGAACACCACTGACGCCACCACCAACACAACTGAAACTAAAATTAACAACAACAAAAATAATGATAACAACAACAACAACAACAACAACAACAATGAAATTAAGAAAACACCCTGAGTTTTGCCAGAGTAGCAAAACATTGCGAAGCATTTCAGGTAACTCAGGAGGAATTAGAAGAAGCCCCAAAAATGGTAAAGAAAGATGGGTACAGGGTCAGCCCCCCCCCACACACACACCTAATAACATGGAGAATCGGCGCCTATGCACTGTGTCTTATCGAATAATTAATATAAGATCGCGCCGAGTGGAACGGGCATCCGAGTCCCAAATCCAAAAGGCTTTGGGACATGTGTGGGCAAAGAAAATCCACATCGGACGTGGGCAGAAGTATGGAACCGTGGACGTGTTCTTTGAAACACCACAGGAAGCTAGAGAACACTCCATGGCCCCATTAGGAAGTGACGACTTCACACACGTCCCAAGCTATTGTGGCCAGAGACTCGTGAAGATCAGGGTCACCCACGTTCCACCGGCCATCGAAATTCCCTGGCTAATATCTGCCGTCCTCGTCGCCATCGAAGCCAACACCAAGATAATCGAAATAGCGAAAGAAAAGCAGGAGAACTGGTCCGGATCTCGGATGGAGCTCCTGATCCAAGCGGACCAAAAAAGCAGTGAGGAGATCCCAGAGGTAATAGACCTCACTGACGGCTGCCACCTCACCGTAATTGTCAAGGGCAGAAGGCCTAGGTGTGTCGTTTGCGGTGAAGGAACCCACCTAAGGGCTTTCTGCCCTCAGGCTAAAAGGTTGAGGCCACCTCTCCTACCCACCCCAGTGACTCAACCATCAACACCACCAGCAGTAGAAATGGCAGCAACAACTGTAGCAGCAACAACAGAAGCAACTGTAACAGCAACAACCCCAGTAACAGTAGCAACACCAACACCCCCACCACTCAACGCGCCAAGACTAGCACCAGCCTCTACACCACCCACCACGCCACAACCAAAACTAACTCCTGTGGAGGATTTTCCACTCCCCGGCCTATCACAACTGGAGACAGATTGTGACGACGAGGAGTGGGAAACGGTATCAGGAAAAAAGAAAAAAAGGAACCAAAAAAGAAAAAAATTCACTTCCTTCCTCCTCCAAAAACAAAATACCGAGGGAAACAAATAAACTATCAACCAAAAAGTTAGGACAGATATGCGACCATCCACACCAGCATCACCAACCCCATCACCCCAAACACCAACACCATCACCATCATTAACCCCAACACCCACATCACCTACACCACAAAATCAGCAAAAAGCGAAACATAAACAAACCCACAACAAACACAAACAAAACAAAACAACCAAAACGATACACACTACACAGCATTAGATTTGAACAACAATTATTACACTACATCCAACACAACACCAGCATCACAGAAAAAGACTACACAACAACCCAAAAGTTCACACCACCTCCACACATACAAATCAATCGCATCACACAGAAAACATACATGACACTGAAACAAAAATTCACCAAAGACATCGGAGACTTCCGACAAGCACTCTCCAGGAAGATTTATAAGGACATCCTTCCTGAGGAGTCCACAAGCAGTGAAAAGGATGGAGAAACCGTCCTTCCTCTACGAGAAGTAAGGTAAGTGGTCTTTCCCATCTTTTTCACTCCATTTCAACATGACCTCACTCAGAATAGGCAGCATAAATGCGCGTGGCTTGGGGTCGTCATGGAAGCAGGGCCACCTGCTCAACGACCTCAGGTCACTAAACATAGATGTAGTGGCCATCAGCGAGACCAGAATCTCCGAAGCACGGGCCTTCGCACCGATCTTCGGCGGCTACGATGTGTACGCATCTCCCAGCCGTCCGGGATCAGGGGGAGGAGTTGCTGTGCTTTTTCGGAGAGGTTTGAATCTTGCCATACGGGCCATCTTCCTGGACCCAGAAGGTAAGTTGGTGGTGCTGGACGTGACCAGCAGAGACGGGCAATCTTTCAGGCTAGTAGCCGTCTATGCCCCGACAGGACCAGGGCGGTCTGATTTCTTCCGGAGTCTGGAGACCTTTCTTGGAACGTCCCTCTCTTTAGTGTTAGTGGGCCACTGGAACGGGATCTTAGATGCACGCTGGTACTGTGTGGGATTAGCGAATAGGGGAGGAGGGTGCAAGAGTCTCACCAACCTGATCATGCGTTTTGAACTGTCTGACAGGTACCGATTGGATTTCCCGAATGTGCCAATGTGGACTTGGACAAATCGCATAGGGTCATCCAGATCATATCTAGATAGAGTATTTTGTAGGGAAATAGATAGGTCTAGCATAGGCTGTCCACAATTCAAGATAGTCAGCTACACGGACCACAAATTCGTGATCTGTGTACTTGACTTAGATAGGCTTCATAGACGAGGACCCGGCTACTGGAAGCTAAACGCGTCCTTACCAACGCGCAAGGCCTACAGAGACCCGATTAGCGAACTAGTTAAGCGAGCGTTGACGGGGGCCATCATCAACAACAAGTGGTGGTTTGCTCTGAAAAGAGCAATTAGAATAGAGTCCATGAGGATTAGTAAGGCTTTAGCTATAGAGAAAAAGAGAGCAGAGGGAGAATCAGTTTGAAAATTAGACGAGGCGAAATTTGCCCTTGACCAATTCTTCAATGCAAAGCACGAAGGCTGCGTTGTGAGAGCTAGGGTGCGTGCTCTCATACACGAGGGGACGAAAGCCGTTCAATGGGCCCGAGTGGCGGAGGAGCGTCGTGGCAACAAAGCCACGATCCGGTCTTTGGTGGACCACGACGGGCGCATGCTACTCGATCCCGGGCAAATGTGTGAAGCTTTTCAGCGATACTTCGCACAGCTGTTCGGGGGCAACGGCGGGCCGGATCGAGGGATGGACTCTAGTGTTTACCTCGACGGACTGCCGCGGCTCTCGGCCACTGAGGCGGGGTGTTGCGAAAAGCCGATAACAGCCGCTGAAGTACGGGAGGCAATGATTGGCTGCGCAAGGGGTAAATCGCCTGGTTTTGATGGTCTGCCCTATGAACTTTACGTACAGATGCTAGACTTGTTCGGGGGCCTCTTGGCGGACGTCAACTGCAACCGGCAACAGGACGGGAGAATTCCTAGCTCTGTGAGCCGAGGAGCTGTGGCGCTGGTGAGAAAGGATCCGAACAGGGGGGATAACATAGATAATTTTAGGCCCATAACTCTGCTAAACACAGATTTTAGCCAAGGTGCTAGCAAAGAGTTTGGCGCTTGTCGTTGGTGGTCTGTTGGGAGAGGCGCAGACGTGCGCCATTCCCGACAGATCCATCCATGACAACCTCCACCTCATGCGATACATCGTAGAGAGGGTAGCTAGGGAACCTGGCACGGCTGGGTCCTTGATCAATTTAGACCAGTCAAAAGCTTTCGATAGGCTAGACCATCGTTACCTAGCGGCAGTCCTGAGGGCAGCTGGCTTTGGGCCCGTCTTCAGAGGCTCGATCTCTGCCATGCACAGCGACATCTGCTCTGTGGTGAGAGTGAACGGTCACCTTTCGGAACCGTCAAACATCATGCGCTTGGTCCGCCAAGGATGTCCCCTCTCGTCCCTCTTGTACGTATTGACTCTCGAGCCATTACTGCACAAACTGGAGACGTTGAGGGGCGTACCGAGCGAACTAGGATGCGGAAGATCCGTGTCAGCATATGCGGACGATGTCACCGTAGTAGTGTCGAACGCCAAACACAAACGAGGCGATCGGCACTACACTAAGAGAATACGAGTGACAGGAGCAATGATCAACCAGGAAAAGTCAGTGGGCCTGCAGCTCGGCACCTGGAGAGGCAGGTCCATGCCGTCCAACAGTGTCGTCGGGCGCTGGACGGACGGACCGGTTAAATTGCTAGGCGTCTGATTCGGACCTCCAGACGGACACAAACTGGGACGAGGTGACGAGCAGGGTGGCTTCTATCACCCAGAAATGGGCGGAGAGGAAGCTATTCCTGAAAGGTTGAGCGGAGGTGGCTCACGCGTACATCGCGTCCGTCATCTACTACCGCCTGACCGTCGTACCTTGTCCAAAGCCCCACCTGACTGCGCTGGAGCGTTTGCTCTTTCGCTTTTTGTGGAAGGGACGCGCTCCAATGGTCAGGAGGTCCATCTGCTGTCAACACCCGCTACGTGGAGGGCTGGTCATGCCGTGGCTGATGATGTGCAGACACGCACTCAGGCTACGACATCTCCACCTCTTCCTCGACGGTGATCAGGTGGAGTCGCCGTTTGCTAGACACGTATTTCCCATCTCGTTTCCATGACGGAGCTGCAGTCCTGGGTCAAGCGAAACCGAGAGCGAGCGCCTGGAGTCTGGAATGTCTTCAGGCGCTCACAGCCCTCGACCAATCGGGCAATGTGATCGGTGGAAACTCCACCTCGGCGTTCTATAGAGGATTAGTGGAGGGGAAGAGCGACGACGTACTTGGGGAAACTATAGGCGTCGACGAAAATCAACTAGCCAATCTCTTCGGAAGAACTTTCGGGCCGGGACCTATGGACAACTTCCAGAAATCTCTGGCCTGGCAGTGCTACCGAGGAGCCTTGCCAGTTCGGGATAAACTCTACAGGCATGGAGGTGCCGTCAGCCGGGCATGTCCGAGATGCGCGCAGGGAGACGAAACCGTCCTGCACGCACTCGTCCAGTGTCCGAAAATTGCTGACTTGTGGGTTTATGTCGAACGCCTGCTGTCGCGTGTAGGACGGATCCGACTATCATCTGAGTCCATTGTGAGGATTGCCCCACCCTCTTCCTATAGCTGGGAAGGGCAGGCAGTTTTTATCTGTCTGGTGGCCATGGCGAAAGAGATAGTATGGTAGACACGTTTGAAAGGGTTGAAGACGAGCACTTACCTCTTCGGTGATGCCCTGATTGACTTTTTCAAATTTCATTTGAAAAGGGAAATCAGAGTAGAGAGGGAAGTGGTCTCTTCCCAGCATCTTGTTGAAAGATGGTTGAGAGAAGCAAGAATGGCCCGAGTGAATTGGCCTACTCTGAGTACGTATCTGTAAATTAAAAGTGGAAAACTGGGAGAGGTACTTGCCTTGGTGGTCAGGGTCACCGTGGCCTTTTACTGGGCTTTCTCCACAAATGTCCCTCCGAAATCTCCCCCTATCGGTGAATTTTTCATTGTTATTTTTTGTTACATCCTCTGTTTTTGTTTTCTACACGCAGAAATGCCCATTTGTACCGTCCTGTATTGTCCTGAACTGTCCTTAATGTCTACTGTATGTAAACCCTTGTGGTTAATAAAGAAAACCTTATTATTATTATTATTACAGCTGCATTTATCTTGCTTTATGTTCATACGAGTTATCACCAAGTCACAGCCAGTGACCTCAAGAGACATAAGGTCCGCCATGTTCACGAAATAACATACATACTCACACATGCATCTTTAGTGTTTAGACTTGTGATGTACTTATATTGACAGAATCTTCCTTAGTATATGGGCAGTTCCCATTAGTACTATCTTTTGTATTTCTCCTATACGCGGGTTTCCTGCGATTTGCGATAAGTAATCATTAGACCCCTTAGGTATCATTCCTAGAGCGCCTACAACCACTGGTATTGTTTTAGTTCTCAATTTCCACATTTTTCCAATTTCTATCTCCCGGTCCTTATACTTGCTCAATTTTTCAAATGGTTTTATAAATACATTCTTGTCTATTGGAACGGACATATCAATTAGCAGGAATAGCCTCTTTTTAAAGTCCTTCAATATTATATCAGGTCTATTTGCATCTATTTTTCGGTCTGTTTATTATTATTATTAGCATTATTATTATTGAATGTGTACAACACATCCGTCATCTACTACCGCCTGATCGTCGTGATTTGCCCCCGTAGGCGCCTCGTTAAGTTGGAACGGCTCCTCTTCAAATTCTTGTGGAGAAGACAAATTCCGATGTTGAGGCGGTCCATCTGCTGCCAGCACCCTCTACGCGGAGGGCTTGGTATGCTGTGGCTAATGATGCGCAGATATGAGCTGAGGCTGCGACATCTTCAGTTATTCTGCCTAAACGGTGAACAGGTGTGGTCACCGTTTATCAGACGGGCCTTTCCGCAGCTCGTTTCTTTGACTGAGCTGCTGTCGTGGGTCAAGAAGAGACCGAGACTGGGTGACTGGCACCTGGAATGTTGTCAGGCACTCACTGCCCTCTACCAAGCGGGCAATGCGATCAGTGGAACTTCCACTCTCGAGTTCTATAGAGGATTAGTGGTGGGAAAGTGCGACGACGCACTCGGAGAAGCTTTAGGCCTCGACGAAGTCGAACTGACCAGTCTGTATCGGAGGACTTTCGAGCCGGGGACGATGGACAATTTCCAGAAATCCCTCGCTTGGCAGTGCTACCAGAGGGCACTGCCGGTTCGGGAAAAACTCTACAGGCACAGAAGTGCTGACAGACGGACCTTCCCAAGATTCGCACAGAACGACATACCCGTTCTGCACGCACTTGTCCAATGTCCGTGCATTACTGACTTATAGAGTTATGTCGAACAGCTACTGTCTCGCGTGGAACGGATCCGGCTATCGGCCGAGTCCATAATGAAGATCGACCCGCCGCCCACTTTTGGTCAGGAAGAGCAGGCAATTTTCCACCGTCTGCTGGCAGTTGCGAAAGAGGTTATATGGTTGACCAGATTGAAAGGAGTGCAGACAGAGACTTTTCTCTTCGGCCAATCCCTCATTAACTACTTCAAGTTTCACCTGGAAAGGAAGATGAGGTTGGAGAGAGAAGTGCTGCTCCAGTACATTTGCTAAAAGGTGGATGAATGTGGCGAGAATGGCCCGTGTTAATGTGCCTCATCTGACCTTGCGCCTATAGGCTAGCTAATTTGAGGAGAGGGGTGCTCTCCCTGGGTGCCCTAGAAGCGCAGGGTCGTTCAGGATTTGTGGGGTACTTGAGTCACCCCTGGGTCATCCACCCCCTATAGGGGAATTTATTCTGTTATATTTATGCATAGTTTATTTTATATTTTTATATCTTCATTGTTAAAGTAGTCTTGCCATTGTGCACCTTTACTCGACCTTATGGTAAACCCTTACTGTCCTTGTCTTTGTATTGTCCTCTACATGTCGGCTCTTGTGGCCAAAAATAAAATCATTATTATTATTATTATTATTATTATTATTATTATTATTAAAGAAGTGGGTGAGGAAGTATACATGTATTTAGGAGTTTTTCAGTTGGATAAGATAAAGAGAAAGAAATGAAGGAGACGTTCGGAAAAGAACACCCCAGGGGGGTGAAACATTTTAATGTCATCTAAATTCAACGGAAGGAAACGATCAAGGCAACTAATACATGGCCCGTGTATCTCCTGCGCCACGGAGCAGGAGTTATTAAATAGAGAGAAAACGTATTGGACAGTATTTCTATGAAATGTAGGAAATTGATGACAGTGTATAAAAATGTCTACCCAAATGTGATATCGTAAACATTATCC
>OZ024743.1:265704233-265711733 GCA_964016885.1 Eledone cirrhosa | reverse complement strand
GTCTCTTTCTCTATTTATCTATCACGCATCCCCACCACACACACATTCTTGTATACATTCGCGCCACAACACATCCATCCGCTTCTCACACTTACAAACTCTCTGTACACACAACACAAATACGTATGCACACACACACACACACGCACACACATATATATATATATACACGCACGCGCACACACTTACTCTTACACACACACATGCACACACACACATATATATATATTTTTATATATATATATTTATATATATATATATATATGCACACGTACACATTCAATTAATCATCTCAATGAATATCAATTTTTGCCTGTATTTATATTATCGACATATAGAGGAGCCGGAGGGGGTAGGGAGAGAGTGAGAAAGAGATGAGAGAGAGAATGAGAGTGAGAGAGATAGTTGTTGATAGTATGCATGAGAGTGACTTGAGAGACTAAGACATACTTATTCATAACCACACAATTCATTCCCCTCTTCCCAACAAGGAAGATATCAACTTTGCTCAACTTCCCAATCATAATGTATTTCATAAAACAACGTAAGTGTCTCAAAACGATGCTAGCCTGGGGAGAAGAGGTTAGATTATTATTTATGTATTTATTTATTTATACATTTGTTCATTTAATTATATATTTATTTAGTTATTTATTACTATTGTTGTCTTTCCATAACAGATTTACTTTTCTTTTTGTCTAAGTAATAAATGTAACGTTCGAGGATATATAGTTGAGAATATGTTTTCTTAACACATCAATTATGACTCTCTTTGTTTTTATTAATATTTCATCATCTCCAGAACTACCACCACCATCATCATCTTTATTCCACCCACCACTACATGTATTATCATTTCGGTTTTATTCTTATGTTCACTTCTAAAGAACATTCCGTAAAACAAACCAAGAATTATTATGCGTGGAATCTATTCAATAAAAGACACCGGATAAATATGCATTATATTGCCCCAGACCGGATAATGATTATAATATAGAGAATATCTTTTCCTTTGAGTAAATGAGGGTGTTTGTATGTTCACGTGCGCGCGTGTGTGTGTTTGTGTCTGTTTGTGTCACTCTGTATCTGTGAATCTTTGTGGGTGAACTTTTGTATATTTTCTTGCATTGTTCTTCAAATCTTCCTGTATACTCTCTCAATACAGTACTGCATATTTGCTTTGTTCTTTAATATTTTACCAGTTTCGGTCAGCATTCCATCCTTATTAAACAGAACAAATAAAGATGAAGAGTTCGAGCAAGGATAAGCAGTCAGGGTTAAGACATGTGCATTTTGTTTCTATGTAGATAGTTCTAAACATCCATTGGATTAAAAAGGTCCCTTATAGAAGTTAGTTATCGCATTGTATGTATATTTATCTATCTCGCTATCTCAGTGTATATATACACATACACACATACACACATACACACAGACACACACACGCACACACAGTCACACACACATATATATACATATATACATACATATGCATATATATAAATATATATATATATGCATATATATATATGCATATATATATATATATATATATATATATATATATATATATATATATATATATATATATATATATATATATATATATATATATATATAGATATATATAAATATAACGAAGGAAGACTGCCGTCGGGGTCTTGAGCATTTTCCTATATATATATATATATACGTTATTCCGGGTTGAATCGGAGGTAACCACAGTAAGTAAGGTACTCAATACATTGCAGAGTATAAACGTTTTAATATAGATGAGATTCTACAGGACTAGAACTGTTTCATTCTTTAGAAATCATCAGGTATCTCTGATGATTCCTGATGACTTCTAAAGAATGAAACAGTTCTAGTCCTGTATAATTTCATCTATATTAAAAATATATATATATATATATATATATATATATATATATATATATATATATATATATATATATATATTTATAGGAAAATGTCCAAGACCCCGGCGGCAGTATTCCTTCGTTATATTTACATATATATATATATAAAATATACACACACACACACACATATGCATATATATATGTATATATATATATATATATATATAACAAAGAAATTGTGGTAAGGGAACAGACGGACCATAACGCACCAGAGTACTCAATATTTGGGTAGTAGAGTCGAAAATAGGAAAAAAGTATGACCCCGACAGCAGAGCTCAAGCCGTTTCGACGACTATTTCTCGACTAAATAGTCGTTGAAACGGCTTGAGCTCTGCTTTCAGAGTCATACTTTTTCCTATATATAGTGTGTTTGCCAATACACTGTAGATCTCTGTTTCATACTGTTGGTATATGCATCATATATACATCGCTATTTCAGAGCAACAATTCTAATATATATATATATATAACGAAGGAAATTTGATAAGGAACCAGGTGGACCATAACGCACCAAAGTACTCAATACTTAGGGTAGAAGAGTGGGTAATAGGAACGAGTAGGACCCCGACGGCTGAGCTCAAGCCGTTTCGACGACTATATGTATATATTTATATATATATATATATATATATATATATATATATATATATATACATGTATATATATATATATATATAAAGGTTTACATATACATAAACATAAAGTCATAGATATATATATGTTGCAACCGGTCACGTAAATTAAATAATCAGAGCAATAATACAATATAGACGATGTTGCAGATGTGCAACGAAAGAACTTTGATAGACTATATATATGTGTTTGTGTCTATATTGCATCTGTATTTTTGACCGTTGGTTAGTCAATGGTAACATTGAGGACCGAATAAATTAAATTAACCGATATAAAAGACACATAAGCGAAAACCAACCAAACAGTGAGTGTGTTCTGTTATTAATTCAGGCAATATTACACAAATATGACCCTCCCCAAGTATAACAATACGTATATATATATATATATATATATATATATATATATATATATGTATATATATATATGTCGGGAATTTTAGCCGCCCTAGATATATATAAATATATATATAAAAGGGAAGATTAAGTAGATGACGGAGAACACATATATTCTCTATTTCCCTCTTTCTCTTTCTTTACGCGTTCAACACAAATCTACTTCTGTGTAACACATACGTACACGCACACACACCTTTGAGTAAATGAGGGTGTTTGTATGTTCACGTGCGCGCGTGTGTGTGTTTGTGTCTGTTTGTGTCACTCTGTATCTGTGAATCTTTGTGGGTGAACTTTTGTATATTTTCTTGCATTGTTCTTCAAATCTTCCTGTATACTCTCTCAATACAGTACTGCATATTTGCTTTGTTCTTTAATATTTTACCAGTTTCGGTCAGCATTCCATCCTTATTAAACAGAACAAATAAAGATGAAGAGTTCGAGCAAGGATAAGCAGTCAGGGTTAAGACATGTGCATTTTGTTTCTATGTAGATAGTTCTAAACATCCATTGGATTAAAAAGGTCCCTTATAGAAGTTAGTTATCGCATTGTATGTATATTTATCTATCTCGCTATCTCAGTGTATATATACACATACACACATACACACATACACACAGACACACACACGCACACACAGTCACACACACATATATATACATATATACATACATATGCATATATATAAATATATATATATATGCATATATATATATGCATATATATATATATATATATATATATATATATATATATATGTATATATATATATATATATATATAGATATATATAAATATAACGAAGGAAGACTGCCGTCGGGGTCTTGAGCATTTTCCTATATATATATATATATACGTTATTCCGGGTTGAATCGGAGGTAACCACAGTAAGTAAGGTACTCAATACATTGCAGAGTATAAACGTTTTAATATAGATGAGATTCTACAGGACTAGAACTGTTTCATTCTTTAGAAATCATCAGGTATCTCTGATGATTCCTGATGACTTCTAAAGAATGAAACAGTTCTAGTCCTGTATAATTTCATCTATATTAAAAATATATATATATATATATATATATATATATATATATATATATATATATATATATATATATATATATATATATATATATATATATATATATATATTTATAGGAAAATGTTCAAGACCCCGGCGGCAGTATTCCTTCGTTATATTTACATATATATATATATAAAATATACACACACACACACACATATGCATATATATATGTATATATATATATATATATAACAAAGAAATTGTGGTAAGGGAACAGACGGACCATAACGCACCAGAGTACTCAATATTTGGGTAGTAGAGTCGAAAATAGGAAAAAAGTATGACCCCGACAGCAGAGCTCAAGCCGTTTCGACGACTATTTCTCGACTAAATAGTCGTTGAAACGGCTTGAGCTCTGCTTTCAGAGTCATACTTTTTCCTATATATAGTGTGTTTGCCAATACACTGTAGATCTCTGTTTCATACTGTTGGTATATGCATCATATATACATCGCTATTTCAGAGCAACAATTCTAATATATATATATATATAACGAAGGAAATTTGATAAGTAACCAGGTGGACCATAACGCACCAAAGTACTCAATACTTAGGGTAGAAGAGTGGGTAATAGGAACGAGTAGGACCCCGACGGCTGAGCTCAAGCCGTTTCGACGACTATATGTATATATTTATATATATATATATATATATATATATATATATATATATATATACATGTATATATATATATATATATATATATATATATATATATATATATATATATATATATATATATAAAGGTTTACATATACATAAACATAAAGTCATAGATATATATGTTGCAACCGGTCACGTAAATTAAATAATCAGAGCAATAATACAATATAGACGATGTTGCAGATGTGCAACGAAAGAACTTTGATATACTATATATATGTGTTTGTGTCTATATTGCATCTGTATTTTTGACCGTTGGTTAGTCAATGGTAACATTGAGGACCGAATAAATTAAATTAACCGATATAAAAGACACAGAAGCGAAAACCAACCAAACAGTGAGTGTGTTCTGTTATTAATTCAGGCAATATTACACAAATATGACCCTCCCCAAGTATAACAATATGTATATATATATATATATTATATATATATATATATATATATATATATATATATATATATATATATATATATATATATATATATATATATATATATATATGTATATATATATATGTCGGGAATTTTAGCCGCCCTAGATATATATAAATATATATATAAAAGGGAAGATTAAGTAGATTACGGAGAAAACATATATTCTCTATTTCCCTCTTTCTCTTTCTTTACGCGTTCAACACAAATCTACTTCTGTGTAACACATACGTACACGCACACACACCCATGCAAACACACACACACGCACACACATATATATACACACACACACACATGCACATTCATATGCATACAGAAACTTCCACTGACACACGTTCGACCTCGATATACAGTACGACTTTGTTGATGGTTTAGTCGGGAGCAGAACGATTATACACATAGCATATTCAAGGTCTATATGACCGGCAGAGAGAAGAAAAAAACTCTACTCAAACTCATATCCTCATATTTTCTAATAAAATGACTTCCGTTTAAAATACCCGAGGTACAGGTAAGCAACTTGCAAATCACTAACCGGCGCAGCGCTTACATGCACATGACGAGTTGTAACGTACCAGATTCGATGACATATAGTCACATCCTGTCTCTATCTAAAGCTTCATTATATTTTAATAGGTAGGGAGGTAAATTGCTGTAATGCTCATGATTTGCAAATGGTATATGAGGGTTAAATGGATACGTGAGGGATTCGAAAAGGAATCGATGCAGTAGAGTGCAGAGGGGGGATTAGTGGTCGATGGTACGTTGGCCCCGGGCATCCTTTGAATGAAAAGAACTTAATAATTTGATTGATTTATATTAAAATCGAATAAAACGTGTATTTCATGTTTCATCTGTGTTTATATATTCAAAATGTTTTCCTTTCTCCTAATATTTCTCAGTATATTAGACCTTATACTTGAGTCTTTGGGGCATACGATCAAGATTTGCCCTGGGCATCACCAGAGCTCTGCACGCCGCATACAATTAGTATGCATCGATTATCGATGCATACTGATTGTAACCACTTCTATTCATACCAAGAATATTTTAGTGAAACGGCAGTTTCTTGCTTTTACTAAATCTGATATTTTATATGTCTTTAACGTCCATTAATATCGCGACACCATAGATCTACACCGGGAAATTTTTTGATTGCTTCTGTTAGTAGAGCAGCGTGTCCTGCGTCTTTAGGGTTCTATACCTAAATGACGTTCCTGACTGCGCTAGTTGAATTTAAAGTCATGGTCCACTAGTGTTACTTTGTTTTACGAACGACTATTTATATCTTCACTGAAAATCCTCAGCATTATGTCGATCTACTTTCTAAACTCTTCTCAATTTTCAAACTCCGCATATATATATATAATGGATGTATGTATGCATGTATATAAACGTATGAATGCAAGTAAAAACACAATATCAGGAAACCATATGAGGAAAAATGATAAACGATTACTTATAAAAATTGATTTTGCAAAAAGCAAAAAGCTACATTAAAATAGGAAAGATTTCGATATATAAGAAATCTGGAACTTCATCATGAAAAGTACAAATATATTTTAAAGGAATAACTTATAAATAATATATAGGACCCGAAGATACGTTTGGATTTAGGAAACAATACAGAATTCTAAGTAGGACACTAAGGAAGAATAACAATTAATAAATGCTAAATGGTTGAATGTAAACACAAACATACACACACATGCAGACCAGACACACACAAACACACTCGCATGTATATCTATCTATCTCTCGATCTCTCTCTATATATATATGTATATATATATATATATATATATAATATATAGATATATATATATAGATATATACTTACATACATATATATATATATATATATATATATATATATGTGTGTGTGTGTGTGTGTGTGTGTGTGTGTGTGTGTGTGTGTGTGTGTGTGTGTGTGTGTGTGTGTGTGTGTGTGTGTGTGTATGTTTGTGTGTATGTATTGAGTTAACAGTATTGACTTTCTTCCTTCATCTTGAACAAGCTATTTTCCCCCACAACATTTTTCATCGGCTTTCCATAGTGCCATTATTTTTTTTACTTTATTTTAATGTTTGGCGTAACCTGGTTTTCAGTTTTCTAGTTATTTTTCAAGAGCTACCATAACCTTGTATCCCTCAACTTATTACTGGTAACAAATTTATTAATTTTCAATATTTCGAAGATGATTTTGTCAAGCGCTTCAATACTGGAAACGTTTAAGAAAGATAAGAAACATTGATGAAATTATTTCGTCCACCCCTTATCTAAGTATTTGGGAACGTCGTTAGAGCGCCAGATAGAATGTCATTACTGATTTGTTCCGACTCTCTATAAATCTCACCTTCC
>OZ024743.1:265681733-265699233 GCA_964016885.1 Eledone cirrhosa | reverse complement strand
TGGAATTGTTTTAGGTGCTGCCGTCACATACGGTCTGATGTGTATCTAAATATGGTAGAGCCCATTCCACGACAAGTCCGGCCAATGTCGATTGTTTTCCAAGAGAGAGAATAAGGGGATAACAAATTAGAGAATCACATAAAAAGGGAGAGAAAGAGATGGAGAAAGACAAAGTGAGAAAATAATCAATCACCTTACTAGGTTAACAATGTATTTATTGAACCCGAACTGATGAAATTAAGAGTTGACGCCTGCAGCATTTGAACTCATTACACAGAAATCAGGAACTCAAGAATTAATACAACAAGGAATCGGACGCTTTAACGACTCTGCTAATTCGCCACAATAGATTCAATGGAAAAATAAAATGGAATGGTGGTTAATAAAATGTTCTGGATAATGTCTCCTTGAGTATCCCTGACGGGTAGTGAATAACATATCATTAAAAACAAAATTGAATACGTAGAATACGTAAATGCCAAACGTAATAAATATTAGAATATAACAATACCAACACAAGTAAATTGGAAATATTTTTGGAAACTGCTCAAAATAGTTCCTTCTTCATGGAACATTTTGCTTTCTCTGTTGAAGTTAAAAAGACTAATTAACACAGTGCAGCCTGTCAAAAGCGAAGAAAGATTGATGAGAATTACAGACCAAATACACCGACGAGATTTCATCTCAATAATTTAGGCGATAACACCATGTGATATGTAGCGCGAGAAATGAATACGGATGAAGACATATCAGAACAAAATATTGCATATGCTACATTGGAGAAATTAACTAATGAATTGGACACTTCACCAGAGGGACCATCTGCGTAACGGCTCGAATTATTAAAATTAGCCCCGAATTCTCTATCAAATTACATTTTACCGTCTTGTAAAGAATTGATGACCAAATGCCTGCTTGGTTGGGAGTAGAATTAGAGCTAAACGCTATTACAGAGGTGTGCCTTACAACGTGCTTAAATTCTACACAAAATTTAAAAGCTTAAACTATTGTCAATCAAATTATTGCCAAACAACATAATATGGCTACTTCAGTGTCTAAAAGCAACCACACAAATACATCGGTAACACTCAAATCTGCATGTTGAAAGGAAGAAAAACAGAACGCAAACATAGATAATTAATTTTTTAAGCAATTTTGATCGCACAAATTAACTTATATTCGTTATATACTTATGTTGTTCAGCTTCAAATCCTCCTTAATCAAGAAAGTATATAACCAAATGTGTTCGAGACGTTTTCATTCAAAATGTTTGTACATAAAGTAAGAATTAACCATTTTCCCGTCTTTTCCTAGATGACATGTAGATATACCACACTATAAGTTAAACATACACAGTGTAGAAATGGATATAAATCTATGAATATCACTTATTGGAAATGCTGCTGTATTTGAATTAAATTGACAGGTCTCATCCTTATTGGAATTCTTCAGCAAATCATATTTTACATAGTTGCTTTTACAATTGTAAACAGGAACATTATTTATTATTTTCATAGATAATCTACATATTTAGACGTTTTATGGTAAATATATGTGCCCCTATAATACTTGTGGTTAGTTTGCAAAATATTCTTATGAAAAAGAAGTCCCTCTACTCTTAGCCTTAAAATTGGTGCTTTTATCCAGACCGAACTGAAACGCTTATCTGCGAGAACCTGATGAGCTGTGATGTGCAAGTGCCATGCAATAAGTTAAATAGTAAGACACGAAAACACGAAGAACAAAGACATCAACAATTGTATTAGAATAGTAGACCAAGTACGCTTTATCTCTATTCAGGCGGAGAGTAAACATAGTCTACCCATTATTTTGTTTATTAACCTATATATGGACTACAGACACACACATATGTATTCCTATATAAACATATATACAGATATATACATAAATACATATGTACATATATACGCATACCTACGTGGTTAAGTACAAACATACTCGCACATGTAAACAAACATACAAATAATCGTAAAAAATACAATTCGTTTTACGTTATTATTGAAATACCAGGTGAATATTTTTGACAACTCACATTGACTTAATAAGATGAGTCTCTTTGAATGATATAAAAAAACAAACAATACAATTGTCGTATATAATAGAAACGGCCTATCATTGAAATGGTCTTTCTTTGCCAATATTTATATCTGAAAATTGTGAGAGTTCTGATAAATAGCATTTGAATAACAATTTCTGCTATAAAACGAAGAATAAATGTCAAAACGTGAAAATATAAATATGAAAATGTCCTGTTTTATCTTATATCTTCAGCAGCAGGAACACTAAAAGACGACGGCAGTGAAATGTGATTTAGCCAAACACACACGCACATACATACATATATTATACGCGTGTATGTGTGTGAGAGAGTGGGAGTGTGTCGGGTGAGCAATACAGAGACATATATATGAACAGAAATTTAAAGAGAGTGTGGGACAGGGTGAATGTAAGAGATACAACCAGTCAGATAAATAAATAAATACAGAGAGAGAGAATGGGATAGGGGGAAAGAGAGAGACTATGTGTGTGTGTATGAGAGTAATAGAGAGAGTGTGTTTATCTGTATAAGTGACAGAGAGATTAATACGAGCGAGCAATGCGGACATTCATAGAATATGCAGACAGAGACAATATGTGCTTCAGAGAAATGATATTAAAAAAACATACTATAGCATAATAAAATGAGATGTTATCTCGGTACAATTGAAGAGAATGTTGTGAAGAATGAGGGATATAAACGCCAACAAAAGCTACGAATAAAACGAACCATCAGAGAAGATATAAAGAAAAAATATTGTAAATAATCCTTTGATTCAGTGTATAAGATGATTCATTACAAGGACAAACGGAAGTGATATTTAGCCATAATGATTGAATATATATAACAGACTGATACAGCGGACGGCACACGAAAAATGCATCTTCCATATTGTTTAGGTTGACATGCTAAAAATATAAGCCAAATCTCTCTAACATTACTACATACTGTTTTATAAAACCTGAAGACATAGAATAATACGGTGCTAAATTATATAGCTTCACTGTTTACTGAAATAGGTCAATTCGAGCAGTTACTGAAGCATGCATATCAACAGCCTAATACTGTGTCCGAACACGGAAGATCCGAATTTCCCACTGTCATCGTCTCCATCTCTCTCGCACTCCCCATATCTCAGTATTATGAGAAAATAGGGTCAAACGTGCTGGCCGCCCCACAGCCCCCACGGACAGAATGGAGAAGGCGTTTCCACGGTAGATGATAAGGGAGATGCGCTGGGAGAGCGATTCCATTTCGCGAGGCTCACACCTGTAGCTGGTCAGCTCAGTTCCTATTGTGGTAAGTAGGGAGGTAGCCCTACGGCCAATGACACCAGAAGTCTCCGCTGCCGAGGGCACGATCACAAACCTGTCGGAGAGCGAGCGGTAAATGGAGAGATTGCCCTCCTAAGCCCGAAGTGCAGCAGAACTGCGGTTAATCGCAGTGCTAAATATACTATGACTAGTAACAACAAAATAAGACATATATATATAAACCTAGCCATTGGATTGATCTGATCATACATCTGCACGGTCAGTTGAACCAGACGTAGTAATCCCGTATATCATTTAGAAATGTTGGTATTTCATTACACTCTCTCCCCCTCCCCCCTCGTTCTCTCTCTCTCTCTTTATCTTTCTCTCACTCCTTCTCTCTCGCTCATACACACATATCCTGTCTACCGAATTGATAGGCATAATGTATCTTGCAATATATTTAACGTGTAAACTGTTTTCCTTAAGATGTGATTTCCACGAGACTTAGTTTCCCTGTTCTAGTAGATTGTAGTTGCTATCTTTAACATTAGACCCAAATCGAGCAGAACAATGTCATTATGGACACCAACGCCGCTCAGGGTATATATTATTGTACTTTAATTATTAGCGTATTATCTAGAACTACATTACAGAAGGTGTCACTTCTCGTAAATGTACGTATATATTGAGTATTTGAAAAACAATTCAACTGCTATTCCAATCAGAATCAAGCGACCGCATAGACTCACCCTTGTCCGGTCGTTTTTTATATAGCAGTACTATTACGTTTGGGTTCGAATTTGTGGTCAGTAAAAGTATATTACGGCGATGTAGGCTTACATCCATGTTAATACAGTAAAGGATAAAGTTCCTGTGGTAGAGAATTATATTTCTTATATTCGGGACAAGATGGTGAGTTGGCATGGTCAGTAGAACATCAGATAGAAGACTTTACCTTACTCATTCTGACTCACTGCGCTCCCACAGAGCTCAAATTTGTCTTTAATCTTTTCGATGTTCGCCTACTAGTGGGATTGATGGTTTTCTCAAGCTCTTCCTGCTTTTCCACTATCTCTCCATCTATAACTCTCCATTCCTCACTCTCTAATTCTCTCACTCTGTCTATCTCTCAAAGAAGAAGAAGAAGAAGAAGAAGAAGAAGAAGAAGAAGAAGAAGAAGAAGAAGAAGAAGAAGAAGAAGAAGAACAACAACAACAACAACAACAACAACAGCCGCACCACCACCAACAACAAAAACAACAACAACAACAAACGATCGTCTTCAGAAATGAAGAGGGATGGATTCTGACACTTTTAAATGAAAATAACACACCACATGTAATGCCGCTATCCGTACGACGTCACAAAGAGTTATACGAACATGCATGCATTTTCGGCACACCCTCTCATCTAGTACGATGTGAGAGCGTGACTTTTGGCATTAATTTCTTCTTTTATGACGTAAACGAAGCGAAAGAACAACTGTCGAGAAATAAAGCTAATACAAACCACTGAAAGAATACACATTAATGTCTGACTCTCACCCAGTTTGATCATAATTTCATTAGCCATAGATGTTGCATATATACTATTATTTCCGAAAACTATTAATGAGGAAATTCTTGGAAATGAAAACGATAGCCCGCAAATAAGCTTCTTTAATTCTAGATAACATTCACATAAGAGTATGGAAATAACATTGGATTGCATACGACAGTCTAACGAAACAGACACTCATTCACAAACACACACACATACACATACTCATTCACTCACGCATACATACACACACATATATATATGCATGTGTATATATATATATATATATATATATATATATATATATATATATACATTTCTGGTTGGTCGGTTCGATAACACACACATGTATATATATATATATATATATGGAAGCATCATCAACGTCAGCATCATTTAGCGTACCTATTACTTGCTAGGAAAAGCTCGACAGTATATATATATATATATGTGTATGAGTGTGTGTGAGTGTGTGTTAGAGAGAGACAGATAGAGAGAGAGAGTGAGAGAGAGAGAATGTGTGTGTGTGTGTGTGTGTCCATATATGCATGAATGCGTCTGTATGCCTGAGTGTCTGTGTGCGTGCAAGATCTATAGGGCAGTCTAGATATTCAAATATAATTATGACATGTTTATAAAACCCTTGAACCTGGTCATTAAAGACGTGATCAGGAAAAGCGTTTTAACCGATAGGTAGCCGCATATAAGACTCTTTACTTACCAAACACGATGAGTTACAATAAATCAACAATGATTAAAGTATCAGAGTCAACTTAACTCAATATACCGTTTCATAAATGTCAATTACTGGAGCATATGATAGAAATGGTTTTTTCGGAAGAATCGCAACATCACCGAAAAAATAGCATTATAATAGTAGTTCTAGTTCTTTATATACAGATAACAAATCACAAGGCGGTCAACATCGGCTTGCATTCTTCCGAAATCGATGAAATAATACAGAAGTCAAATAGTGTGTCTATTTATTCGACGTTATCTTTCCATCAAAACCGCTGCTCTTGTGCTTCAGGGATCTGATCACTGCAGTGCACACTGGTATTCGTCTGAGCGGAGTGGAACTCTTCCACTTCTTAAACACGGAGAACTAGGCATGGCATATCTACTGATGCACAGGCCTACTCTAAATTTACTGTACTTGCAGAGATTCACTGACGGTGAAAGTGTAGGGTCTCCTTTCGTGAGACACATATTACTATAACTTGTCTCATCAACCCGCGCTGCAGTTTGGGCCCATGAAATCTGGAGTCTTCGCCGACAAACTTTGCCCTCTAGAAGTCGGGCATGTGAACGGTGTAAGTTCCACTCTTGCAGTTTTTAGAGTCTTAGTGTCGAATAATATTGAGGAGGTTCGGGCTGTAGAGTCTCAATTTTGAAAAAAAAAAAAAAAAAAACAACTAGCCGCTTTCTTCCGAGTGTTTTTCTGACTAGATAATTTTATGGATAATGAGCAGATGTTTTTGGCAGGGCAGTGCCACCAACGAGTGATACTCTTTTTATGATAAACTGTACAGGCACAGATGTGCCATCAATCTACGCTGCATGCATTCGGCAATGTCCGGGATGTATTACACCGTCTCGTGTAGGGTGGATCTGGCCATCGGTTGCTTCCAACAGAAAGATTGCCCAACAACCCTCTTTAACCGACGAGGGCGTCAAGTATCACTCTGTTTGTGACTTTAGACAAAGTATTAGGGTGATTGGCAAGGTTGCTACGGTGAATTTTATAAAGGATGGTCGTTTATAGTAAGTGGCAAGAGTCAATTGTTCTACCCGCAGCATGAACCTGTACGTCGAACAGGTATATCAGAAAAGGTTATTCACTTTAAGTGAATCGGAGTCTTTTGTATCAGGAGATATGCCGATATATAGTTTTTTTTCATATCCGATATATAAACCATACACTTTATGTAACCTCTCGTTGTAATGTCTCTTTTTCAGCGCCGATGTAACGAGTAAATGACGCCCTCATTATTATTATTATTATTTCAGCTGAATCCATCGTGAGAATTGCCCCGCTGCCTTCCTTTAGCGGTCAGGCAGTTTTTATCTGCCTGGTGGCCATGGTAAAAGAGATCGTATGGTGGGCACGTCTGAACGGGTTGAAGACGGGTACTTTCCTCTTCGGTGACTGTGTCATTAACTTTTTCAGCTTTCATCCGAAAAGGAAAATTAGGGCGGAGAGGGAAGTGCTGATTTCCAGCCAGTTTGTTGAAAGGTGGGTGAGAGAGGCAAGAATGGCCCGTGTGGATGGGCCTACCCAGAGCGTGTGACTGTAGCATCGTAGGAGGAAAACTGGAAGAGGAAATTTGCCCTAGCGGTCAGGGTAACCGTGGCTTTTCTTGTGGGCTTTCTCCGCGAGCGACCCTCGGATGCCTACCTCCTCTATTGGGGAATTTTTCATTGTTTTTTTTTCACATACTCTGTTTTTTTGTTTTTTTTACACGCAGAAATGCCCATTTGTATTGTTCTGTGTTGTCCTTATTGTTATACTTTGTATCAACCCTTGTGGTTAATAAATAAATCATTAATATTATCATTATTGGCGACCTACGTAGGAAATCGTATCATCGTAAGCTCCGCAAAGGTGTGTTGTTTTCGTTTAATTAAAATTGCCATTTATGGAAAATTTTTGTTGTTAACTGTTTATAAGGTCACAAAATTAACTTTCGGAAAAGGACACTCAAAAAGATTGGGGCCTTAAGGCCAAAATTTAAACTTTTATAATTAATGGACGTCTCGCAGCCATACCTTCCTCACAAACTCACACCTCAAACCGACATCACCATTGTAAATATTACTACGTATGCCAAAACTAAACATATAAGCAGTAGCAATAATTTAAATTTGTCTCATGCAGACATTCATTTCCCGCCATTACCAATGAGTGCAGGTGTTGAAACCGCCACCCCCACCACCACCACAGCGACAACAGAAACAAAAGAAAAAATAAATTATCTCGTGACATCGAAATGGATTTACTCAGAATGGACTCTTCCAAACCGAACACCACTGACGCCACCAACACCACAACTGAAACTAAAAATAACAATAAAAAAAATAACGATAACTACAACAGCAACAACAACAATGAGATTAACAGAACCACCGTGTCTTTTACCAAAGCAGCAAAAAAGTGCGAAGCAATCAGGTAACTCAGGAGGAATTAGATGAAGCCAAGAGAATGGTAAAGAAAGATGGGTACAGGGTCACCCCCACCCCCACCTAATTAAATGGAGCATCTGCGCCTATGCACCGTGTCTTATCGGGCGATTAACATAAATTCGCACCGAGTGGAACGGGCATTCGAGTCCCAAATCCAAAAAGCTTTGGGACATGTGTGGGCAAAAAACAAAAACATCAGACGTGGGCCTAAATATGGAATCGTGAACGTGTTCTTTGGAACACCACAGGAGGCCAGAGAACACTCCATGGCCCCATTAAGAAGTGACGACTTAACACTCGTCCCAAGCTATTGTGGCCAGAGACTCGTGAAGATCAGGGTGACCCACGTTCCACTGGCCATCGAAATTCCCTGGCTAATGGCTGCCGTCCTCGCCGGCATCGAGGCCAACACCAAGATAATCGAAATAGCAAAAGAAAAGCAGGAGAACTAGTCCGGATCTGGGATGGAGCTCCTGATCCAAGCGGACCAAAAAAGCATTGAGGAGATCCCAGAGGTAATAGACCTCACTGACGGCAGCCACCTCACCGTAATCGTCGAGGGCAGAAGGCCTAGGTGTGTCGTTTGTGGTGAAGGAACCCACCTAAGGGCTTTCTGCCCTCAGGCTAAAAGGTTGAGGCCACCTCTATTACCAACCCCAGTGACTCAACCATCAACACCACCAGCAGCAGAAATGGCAGCAACAACAACAGGAGCAACTTGAACAGCAACAACCCCAGCAACAGTAGCAAACCCACACCACCACGACCCAACGTACCAAAGCTAGCACCAGCGCCTACACCAGCCACCACGCCACAACCAAAACCAACGCCTGTGGAGGATTTTCCACTCCCCGACTATCGCAACTGGAAACAGATTGTGACGACGAGGAGTGGGAAACGGTATCAGGAAAAAAGAAAAAATAAGAAAAAGAAGCCAATCTAGAAAATATCCGCTTCCTTCCCCCTCCAAAAACAAAATACCGAGGGAAACAAATAAACTATCAAACAAAAAATTGAGGACAGCTATGCCACCATCTACACCAGCATCACCAAGCCCATCACCACAAACACCAACACAATCACCATCATTAACCCCAACACCACCATCACCAACACTACAAAAGTCACCAAAAATCGAAACAGAAACAAACCCACAACAAACCCAGACAAAACAAAACAGCCAAAACGATACACACTACACAGCATTAAATTTGAACAACAACCAATTATTACACTACATCCAACACAACACCAGCATCACAGAAAAAAAACTACACAACACCCCAAAAGTTCACACCACCACCACACATACAAATCAACGCATCACACAGAAAATGTACACGACACTAAAACAAAAATTCAACAAAGACATCGGAGACATCCGACAATCACTCTCCAGGAGGATTTATAAGGACATCCTTCCGGAGGAGACCACAAGCAGTGAAAAGGATGGAGAAACCATCCTTCCTCTACGAGAAGTAAGGTAAGTGGTCTTTCCCATCTTTTCCACACCATTTCAACATGATATGGGGTCGTCATATATGCAGGGCCACCTGCTCAACGACCTCAGGTCACTAAACATAGATGTAGTGGCCATCAGCGAGGCCAGAATCTCCGAAGCACGGGCCTTCGCACCGATCTTCGGCGGCTACGATGTGTACGCATCTCCCAGCCGTCCTGGATCGGGGGGGGGGGAGTAGATGCTGTGCTTTTTCGGAGAGGTTTGGACCTCGCCATACGAGCCATCTTCCTGGACCCAGAAGGTAAGTTGGTGGTGCTGGACGTGACCAGCGGAGACTGGTGGCTCGATTTCTCCCGGCGTCTGGAGACCTTTTGTGGAACGTCCCGCTATTTAGTGTTGGTCGGCGACTGGAAAGGTATCTTAGATGCACGCTGGGACTGCGTGGGATTAGCGGATAGGGGAGGAGGGTGCAACAGCCTCACCAACCTGTCTGACAGGTACCGATTGGATTTCTCGAATGTGCAAATGAGGACTTGGACAAACCGCATAGGGCCATCCACATCATATCTAGATAGAGTATTGTGTAGGGAAATAGATAGGTCTAGCATAGGCTGTCCACACTTCAAGATAGTCAGCTACACGGACCACAAATTCGTGATCTGTGTGCTTGACTTAGATAGGCTTCATAGACGAGGACCGGGCTACTGGAAGCTAAACACGTCCTTACCAGCGCGCAAGGCCTAGACAGACTGGATTAGCGAACTAGTTAAGCGGGCGTTGACGGGGGTCATCGTCAACAACAAGTGGTGGTTTGCTCTGAAAAGACCGATTAGAATAGAGTCCATTAGGTTTCGTAAGGCTTTAGCAATAGAGAAAAATATAGCAGAGGGAAAACTATTAAGAAAATTTGACGAGGAGCTTAGCAAAGGCATCGCGACCGACGTCCTTGCGGCGAAATTTGCCCTTGATCAATTCTTCAATGCAAAGCACGAAGGCTGCGTTGTGAGAGCTAGGGTGCGTGCTCTCAGACACGAGGGGACGAAAGTCGTTCAGTGGGCCCGAGTGGCGGAGGCCCCTCGTGGCAACAAAGCCACGATCCGGTCTTTGGTGGACCACGACGGGCGCATGCTACACGATCCCGGGTAAATGTGTGAAGCTTTTCAGCGACACTTCTCTCAGATGTTCCAGGGAAGCGGCGAGGGATCGAGTGATGAACTTTAGTGTCTACCTCGATGGACTGCCGCGGCTCTCGGCCACTGAGGGGGAATGTTGCGAAAAGCCGATAACAGCCGCTGAAGTACTGGGAGCAATGACTGGCTGCACAAGGAGTAAATCGCCTGGTTTGGATGGTCTGCCCTATGAACTTACATATGCCAGACTTGTTCGGAGGCCTCTTGGAGGCGTCTACTTCAACTGGCAACAGAACGGGAGAATTCTCAGCTCTGTGAGCCGAGGAGCTGTGGCGCTGGTGAGAAAGGATCCGAACAAGGGGGATAACATAGATAATTTCAGGACCATAACTCTGCTAAACACAGTGTTCAAGATTTTGGCGAAGGTGCTAGCAAGGAGGTTGGCGCTTGTCGTTGGTGATCTTTTGGGAGAGGCGCAGACATGCGCCATTCCCGACAGATCCATCCACGAAAACCTCCACCTCATGCGATACATCGTAGAGAGGGAGCTAAGGTACCTGGCACGGGTGGGTCCTTGATCAATTTAGATCAGTCGAAAGCTTTCGATAGGTTCGACCATCGTTACTTAGCGGCAGTCCTGAGGGCGGCTGGCTTTGGGCCCGTCTTCAGAGGCTGGTTCACTGCCATGCACAGCGACATCTACTCTGTGGTGACAGTGAACGGTCACCTTTCGGAACCGTTCAACATCATGCGCTCGGTCCGCCAAGGATGTCCCCTCTAGTCTCTCTTGTACGTATTGACTCTCGAGCTTTTACTGCACAAAACAGAGACGTTGAGGGGGACCCGCTCGAACTAGGATGCGGAAGATCTGTGTCAGAATATGCAGAGGACTTCACCGTAGTGGTGTCGAACGCCAAACACATCGAGCAGTGAGAGGAGCAATGATCAACCAGGAAAAGTCAGTGGGCCTGCAGCTCGACACCTGGAGAGGCAGGTCCATGCCGTCCAACTGCGTCGTCGGGCACTTGACGGACGGACCGGTTAAATTGCTAGGCTTCTGGTTCGGTCCGGACCTCCAGACGGATAAAAACTGGGACGATGTGATGAGGAAGGTGGGTTCTCTCATCCGGAAATGGGTGGTGAGGAAGCTATCCCTGAAAGGTCGAGCGGAAGTGGCTAACGCCTACATCGCGTCCGTCATTTACTAGCGCCTGACCGACATACCTTGTCCTAAGCCCCACCTCACTGTGCTGGAGCGTTTGCTCTTTCGCTTTGTGTGGAAGGGACGAGGTCCGATGGTCTGGGGGTCCATCTGTTGTCAACACCCGCTACGTGGAGGGCTGGTCATGCCGTGGCTGATGATGCGCAGACACGCGCTCAGGCTACGACATCTACACCTCTTCCTCGACAGTGATCAGGTGTGGTCGCCGTTTGCTAAACGCGTCTTTCCCCAGCTCGTCTTTTTGACGGAGCTGCGGTCCTGGGTCAAGAGAAGACCGAGAGGGAGCGTTTGGAGAGTGGAATGTCTTCAGGCGCTCACAACACTCGACCAATCGGGCAATGAGATCGGTGGAAACTCAAACTTGGCGTTCTATAGAGGATTAGTGGAGAGGAAGAGCGACGACGTACTTGGGGAAACTCTAGGATTCGACGAAAATCAACTAGCCAATCTCTTCGGAAGAACTTTTAGGCCGGGGCCTATGGGCAACTTCCAGAAATCCATGGCCTGGCAGTGCTACCGAGGAGCTTTGCCAGTTTGGGATAAACTCTACAGGCATGGAGGTGCCGTCAGCCGGGCATGTCCGAGATGCGCGCAGGGCCACGAAACCGCCCTGCACGCACTCGTCCAGTGCCCGAACATTACTGACTTGTGTATTTATGTCAAACACCTGCTGTCGCGTGTAAGACGGATCCAGCTATCAGCTGAGTCCATCGTGGGGATTGCACCGCCCTCTTCCTTTAGCCCGAAGGGCAGGCATTTGTTATCCGTCTGGTGGCTATGGCGAAAGAAATAGTATGGTGGACACGTTTGAAAGGGCTGAAGACGAGCCCTTAGCTCTTTTCGGTGATGCCCTTATTAACATTTTCTAATTTCATTTGAAAAGGAAAATCAGGGTAGAGAGGGAAGTGCTCACTCCTAGCATTTTGTTGAAAGATGGGTGAGAGAGGGAAGAATGGCTCGAGTGAATGGGACTACTCTGAGAACGTGTCTGTAAATTAAAGGTGGAAAACTGGGAGAGGGAACTTGCCCTGGTGGGTGGGTCACAGTGGCTTTTTAATGGGCTTTCTCCACGAATGTCCCTCGGAAGTCTCCCCCGTATTGGGGAATTTTTCATTTTTATTTTTTTCATTGCTGAAAATACGGATAGTGTCAACAAGCACATCCAATTCCTTCTCACTCTTCCCGAAGAGCTTAAGATCGTCCACGGAGAAGAGGTGATTGATGGTAAGCTCTCCCTTTGCCAACTCGTATACTACTCTCACTTTTCGCAGTATAATCGTCAGGGGCATCAGGACAAGGATAAACAACAGTGGGGACAGACTAACTCTCTGGAAGATACCTCTCTTGATCTTCACGCCTCCCAAGGATTCTCCAGCTGATGTTAACTCTGTTTTCCAGGACTTCATAATTTTGCTCAAAAACTGTTTGATGCCACCTTGAATATCTCTAGGCTTTTGGAGATCCAAGAATGAGGCACCATGTCAAATGCCTTTTTGTAGTCTATCCATTCCATGGCAAGACCAGTGTGTCTCCTCTTGCAATTCCTCATTACCATCTTTTCAATAAGTAACTGGTCCTTTGTACCACGGGACTTCCTTCGGCATCCTTTCTGTTCGTCCGGTAACAAGTTGTTTGTGTGGCGGTGATGGTAGATTTCCTCAGACACAATTCTTGTCAACAGTTTCCACATTATGGACAGACATGTTAAAGGTCTATAGTTGGTAACATGATTACCCTTGATTCGGTCTTTCATTACCAGACTATGGTACCTTTTGTTAACCACTCTGGTACATCACCTGACATCAAGCAGTCATTGAACATGCTTGTCAGTTTCGAGTGGAGGGATGTTATATTTTTAATCCAATACCCCTGCACACCATCTGGGCCTGGTGATTTCCAGTTGGTTAGTTTCTTGGCCTGCCCCTTAAGAGTTTCAACTGTGATACTCAAATCAGTTTGTTGGTGTGCCTGTTCACTAATCTCCATTTGTACTGTCTCAATCCACACTGCCTGGTCGTTATGTTTAACATCCTGCTCCCATATTCCTCTCCAGAATGTCTTAGTTTGTTACGCCTCAGGGATCAAGTCGTTGCCTCTTTCTTTCCCTTCAAGCTGTCCAAACAACATCTTCTGGTTGTTGTCAAACATGCGGTTCTGTCTATACTCACTGACTCTGCTCTCGTATCGCCTATTTTTTGCACTCTTTGCTACAATGCGTTGCTTCAGTTTCTCTATGATAATATTTAGCTTTTTCCTCCTAGTTTTGTACTTTATTTTTAGTCTATTTTTAGTGTCTATGTTTTTTAGTGTCCCATTCAGTAGGGACTCAAGCTTTCCAAAGTCATTTCTCATTTCCCTGATTTAACCATTCAGTCGTTTCTTCCACCAAGGTTCTGATCTTTCTTGTTTGTTATGCCAAGTAATTTCCTAATCGCATTTGCTGTTGCTTTGAGGATATTGTTGCACTGGTGAAGGCTCCTCGCCTCAAAGTATGGGATGACTTTGTTTACCTTAGCTGTTGTTTCTTTTAACATGTTCCTGTCTAAAAATCTTAGGTTCATAGGTTTCCCACTATCATTGTTCATTTCATCTACCACTAAGTTTAGGATATCAACCAAATCTTGTCCTAGCCCGTCAGCATTCATCTCCTCAATGGCCGTATCTCTGTTCCAGGTATTATTCATTTCAGCATTCAGATCATTGTCTGCTTCGGATGGTTCCTCCGTTCTCTCAACCTCTTCACCTTCATTTCCCACTGGCTCGTTTGCCTGGCATACTCCACTCTCCATTTCCAACCTAATCTCTCTGCTCAGTTCCTCCAGTTCCAGCTCGCTTATCCACCCATTAGTTCTTATTACTCGAGCCTGCCCGGACAATTTTTGTTCATCTAATTTAAATAGACCAATCTCGTTTCAGATGTTATGCATCCGTTTCCTATAGCCTTTCTCCTTGGGGTTACTTTTCAGGTAACATTCCATAACAGTTCTATTCAATTCTTTCGTCCAGTTGGTTCTGGTCCCTTTCCTTCTTCTTCTTCCTCCGACACCAGCAGTATTTGGTTGACAGCGAGGTCCCTGCTGCTGAGCCAGGGAGCACCTGCTTCGTGAGAGTCTGTTACATGACATTCCAGTCTCCACTTCACCGTTATTCGAACTGTTTAGGTTCGACATTTAAACACTCTTATCGAGGATTGGTGAATGTATGGTTACATAACCACCGGTGGTTTCATCACCACCGAGGATTTGATCACCCCGGTGATTTTAGCGTGGCTCTATCACGCTGTAGAGGAACAGAAATAAACAAACAAACAAATAGGTAAAAAAAAACCAAAATAAGCATAAGTTTCATTGTAATGTAATGTTTGAATGTCTGACTTAGTTTATTGTCTTGTCTGTCTGTCTGTCTGTTTGTTTTTCTTTTCTTTTTTTTCTTTTCTTTACGTTTTTCGTTGCTGCTGTACTGTTTTGATTTTGATTTTTGATTTTTTGATTTTTTGACCGGGTCATCTAATCAGTCTATTTATATCTTTTGGTGCCTTCCTCATTTAGTGGGAATACTACGATGCCTGTCTTAGCAGGAGGTAGTGAGAGAGAATAGCGGCGGTAGCGATAATGAGGCTGTGGTGGTGGTGGTGGTGGTGATGTGCTAGTAGTACTTAGCAGGAGGTAGTGGGAGAGAATAGTGGCGGTAGCGATAATGAGGCAGTGGTGGTGGTCATGTGATCGTAGTACTGTAGTGTTGGTGTTGAAGTTGAAGTAGAAATAGAAGTTGAGGTAAGTTGACTAGAGCTTTTGGCGTGGTAGTGGTGATGGTGGCGGTGGTGGTGTTGGTGGTGAAATTATTTGCCTGTCTGTCCACTTAGCCATTTTTCTCTTCTTCGACTATAACATTTCTGATCCAAAATTAAATATTAATTATTGGGGCCCTATGCCGTAATGTGATGCGTTGTCGCTTGCTGACAGTAATAACTGTAATATTATATTTCATTTGTAATAAGAATTATTCTATCACAGTTGTTTTAAATAAGTAAAAATCAAAAACTTACGGGAGCGATTCCATGTGCGTTTTCTTCCTTATTATTATTATTATTATTATTATTATTATTATTATTATTATTATTATTATTATTATTGATGAAGATGACGACGATGATAATGATTTAGTTGTTATTTTTATTCCTACATATTTGTAAATTTCTGAATCATGGTCTTATCTCCAAGTGGGTAAGTTTACATTTGGGTTGTAACGAATTCTCCGAAAATACCAAGACACAAAACAGATAATCTGATGGACCGTATGATTGTAATGGAACTAGAAATGAACAATATTACAACATATATATATGTGGGTTGGGGTGAGTGGGTATGTACTTGTGTACATGTGTGTATTCATACATATATATATTTATATGCGTGCGTGTATTTATATGTATTTATATACACATATATATGTGTGCGTGGGTATGTGTATGTGCATGTGTATATATACATACACATACACATGCAACAATACATACATCCATACAGACAGACTCGCATACAAGCAGAACGGTAGACAGAAAAATCAAAAAAAATCATAAGAATACAGAAGATACCAACAACGCACCAAGAACAATAACACAAAATATACATACATGAATATATGGATATTTGAGGAGAGAAGATAGAATCTCCGATTTGGTCTTCCCAAAGATGTAAATGTGTGGGAGTATCTATTGTGCTTTCAGTTCAGTTTGGCATTCTGATTTGATATCTTACTATTGTTGATACAACTTTAAAACATATGTAACTACCCGATGGATCCTCTGTTGATAGTGACAATGATCATATACTTTTTTGTTGAACCTAAAGTCCTATTCGTTGAATTATTATATACGTGATTGAGTATCATTACACATCGACGTGTAAAATTAATATCATTTGCAGGCCGCGTAAGAAAAACATTTGAATTGGCATACAGTTTCAGCCAACTGAAATTTATTTAAAAAAATATTCTTGCACGTCTCAAAGACGTTACACAAAAACATATGCTCATATACAGAAACAATGAAACACTATCAACATTCTTTCTTTCTCTCTACTTCTTTCCCCTCTCTCCTTCTCTCTTTTTATGCACACATTATATATATATATATATATATATATATATATATATATATATATATATATATATATATATATATATATATATATAGTAAGTATGTTTGTTTTGAAGCAGTGAGCAGTGAAATACCAATATATGGAACATTACATTTATATAACATTCTTTCCTTATTTTAATTTATATTCCTTTTAAAGTTCCGATGAGCTGCTCATTTTTACCTATGGTAATTATTTTCAACTGAACCAGTTCAATAATTGTTTCTACTTTTTGGCACAAGGTCAGCAAATACGCAGTGCATTACTGGTACTTTATTTTATCGACCCCGTAAGGATGAAAGGCAAAGTCAACCTCAGCGGGATTTGAACTCAGAATGTTAAGTGACGTAACTATGCTGGAAAGCATGATTATATATAATCAGTTGATCCAGAAATATTATATGGAGTAGCGAAACAATTGAAAACGGACATTATTGTTATTAATATTATTATTATTATTCTCTACATTCCTTACATCAAACTAAAATATGTTGACAATCTTGTAATAATG
>OZ024743.1:265659233-265671733 GCA_964016885.1 Eledone cirrhosa | reverse complement strand
AACCTACACAAACATGCATACACGCACATACTTGGATGTACACACACATACACACATATATTTATATATGTATATATATATATATATATATATATATATATATATATATATACATATATATATATATATATATATATATAGAAAGAGATAGATAGATAGATATATAGATAGATAGATAGATAGATAGATAGATAGATAGATAGATAGATAGAAGTATGTGAGTGTGTGTGTGTGTGTGTGTGTGTGTGTGTGTGTGTGTGTGTGTGTGTATGTGTGTGTATGTGTGTGTGTGTCTGTCTGTGCAAACGCTGAAAGTGTTGATGCAGACTGGCCTTGATATTGATAACTTAAGCGAAGTCAAGAACTACATAGCGAGCACATATCTCAATGTATGAATGTCTGAGTAAATGTGTTTACGCGTATGCCCATGTGTGGAATTACCCTGTGTGAGTATGATAAGTAAAATGTTTCTATGCATATGTGTAAACTTGTTTGAATAATCTGGCAAAGGATTAAGCCTGTTGGTTTATACCTGTACTAGCAGTAAAGCCCGGCGTTGCTCGGGGTCGCTCAGTAGCTGTATTAAAGTTACAATGTTAAGTTTCTTTTTTGGCTTAAAAACTGTAGTGTCTACTGTGCAGACTTGCATGTGGTGTTTTTGATTAATATTCCCTCAACCAACAATATGCCTTATGAAGTTAAGAAAACATAACGATAACCCGAATTAAAGTAAATTCAGCCTTATAAGACCGTAAAATTAATTTAAACGTTTAATAGGGAAAGTTTGCTAACCGTCGTAATAAAAAAATAAATATCAATAACTTACGAAGTAATGAACTCGCCGAACTTTTAAAGCGTTGTAGCATACAAAGGCAGTACAGTGCAAATGAAGCTATTAAACAAACTGGAGATTCCAATTCACTCTACTAAAGATTTACTTAATCGTCTGCACATTCGCTAATCGTCTGCTCATTCCATAAAAGGCAAATAATCGCCTATATCACCTCCCTGCATGACTGTCTGTCTGCACGCCTATATCACCTCTCTGCATGACTGTCTGTCTGCACGCCTATATCACCTCTCTGCACGACTATCTGTCTGCACGCGTATATCACCTCTCTGCACGACTGTCTGTCTGCACGACTGTCTGTCTGCACGCCTAACGAAATTTACAGATACATATATTTTAAATAAACTTATATAATTTTTGCTTTTTTTTACGAAATATTTGCTTGTTTTACGTAGTCTTTAAATAGACTTGTTTTCAAGTAAAAATATTGTTTTAAAAGGCTTTTAAATGGAAATGAAGCAAAACGGAAGCTTAGTGTTCGAACTGATGAATTTTGCAGGTCAAAATTTTGCTGGCTCGACAACTGTTCGTGTATTGTGTTAATGTCATTTTAAACGCTGAGAAAGCCAGCGTAATTTTTTTAATTTTTGACTGCGTAATTTTTTAAATTTTTGCACGCAGATAATGTAAACAGATCGTAAGACGCTACGCTGAATGTAAACAGAACAAAGGGAAATCATTTTTTTAATTTTTGCACGCAGAAAATGTAAACAGAACGTAAGACGCTACGCTGAATGTAAACAGAACAAAGGGAAATCATTTTTTTTAATTTTTGCACGCAGAAAATGTAAACAGAACGTAAGACGCTACGCTGAATGTAAACAGAACAAAGGGAAATCATTTTTTTTATTTTTGCACGCAGAAAATGTAAACAGAACGTAAGACGCTACGCTGAATGTAAACAGAACAAAGGGAAATCATTTTTTTAATTTTTGCACGCAGAAAATGTAAACAGAACGTAAGACGCTACGCTACGCTGAATGTAAACAGAACAAAGGGAAATCATTTTTTGTAATTTTTGCACGCAGAAAATGTAAAGAGAACGTAAGATGGTACGCTGAATGTAAACAGAACAAAGGGAAATAACTGATCACTTACGCTCAAAAATCGATACATTATATTCGATTTCGTCAGATAGGGCGAGTCAATTTGAAATATTTTTTTTCCGATGTTTTCGCTAGGGCTCAGTGTACAAGTATAGCAATTTCGGTGCAATTCCGTGAGAGATTCTAAGAGGAGATGTGTGCCAAAAATCGATAGACAGACAGACAACCTCAGTTTTATATATATAGACTAGCAGTAAAGCCCGGCGTTGCTCGGGGTCGCTCAGTAGCTGTGTTAAAGTTACAATGTTAAGTTTCTTTCTTGGCTTAAAAACTGTAGTGTCTACTGTGCAGACTTGCATGTGGTGTTTTTGATTAATATTCCCTCAACCAACAATATGCCTTATGAAGTTAAGAAAACATAACGATAACCCGAATGTTATAACAAAAGAGGATGCTGGGGATAGAAACTGCACTGGTTATTTATTAACAAAGATCGAAAATGTAAACACTGCAACACAGAGAAAAACATTAGCGTAACCAAATTATCAGTTATGTCTGTCTGCACGCCTATATCACCTCTCTGCACGACTGTCTGTCTGCACGCCTATATCACCTCTCTGCACGACTGTCTGTCTGCACGCCTATATCACCTCTCTGCACGACTGTCTGTCTGCACGCCTATATCACCTCTCTGCACGACTGTCTGTCTGCACGACTGTCTGTCTGCACGCGTATATCACCTCTCTGCACGACTGTCTGTCTGCACGCCTAACGACGAAATGTTTGCTTGTTTTACGCAGTCTTTAAATAGACTTGTTTTCAAGTAAAAATATTGTTTTAAAATGCTTTTAAATGGAAATGAAGCAAAACGGAAGCTTAGTGTTCGAACTGATGAATTTTGCAGGTCAATATTTTGCTGGCTCGACAACTGTTAAAGCCAGCGTAATTTTTTACGTAAGGCGCTCAATGTAAACAGAACAAAGGGAAATAACTGATAACTTACGCTCAAAAATCGATACATTATATTCGATTTCGTCACATAGGGTGGGTCAATTTGAAATTTTTTTTTTCCGATGTCTTCGCTAGGGCTCAATGTACAAGTATAGCAATTTCGGTGCAATTCCGTGAGAGATTCTAAGAGGAGATGTGTGCCAAAAATCGATAGACAGACAGACAACCACAGTTTTATATATATAGATTAGTGTGGACACAACATTGACTAATGATTAATAATTTAGTCCTGGGTTCGATCCAACTGCACAAGATTTTCGGCAAGTGCCTTTTTGCATAGCTTCGGTTCCACGCATGATTCGGTGTAAAATTGCGTATTCTCAAACTTTTTGTTTGGAAGCCTGTCGATCCGATTGTAATTCAAAGGGCCCAGCTTGTAATATTAAGGATCCCTGATAATTACCTTGTTGCTGTTACCTTGATGGAAGATCTGTAACATTCATCATCGAAATGGATGGCGTAAGCACAGACATATATAAACATAAACACACACTTACTCGTATATACAGTGTACCCCCGGCATTCGCAGTCCCGGATGTTCGTGGAATTTTCCTTAGAACCTCAAAAATAACTGTTCGCGGAAACCACCGCATATTCGCGGAATCGTAAATATCTTCCACGATTTTTATTATGGATTTTTTCGCGGAAATATATTTTTTTTAACGCTGAATCATTAATAATTGTTTCTACTTTAGGCACAAGGCCAGCAATTATCCGAGTGTATTACTGGTACTTTATGTTATCGACCCCGTAAGGATGGAAGGCAAAGTTAACCGCGGTAGGATTTGAACTCAGACCATAAAGGGCCGTAACTCTTTGCTGCAAAGCATGGCGTCCGACTCTGAATCATTAATAATAATATACCTATTGGACGCCCGTTCGCATATTTTACGTTATATATTGACGTTTATAAACAGTTTATGGACCATGTGAAATATTCGCGGTTTCTCCCTTTCGTGGGGGCTGCACTCCTAGGGCACCCGCAGGGGTCTATTGTATTTATATATATATATATGGAAAATAATGTAACGAAATTTCAATTCTCACTCATAGTACGGCTGATACCTACATATATATATTTAGTTCTAAGCCGTACTAAGAGTGAGAATTGAAATTTCGTTTCATTCTTTTCCATTTATCGTTTTCGGTATACCCCGCCGACTAACTCACTCGATATGCAAATTAGGCTGCTTAGCCGTTAATATGCATAAGGAAAGTATATACTTTCAGGCATTCAATCATCTGACGAAAAGGTATATAATGCTGACGACAGCTAATAACCTTGAAACTAGTACAGCGTTCCTGTGTCAGTGTTGAACAAAAGGGCGACGATGGTTGTCGAGCGCTGTACGGCGTAATTCGGGGTGTTTGTTTTCAAACAAACCGAACATTACAATAAATGTTCGGTAAACCCATACGTACACATATATATATATATATATATATATATGTGTGTGTGTGCATGTATGTATATATATACATACTACTGTGCGTATCCACTCATATACGTATGTATGTATACATAGTTATATATATATATATATATATATATATATATATCAAGTAAGTATGTTTTGAAACAGTGAGCAGGTTTGAAATTAGAAAATAGAATAGCTTTCACCGTATTTTTGACTAAAGGAATTTTAGCCTAATAATGGGGTTTAGAACCCTCAGATAAATGTAAAAAAAGAAAATATATATATATATATGTATATATATACATATATATATGTATATATTTACATATATATATATACATATATACGTATTATATATATACATATATATATATATATATATATATATATATATATATATATATATATATATATATATATATATATACGCATATATACACATATATATACATATATACGTAAATATGTGTGGGTATGGGTGTGCATATATGTCCTTTACGAAAGACGACGGAAACAGCAACAGGAAATCACTACGGTTTCGATGCGTGGTGGTTTTGAAACAGTTAATTATATATGTGTGTGGCGACCGGGTTTGTGTGTGTTTATGTGTGTATGTATGTGTGTGTATGTAAACCATGGAAATATTTACATGTTGTTTAAGATTATCTTCTAATTAATGTTCACCTTAACTTTATTATATATATATTTTTTACTAGTATGAGGAAGTGGATATATTTATTAAAATAACAGATTAAAGTTTAAGCAAAGAATCGCTGCTTTCACCCTTAACGGGATCTTCTGAAACTAACCAGATAGTTTCAGAACATCCCGTTAAGTGTGAAAGCAGCGATACTTTGCTTAAACTTTAATCTGTTATTTTAATAAATATTTGCACTACGGTTCTTATATATTTGATATATATTTATCCTTATCGAGCCCTCTTTGGATTTTAGTCTTCAAATTTATTATTATTACTATATATATATTTATATATGTGTTTGTGAAGTATATATATACATATATACGTCACACACAGGCATATATATATATGACATTGTTTTGCAAGGTTTCTCATCTGAAAACGTGTGTTGAAACAGATATTGTTACACTTTGGGAGTGTCATGCTGCCAATAAAACACACGCACCTGTTGATTTTCACTTCAATGTATTATAAATGTCGATTGGTTGGTTGGTTGGTTCGATAACCGGATAGTTGTATATATATTGCCAAAGCTCTTTCGCCATATATTCTGTGACCTCCTCAGTGACTGGGTTTTATTTTATGGCTCTCATTTGCTCTGTCGTACATCATCTTGTTTTGGGGTGCTGTGCGCTGTGCTGTGTATATGTATATATATATATATTAACACATTTTATGTTGTTTTGGAAGCCTCAACAATGCAGATGTGTAAATATCCGGGTAACAGAATTCGGAGGTGAAGAGAGAGATGTAAGTTGAAATGTAGAATGAGATGTATAGTGTGTAGAGGAACGTAGGAAAGAGCGCAAAATATAAAAATAATAACACGAGACAGAGTTACCTTGGGAGAGATTTAATTGTCTCTACATTTCGGATTTCGCATCGATCATCAGGGGGTTTTTCCGAGGGGGAAAGTTATCTGTTAGAGAGGAACGGTACGTGGCCTCTGTTGTCCGCCGTTTGTGTGTGTATATATATATATATATATATATATATATATATATATATATATATATATATATATATATATATATATATATATATATATATATGGTGATATCTTCTCTGGAGATGCTGTGAGTACACAGGTGGAACTTCAAAGTAACAATTTTCGTCACTGAGCCATTATACAGAAGAAAAAATGCATATATGTATTTATATATTTGAGTGTGAGAGTGCGTGTTTGTACGTATATTTTGTACTCATATTCATACATTCAGTTATGTACTATAACGTACTATCTGATAATTACATTTGGATTGGAGACGTAGTTTACGGCGCTTTAAATTCCGTAAAATTTAAAACTATTGGTGTGGGATGTTTGTCACATAGATTATTCATGAAACGTTAAACGTTCCATTGCCTATTGATTAGTAATCATGAAATTCTCTTTGTCATTTTGATAACACATTCTTTATTTAAATTCTCTGTAGACAGCAAACTTTTATTTTAAGCAGTGATTATTTCCCAATTATATTATTTAGCTGAATAACGGAGCTGATTCCAATATCACTTACATAATTATTATTTTCTATATGACTGTGGTTTCTATTAAATCTAATCTATCTCTGTGTAACCGGATTTTTACGCTTAATTTGCATTACGTGGCGGTAATCAATGGAGCTATCATTTAAGTCGTGACTCCCTGACTGAATTAGGAAAAGTTTTATGAATGGGCAATCAACAATAGTTACACATAAACTGGTTGCTTTTGTCAAAATCTTTATATTAAATTTGTTCGTATATTTCACTCATTATATATATATATACGTGTGTATGTATGTGTGCGTGTATGTGTGGGTGCGTATGTGTGTGTATGTGTGTGTGTGTGTATGTGTGTGTGTGTGTGTGTGTTTGTGTGTGCACATGCGTATACCAAATTGGTAATTAATTAATTGTTAACATTAGCGGAGAGAAGAGGGCAAGCTCTTTGCAGGAGGGGTTTTCCATTGTTAAACAAATGTTATTTATATACGAATATCTCAATGAAATGAGTTACGAGCCACAGTTTAAAAGTGGGATGCAAATAAAAGGTTTTGCCAATCAAACAAAGGTTAAGTAAGAATTGCTGGCATTTAGTGAACTTCGGGGGCGACTATGTAATTAAAGAATACACCATTATTGTAATTCAGTCTCGCTGCACTACTGTAGCTCAGTGTATGGTGTAGCTACAGCAAACTACTGTGTTGACATTAACAATGTCTCTTCCAAGATAATTTCATACATATATACACAAACATTATAAAATAACTTAATGAACTATCGAGGGAACCTCTGCCTCTATGTTAATGCTTCCTAGAAATAACAGCTAAATCTATTTTAAAATGTATCACTTATTGACATAACTTAAGAAATTGTATTCAATGTAATCATTGATATAATGAAACGGGATCAACAATGACACGCCATTGATCATAAGTTCTTTGGCACAATTAATCCCTTGTCACAGGGCTAAATAATATCAGCCTCAACATTAATACTATAATCACCATCCTCAGAAAACCAAAACGCAACTGTTAAATTTAGGGTGTTTTTCGCACATGGTTAAAACATAAAACACTCACACGATCAGATAGCCGCCTACGATATATTTTTGGAACTCTTCACCAAAGTTAAAATTTGAAACCACGCACTGCTGAAGCAAAATTATTCTCAAACGACTTTATTGTATGTTGTTTTGAACAGAATTTACGGTCGTTTAATAATTATCTGTATTTGAGTAATGTAATGTATTGTAACATCAATGTTGCCCCAGGCACACCTTTAAATTTGTAAAAGTCAAGATTGCGTATTTTTATCAATACATGGCACCCCAACGAATTATGTACTTGCAATTGACTTCTCAAGCTAAAAGGGTTTCCTATCACATTTACGTAGTCTAAAAATCGCAGCTAAATCCTATTAAAATTATACGTTACTGTCTACAAAACAACACATTAGATAATAAAGTCAAAGATATAATTGTGTCTGAATAGAAGAGAAAACCCATAGATTTACCTAATCAGAACCGACTTCGAGCTGAACGACACTTATCTGTTGATAAGTATTATTGATCATTTCAGTCGAGACCATCACCACTACCACTCCCACCACTGCCAGCATAGCCACCACGATTATCCCTACCACGTACTCCACCATCACCACTATGCCCTTCGAAACCATCACCAATTCCACATCCACCAAGACTGACACCTCCACAATAAGTACAGTACCGTATAACTGACACATTTTCCGTTAGCTACTCATTCTGCGTTGAAAGGCTGAACAAATTATAGTTTAATAATACAATTTTCACTTACAGGGGTAGTTACATTTTGACAATTGTATTTGAATAAAGAAATGTCTCAAATCGGTCTCACATTATATGAAATGAGTTTGGAACTTTAAAGGAAGAAAACATCGGATATATCATTCCCGTCTGACTAATTTCATTCCCAAACAAAATATAGGCCCGATATATATATATATATATATATATATATATATATATATATGTGTGTGTGTGTGTGTGTGTGTGTGTGTGTATGTGTGTGTGTGTGTGTGTGTATGTGTGTGTGTGTGTGTGTGTGTGTGTGTGTGTGTGTGTGTGTGTGTGTGTGTGTGTGTGTGTGTGCGTGTGTGTGTGTATAATAAGAGTTGACGGACCCAGCATATTTATCAATGCCAGTACCGGTTGTATCTCAGCGCACTCAATGGGCAATGTAAGATACATTCCCAGAGTATACACATAGTTATCTGCTTCAACACAACACACGTAAAACGGGTGCCTATAATGGCTCTCGGACTCGAGTTTCTGCCGTACTAATGCACCAGTATATATATATATATATATATATATATATATATATATATATATATATAGTCGTATTATCTTCAAGGAGATATGAGTTCATATACTGCTAGAAGCTATTATGTGTGCTTTTGTACAGAAAAGTTATTTCAACTTTCCACATTGTTACAGGCTGATAAATGTGCATGAGGGATATCCTGCCACCATCATAAAGAAATGGATATAAATTAGAATTCTAACCAGGAACCTATGACTATCTGCTCCACTCAATATGAGGGAATAGCTTGGGATAAGCACTAGAATAATGAGTGTTTGTTTCTCTTCAAATAACGGAAACCGCGTTGGAGATAAAGCCAAGAAATCTCCTAATTCCTATCACACGTTTCCTTAGAAAATTGAGGATTCGATTTGAAATGAATTAACTACATCTCTCTTTATTCTTCATCTCTCCCTGCGAATTTCTTTTTTGTCTTACTTTCGTTCGATAGCAGTATATTATTCAAAACTACCAGTGAATAACTTCACTCTTACATTTTGCAACTATTCACATGTTTCTTGAAAGCAAACTTTTCTCTCTTTCACTTCACGTGATTTCATTGACGGGAGATATCAGCAGACATTTTTCTAAGCAGTCATTCTGACGAAAGTGATGTTGCTGTGATTTCCAGTTAATGGTTCTTGAAATATTTCGTGCAATATAATGATATCAACGGGACGTCTATGATAGTGTTTCACTTTGTGTTAAAAAAAAACAATGAAACTGGGTTGTTGCCATGAATAGCATCCAGAGAATAAACTGCACAAAAAGAGGATAAGAGATTGTTAGATGAAATGTCAAGCGAACATCAGTGAAAAGATTAGCTAAGTGAAAAGAAACAACAAAACCACGGTAATTAATGAATATATTGAATAAAAATGAATAAATCTCCAGAGGAGGTGGATGATTGAAGCTGGGAAAAGATTTTGAGAAACAAACAAACATAAAATAGAAATTTAAAGTTAATAAATATACAAAATAGAATGGAAGCCTTTCACTCTGCTTGTTTCATTTATTTTTAATCTTATTAATTCCCGGTTATTGTTTTTTTTATTTAATTAATCAGCGTGGTCTTCATTAAATTTTAATTTATCGTACTCCTTTTCTCCTGAGCTAACAACACACAGGAACACACATGCATTTATATATGTGTGTGCGTGTATGTGTGTGTGTGTGTGTGTGTGTGTGTGTGTGTGTGTGTGTGTGTGTGTATATATATATATATATATATATATATATATATATATACGGCTCCATGCTGTCGCCGTTATACATAACCCATCACTTATGGCTGTAGTTATCCATATTTCATATAAAGAGAAATTTTTACAATAAAACACTCTTATCAAACCGATACCCAAATATTGAAACGTGGTAATTTAACTCTTTTCAGAGTTTATTCCATTACGCGCTTTCATTTTACCTGGTTAGAAATCCATATGAAAAAAGAAGAAAATAACAAAAACAAAACGCAGAAAAATGAAAATGATGTCAATCTTTGAACAGTTAAAATCTTTCGCAGTTTTATAATGATCGTAGCATACTAGCTTCGCTTATTTGCATAATATACAGCCATCTCTCTAACGTTCAATTAAATACTTTTTTCATCGTGTTCTTTGACTCCGCCTCGAGCAATTTCTATTTCTTTTCGCTCGCAAGATATTAACGCATTCAAGCAGATACAAGTAACACAAATTAACACTTGAATATAAAATTATACATATAAGAACAAGCACACGTACACGCTTGAATGTCGAGTTTTGAATAGAATCAATGTGTCGTGATGGCCCAAAAGAATTCGATGAAGATTTGAGATTTCAATCTCTAAGTTTTTATTTGACGCAAAGATCACATATCTATTCTTGACATATCAGAGGCATTTCATTCTAATACGAACATTTCAACGCAGCAAATTTCTAGATATGATTCTTCGTTATGTTTGCGCTTTAACCTAGCATTTCTTTGTTGCGTAAGTAACATATGTAATCATATAAGAATTCTATTGTCGTGAAATATCAACTATATAGGTAATCATCCATTTTAAGATTATGCTTATTGAAAGGATATTGTCAGTTCCAAAGAAAGGCGTTGATCATCTTTTGTCCATTTTGAAAAACCTATGAATTATTTTAATAAATAACAAGGTATGTAAATTTTCGCTGTTGGAAAGAGATACAGAAGGCGTATACATACTGTTTTTAAAACCAGCTAAACTATAAATGTGCATGTCCTGCCTAAGCTGTTCTGTTCATTACGAATCACGTAGCATTGAATTCACTGTATATATACACACACACACACACACACACACACACACACACACACACACACACACACACACACACACACACACACACACACACACACACACACACACACACACACACACACACACACACACACACACACACACACATATATGTATATATATATATATATATATATATATATATATATATATATCAGTTGTACGATATATTTTTGTTTATAATATATATATATATACATACATATATATATTATAAGCAAACAGATATATGTACAACTGATGAAATGTATATATGTATGTGTATATATGGAGAATAGTGTTGGCTATGTAGTTGCTAGTTAAGGTAGCTTAAAATGGAATGAGAATACGAAGAAAGCAATAACAGGGAGGAGTTTTCCTCATCGGTTGTCTACTGGGGTCTCGGATATTTCATCGCTTTAAAGACAAGATATCTACCGCCAGAGCGTTCAATAACTGTGTAAGTTATTGGGACAACGGAGGAGAGAGGGAAGGAAAATAGAATGGAAAAGGGAAGAAAAGAGAAAACAGCGAAACAAACAACATACCGAGCAATATGCGAGCAACTTAACGTAAGAAAGTCCAAGACCACAGCGATAACAGAACTTAAGTGCAAGAGCGTGTGAACGAACGAAAAGACACGTCTGACCCCAGCGAGTGTAAGTGAGAAAAAGGACTGCTAGAGGGTCAGGCGAGGGAACGATGGGGTGGCGGGCAGAGAAGAGATGAGTGAAAGTGAGAGGGAGAAAGGGAGAGGAAGAAAGAGGGCTAAGAGTAGATAGTAACGAAATAGGTAGGCAGAAGGAGAAGACTGGTCACAGCGAAACATGATAAAATATATGGAGAATAGGATCGGCTGTGTAGTTAAGGTAGCTTAAAATGGAATGAGAATAAGAAGAAAGCAAGAACGAGGGAGGGAACTTTCCTCATCGGTTGTCTACTGCGGATTTCGGATATTTCTACGCTTTAAAGACAAGATATCTCCCTCCTCCGTTTTCCCAATAACTTACTCAGTTATTGAACGCTCTGTGGGGTAGATATCTTGTCTTTAAAGCGTTGATATATCCGAGACCCCAGTAGACAACCGATGAGGAAAACACCCACCGTTCTTGCTCTCTTCTTATTCTCTGAATTTTACTTAGAACCTAACCAATTATGTTCATGGAAACCACCGCATATTCGCGGAATCGTAAATATCTTCCACGATTTTTTAATGTTTATTTTTGTTGCAAAACACTTTTTTCACGCTTTTTAACCCAAAATTATTAACAAGAATATACCGTATTTGCCAACCAATATTTTACGTTGTTTTGACGTTTATAGGCATTTTTATGGACCATGTCCAATATTCACTCTCCGCG
>OZ024743.1:265651733-265656733 GCA_964016885.1 Eledone cirrhosa | reverse complement strand
ACTACTCCTACCACCACCATCACCACCACCACCACCACTACTGCTACTACTACTACTACTACTACTACTACTACTACTACTACTACTACTACTACTACTACTACTACACCCATCATCATTACAAGCTAGCGCAATGCAATTAGTAGTTATTCTGTCATGAAATGCGTGACATTGTCACAGATATCATCCACGACATACCATCAGTCAATATTACACACACTAAGCACCATCTTGCCGTTGGTCATTTACTTCAATATCAACAGATCTTTTCTTTACTAATCGATTGCAGATCGATCTTGTTTTATACTTGAAACATTGATCATTCCATAAATAGTACGATCATAAATACGATTTAATAGTACAGTCATCGCCATTACTACGACAAACATCATCGTCATCTTCATTATCGTCAACATTCGTATCCTTGTCATCTCAATTATCATTGTTATCATCACCGAGGGCGGTGGATTGGTAGTATCAGTACAGCGTCAGACGCCATGCTTTGCAGCATAGAGTTACGTCCCTTTACAGTCTGAGTTCAAATCCCGCATGGTTAGCTTTCCCTTTCAACCTTACAAGGTCGATAAAATAAAGTACCAGTAATGCATTGGAATAATTGCTGGTATTGTGCCAAAAGTAGAAACAAACAATATCGTCATCGTCGTCATCATCGTTTTCGTCATGGTCATCATTATCGTCATCAGCATCACCATCATTATCGTCATTATCACCATCATGATTATCATCAACTTCGTCGTAATCATCAGCATTATCTTCATCGATAAAATAAAAGTACCAGTAATACACTCGGATATTTGCTGACTTTGTGCCAAAAGTAGAAACAATTATCATCATCAGCCACATATTTCTCACCATCCCCATCATCATCAACCCAAAGGTTGCTGCGGTGTGCTGTCTGAATTCTGTTATTTATGGAAAATACTCTGGTGAATTGTGTCTAGTAACTTATGTAGATCGACAGCACTGAACGCGTTTATTATTTTTTTCTTTTATTGTTATATTCTGGTATATTTCACATCTTATTTTTTGTTTTATTATTAGTCAGGTATCTAACCCAGTCTTCTTTTGGCTTAAAAATGAAATGGTAATTTAAATGTAAAAATTCATTCGTCACACACTATGTCTCGTCCGCATTACTCCAGTTACTCTAGATTTCGACTTTCTTATTAATGTTTTTGTTCGTAGTTTTATGTATAATACGCATTTCAACAATTATTATTGGTAAAAGTTTCATTCATATACAATATATTTCGATTAATCCGCTTTTGAAGACCACTAACTTTAAAGATATTTCAATTACTTTTAAGCTGATATTTTCGTGGAAGTGCCCAGTATTTTATGTATTTTCTTCATTGTTATAGAGGTACAGTTTAATTGTTTCGGTGCGGTTCCATGTTCTTGTCATCAATGTATTAGCTATCTTCATTTGGTGCCTATAATTATCACTAATTATGAATGTTCTTGTTGAATCAACGTCGGGTTGCTGTATGATATAATTACGTTTCTGAATATATTTGGTTATCGAGAAATGATGTGGTGGACATTGTTTCTTTATGATAATTGTATAGTTTAGAGCAGAGTTGGGGAACATTTTCATGTTGAAAGGCAGCATTAAGTTTCTCGTAATATAATAACGTAGCCTTCAAGAAACCATAATTATATATTCTTAAAATCTACAGTAATTTGTAAAAATGTAATTACTATGTGCTAATTGTGTAAAAAAAAATACATTCATCTAGGGTCTAAAATCTTATTCTGCAAAACCCACAGACCGGTAGAATCGTTAGTGTACGGTTTTCATACCGTCTCTTTATGCTTTAAGATAATATCACACTGATAGCAACTAAGCCTTTCGTCTTTCTGGAGTCAATAAATAAAGTACCACATCAATACTGGGGTCGAGACTTCTCTATTTTTTCCGTTCCTTCTCTCTATATATTTCCATTAACACTCTTGGTGAATGAATTATGTCAAATATCTCATTTAATTAGAAAATGCATATAAATATTCTCTCTCTCTCTCTCTCTCTCTCTCTCTCTCTCTCTCTATATATATATATATATATATATATATATATATATATATATATACTAGCAGCAGTACCCAGCGCTGCCTGGGTAGGTAAAATAATATCTGCTTTGATGAAAATGTGTTGATCTTACCGACTGCTTCTCGATGAATCATCTATGGCCAGACACAGGTCATGCGGGGGAGGGTGGTGATGACTTCTATCACAGAGAAACGCGGGTGACTGATGAAGGGGCATGCTGGAGGAGGGGGGTAATGACCTCTAACACTAAGCCAAATTTCCTCACGCTACTTGATTGGAAAACGATCAATTCTCAAATACACAACTAAAAGCTCAGACGACGTCAGTGGCCATCGTTTTGCCTTCCACGATCAATAAGGTGTGAAATGATATCGTAGTATAAAAGTTTTACCGAATAAATTGATTTATGTGTGAGGTGGAGCCTAAGTTTCGAATTTGAATGAAATCGGTTGGAAAATGTGGAAGCTAATGATAGGTCTCCGTCACTGAACAAAAAATGCAAAGTGTAAAGCCACTATAAGATGTGCAATGATAGGTTCTATCGTGGTATAAAAGTTGAACCAAATAAATTGATTTATGTGTGAGGTGGAGCCGAAATTTCGAATTTGAACGAAATCGGTTGAAAAATGTGGGAGCTAGAGACGAAAAGGCGGAAATTTGAGCGAAAAGGTGGTATTTTCGAATATTTAAGCGGCTGCCACGCCGTTCCTGAACAAAAAAATCCAAAATGTAAAGCCACTTTAAGACGTGAAATAATAGCGTAAAATTTGAACAAAGTAGGTTGATTAATATGGGAGCTAGAGGCGGGAAAGTGGAAATTTGAGTCTAAAAGTGGTATTTTTTTATATTTAAGCGGCTGCCACGCCGGCCCTGAACATCAAATGCAAACTATATCGCGATTACAGGATGTGCAATGATAAATTCTATTTTGCTTTTAAATTTGAACGAAATTGGTAGCAAAATGTGGGAGCTAGAGCCAAAAATCTTATTTTTCGATACCTAAAATAAGGTGACCTCCCAATCGATTTATATCTGCAGAATGACCCCGGAATAAAAAAATAGATACGCTGAAACATAGAAAACACATCATGATGACTAATCTATGAACCTGTAAAGGTTCATGAAAATCTGTCGTAAGATGTAGGCCCCTATAGGTAATACACAAACACACAGACAAACACACATACTTAATTTTATATATATATATACATATAGTTATGTAATAAACAACATAGGATAATTATTTCATTTACCAATGGTTTCTTGAAAGCAAACAAAATTTGCTTTCAGTCATCAGAATGAAAAATTCCTGGTGTATTTATTGTCAGTGGATTTTAAAAACAAAAATATAATCTATATGAAAGTGAGGCTTGAAAAAGAAGAAGGAAAGGAAAAAGAATAAATATAAAAGTAGATAAACACACATGCACACACACACACACACATATAGATACACACATACATACACACATATATACACATACATATATATCCATACATACAGATAAATACACAAACACACATATATATATATATATGTGTGTGTATATATATACACACGTACATACACACACATACATACACACATATATACACATATACATACGTAAACACATATATAGATACATATACACACACCTACATACGCACACACAATTAATTATGAGAAAAAAAAAACAAAAAACAATGAACCAACATATAATGCAATAGGCCGTCACATAAAAAAATATACGACTTAGAAAATAAAAATTATTATAAAGTTGACAGTGATACAGAAAATAACACAAATAAATAAACAAACACAGGTAAGCAATGCACACATCTACACATACACATACATACATACAAATATATACATGCACACACACATACACACACATATACATATATATACATATATGTATATATATATATATATATATATATATATATATATATATATATATATATATATATATATATAAATATATATATATATATATATATATGAAAGACGTAAAATAAGAAAATTATAAAAATTAACTTACTTACTAAAGGCAGGTAGCTCGAGACATGATCACTGTATGGATATTCGTTCAGAATCTGTTCGGCGTTCGTGTGTGTATATGTGTGTGTGTGTGTGTGTATATGTGGGTACATACTCTGGAGTGTGAACAGACGTGTGAGATACTCCTCACTGATTAACCTCGATTTCACGTGATTGATTCTTTTGAATTTGCCACCGACGCAGTAGGCAGTGATTTTTTCAATGGCTTGGAACTTAGTCCACGCTTTGCCTTTTTCCATCCACTGAATTATTTTTGTATGAGTTCCCTGTGTCCACGCATCGCCTGGAAACTTAGCTGAGAATAGACTTCCCTGATGACGAAAGGCTTCTCCGTACGTTTCTTCGGAAACTATGTTTATTCCCTTTCAGAAACTAATTAGTTGGAGTGAAATTTTAGTAAGTAAGTTAATTTTTATAATTTTCTTATTTTACGTCTTTCATATTATTGTTCTGCATCCCCATGCATTGAACCACAATGTTACTAAGACAAAACCTATATATTTGCTGGCATAAGTATGCATCTGTATATATATGTTAGTAGATATACTAATTCTTTATATATATATATATATATATAGTATAAAAAGCGAAAAATCAGTGATGCATCTGGGCTCAGTTTATTGCGTGTTACAATTGTTTCGCCGGCAGGTAGCTCGAGACATGATCACTGTATGGATATGGCTGATTCTACGGCTGCAGGTTACTTCAGACACAGGCAATTCGTTCGGAATCTGTTCGGCGTTCGTGTGTGTATATGTGTGTGTGTGTATATGTGGGTAGATACTCTGGAGTGTGAACAGACGTGTGAGATACCAAACCCAGCATGGCTCCATTGAAGTGTGTCGGACGGAAAATGGCTGATGACCCGTGTAGCAGTAAATA
>OZ024743.1:265641733-265646733 GCA_964016885.1 Eledone cirrhosa | reverse complement strand
TATATGATGGCTGCCCCCTCGTTATCGAGTATGGCCATTGGACGAGGAGAACATTTTTTTTATAAATAAATAAAAAATAAAATAAAAATAAAAACAAGAAATATATATATATATATATATATATATATATATATATATATATATATATATATATATATATACACACATATACATATACATATATACGCACACATGTATATACACACACACATATACTTTAATAACAGTAATAATAATAATAATAACGACAACAACAATAATAATATACATATACATATATATATACACATACACGCACACTCATAAACATATCTACACACACACACACACACACACGATAGCAACTAACAGCGCTGCGATCGAATGTGTCTTTTTAGCCCAGCCAATGATCTAAAATGTCTTGCACAGAGTCGGTAACCAAAACATTCACTGGGAATAGTCGGCTGTGGTTGGAGTTCGTGTACTTTTGCATGTCGCTTGAGCCCTCCTGCTGATTTACATTCTCTACCACATGTTTGGCAAGCATGATGAGTAGCATCTCCAACAGCAGCCTGGTAGTCAACCACTGGTCTTACTTTATGACTGCGAAGATGACTTTCGAGTCCAGCTTTGCTTAGGCAGAGTCTCGCACAGACGCTGCATGTCAGCACCATAGGAGGACCCTCGTCGTCTGGAAGTGCAACAGCAATGCCCTTCCTCACATCCCGCTTTACTTACTCGTATGCGATTCGAGATGCCTCAAAGGCAACTTTTCCCTCATATACAGTCTTTCTCCATTTATTACGATCAGCAGCAATATTTTCCCATGTATCAGCAGAGATGTTAGCGTCTTTCAGAGAGGCTTTCAAGGAATCCTAATACCTCTTTTTTGGTTTATGTGGCGGTCGTTTTCCTTTAAGCAACTCTCCAAACAAGAGTTGTTTTCGTATTCTAGAATCCTTCATCCTGGCAAGGTGACCACTCCAACGGAGTCGTTGCTTAAGCACAAGAGCTTCTATACTGTCACACATAGAGCTTTCCAAAATCTCGACATCACTGATGCTGTCCCTCCAGTGAACGCCATGGATCCGTCTGAGAAACATCTGATGGAAACGCTCCAATTGCTTAAGTTGGTGTCGATATGTGACCCAGGTCTCGCAGGCATAAAGAAGACAAGAAATATATATATATACATACATACATACATACATATATATATATATATAGTTTTGCGAGGTTTTTTATATGAAATCGTGTGTCGAAACAAATATTGTTATACTTGGGGAGGGTCATATTTGTGTAATATTGCGCAAAGAAGACAAAATAAAATAAACAAACAACCAAATAAATATATAAATAAATATATAGACAGACTGAATAAAAATGGCGTAGACATACAATACAACAGGAGGAAAAGATAGCACCACTGACGATGTTGCAAATGTGCAACGAAAGACTTATGATAAACTATATATATGTGTTTGTGTCTATATTGTATCTGTATTATTTTTGACCGTCGGTCAGTCAATGGCAAGATTGAGGACCGAGTAGGTTAGATTACCGATATAAAAGACACAGAAGCGAGAAGCGAAAACCAACCAAACAGTGAGTGTTTTCTGTTATTAATTCTGGCAATATTACACAAATATGACCCTCCCCAAGTATATATATATATATATATATATATATATATATATAATATATATACATACATATATACATATATATGAGAGTATTGAAGTTTGCTTGAAGCATTGTGGAATATATATATATACACACATGTATATACATACACATATATATGCATACATATGTACATACATATATACATGAATATCTCTCTAACTCTCTCTCTCTCTCTCTCTAACTATCTCTCTCTCTCTCTCTCTCTCTCTAACTATCTCTCTCTTTCTCTCTCTCTCTCTCTCTCTCTCTATATATATATATATATATATATATTAGTTATGTAATAAACAACATAAGGCAATTATTCCATTTACCAGTGGTTACTTAAAAGCAAAAAATGTTGCTTTCAATCCTCAGAATGAAAAAGTCCTGGTCTGTTTATTGAATTTGGATTTTAAAAAAACCTTAAACTTTTGTATAACCAACTTTTAACTAATAGTATTACCAACAAATATCAATTAACTAATAATAATACTTACAATACTATCAATAAAGAAGCTAAAGAACTAGCTAGTTCTTTAAAAATAGACAACCGGTTTGAAAGCCTAACTAAGCGTAAAGAATATATTAGCCTTAAAGACCATAAATTGGACTTTACTAATCGACCTAGGTGTAGACTGATTAACTCGGCTAAATCCGAAGTTGGCCTTGCAAGTAAAAAAATCTTAAGAAAAATAATTCTCCAAATTAGAACTAACACTGACCTATCACAGTGGCTAAATACTTCCTCTGTTATTTCTTGGTTTAATAATATACACGGTAAAAATAAGTGTAGATTTATTTTTAAAAAAAAATAGATTTTTAAAATCCGAATTCAATAAACAGACCAGGTTTTTTTCATTCTGAGGATTGAAAGCAACATTTTTTGCTCTTAAGAAACCACTGGTAAATGGAATAATTGCCTTATGTTGTTTATTACATAACTATTAAGCTCTGTTACCTACATAGAGCACTCTTTTTTCCTGGACTTTTCCGACGGAATTACTTCATTTATATATATATATATATATATATATATATATATATATATATATATATATATATATATATGGGTGTTAGTGTGTGTGTATGTATATATGCATGTATGATATCAGTGTAACTGATCATGTTTCAGTCATACCGGTGTGTGTTTAATTGTTTTTATCAATACGTTAAGTATTTGAAGATGAGATGAAGCCGTTGTACCGTTACTACAGCCACATCCATCCATTAAGATGGCGACAAAATCATCAACAATGACAACAACAAAAACAACGTCGTTATGAGTAGGAATCGTCGTAAAGATGAAACGTAACATTATGCAAACCACATTGATGATGTCAACAACAAAATCAACTTGAACAGCAACATTAATGTATAAAACCAACAACACTACCACAACTTTTGCCAAAGTGTAATATATCCAGAAATGAATTAAACATCAAATCAAAAAAGCGTAGTCACACATATTGGATGTATGACATAATGGTGGCATTGGAGGGGTTTTATGTTTATTTTTGGGGTGAGGATGTGCTTGTATTGGTTTTGGAACTGATATTGGTGATGAATGATGAAAATCATTTTCTACTTACCGCTGTTGGTAGATTTGTACTTCAGTGAAAAACCTTCCTTTTCGTTGCTATGGTCCGTGTGGAAGTAGATGTAAGCATAACGTCCTATGTTATTGACGTTGATGGAACTCTTTCCGCATCTGTGATCAAGAAGCTCGCCCGACCGATCAAAACCTTTATATAAAGAAGACGAAGAAGAGGAAGTAAAAGTAATATGAGGATACAAGATGATCAACAATATCAGTTACATTTCTAAAAATCAAATGTCGAAAAGAAAAAAAAATCATATATGTACAAACACGCGTCCCAGAATGCACATACGAACATATATATATATATATATATATATATATATATATATATATATATATATATATATATATATATATATATATATATATATATAATCAAGGTTTAGCAAATCAGAAAAAGTTTCAAAATAAATTTGAAAAAATTCACTGTACACACTATGTTCACCTTTACCGAATCGGTTTCGAGTCTCAAAAATAAATGGAGCAGTCCTTGCGGCATTCCAGTGAAAATATAAACTCTCGTCAGAAGGTTCTTTTCACTCGGAGAATATAAAATTCCCGAATTCAAATTACGAACTGGCGCTATTCAAAACTGTTCCCGAGATGAGAATGAATGATGTGGAAGCAATTCTGTCCAGTGCCGTGTGTAAATATACCATAGTGAGTACAGTGAATTTTTTGAAATTTATATGAAACTTTTTCTTATTTGCTAAACCTTGATTATATATGTTCTGGCTTGTTAATTTATTAACCTGCCCTTGAACCACATTGGCATATGGTTGACAATACATGTGTCCCTGGACGCTTTTTGCGTGTAGGGATATATACTTTATTATATATATATATATCTATTTGCCGACAGATCAAAACGGCATTTAAACATCCCTCATGCACCCCCACCCCCCCCCACACACACACAAACACATTTATAAATATATATATATATATATATATATTTATATAACAAGCACACATTTTTTTAAATCACGAAAGGCATTTGTGAGATATAATTTTTGTGAAAGATAAGTTAAATGATTTTCTCCGGATAAAAGTGAAAATGTTAATGGCAATTGATACTGAACGAAGGACGATGCTGTCTAATATCATATATAATATATATATATATATATATATATATGAGGGTGTTAAAGTTTGCTTGAAGCATTCTCTCTCTCTCTCTCTCTCTCTCTCTCTCTCTATATATATATATATATATATATATATATATATATATATATATATATATATATATATATATATATATAAGGAATATATATATACATTTATATATATATATATATATATATATATACAAGGAAAAAAGATGAAATCGAAAATGCAACTGGAGCATTTTTTTTTTTAAATATATATATTTATTTGGTTCCTTTACCGGTTTCACAGTTCTTCTGCTTTTCAAAACTAGAGTTGAGATGGAGGGTCTGTGGATTTTTTCACATATATATATATATATATATATATATATATATTAGCTAACAGAAATCTGATGAGCTTTTGATTTCAGAGTCAGACCTGAATTTTTACCTTAAAGGCCAAAATTCAGCCGCTGATTTCTGTCCTTTGGGGTACACATTTTACCCGACGCTGTTATTTTGTCTCGTTTTTTTTTTTTCAGCCATGTTTTCATCTCCATCAATTGATGAGCCAATGTTGGCTTTTAACTAATTTTATCGTATTTCGTCTTTTTACCGTGTTTTGCCCTCAGCCTTCCAGCCTGCTTTTTCTCCTAAGTGTA
>OZ024743.1:265619233-265636733 GCA_964016885.1 Eledone cirrhosa | reverse complement strand
TGGAGAGTGGGGTGGTGGTGGACGTTTCGGGCATAAACCCTTCCTCAGGTGAGAAGTGTGTGGGAACAGAGTTCAAAGGGTGTGTAGGGAGTGGTGGAGAGACATATAGCGAAAGGAAACGGTACGAATGAAATATATATAAATATATATAAATACAGTAGTATGTATATGTATATGTATAAATATGTATGTATATGTATAAATATATATAAATACAGTAGTATGTATATGTATACATACATGCACAGATATATACATGCACAAAAAGGTGACGTGGTTGTCTAAAGACTGTACGGCGTAATTCGGGCTGTTTGTTTGTTTACAAACAAACCGAGCATTATAATAAATGTTCGGTAAACCGATACGTACATATATGTGTGCATGTATGTATATATATATATACATACTACTGTACTTATGTATACATATATGTATGTCCGTATGTATACATGCATACTTACATATATATATATATATATATATATATATATATATATATATATATATATATATATATAAATGCGAAGAAAATTTGAACAGGAACAAAACAGAGAGGCAGTACAACGAATGTTTATTAATTTCACGCTCTGGAGAGTGGGGTGGTGGTGGACGTTTCGGGCATAAGCCCTTCCTCAGGTGAGAAGTGTGTGGGAACAGAGTTCAAAGGGTGTGTAGGGAGTGGTGGAGAGACATATAGCGAAAGGAAACGGTACGAATGAAATTAAAAATAAAAGTAAAAATAAAGCATGATCAAAATACAAGGAATGAAATAAAATTAAATATAAAAGCATGATCAAAATAAACTGAAATTATAAGGGGGTAAAACAGGTGGTGGAAGGGTGTGGGGTGTGTAGGGGTGGTGGCGGGTGGAGTGGGGAGAGGGAGACGGGGTGTCCGAGCGGGGAGGGCTGAAGGTGGTGTGTGTGTGTAGGTGTACGTGCGTGTGTGTGTGTGTGTGTGTGTGTGTGTCTATGTGAAAGTAAGGGTTGGGGGAAGAACGGGGTTGCATGTTCAGGAAGAGGTGTGTGTGTGTGTGGGTGGGTGTAGGTCGGAGTGTCTGTGCGTGCGTGGATAGAGGGGTGGGGGGAGAGGAATCAGGAGGCTGAGGGTGTAAATATGTGGTGGAAAGCACGTGTGTGTGTGTGGGGTTTAAGTGTGTTGTGGGTGTAGGTGGCGTGTGGGAGAAAAAACATTTTTTGGGTGTGTGTGTGGGTGAGTTATATAGGTGATTCCGTAAGAGGATGGTTGAAAAGTTGGTAAAATCCTATGATGTTTAGTGGATTCTGTGGTGGTCAAGTTCCACATACGAGTATTCCATGAAGAGATGGTCGGAAGAGGAGAGATGTGGGGTGCGCGCGCAACAGGAAGTGGTCAAGCGGTGGGGGTGCTGTGTGTCTGTTTGTGCTGGGAGGTGGTCAGTGGGCATAGCAGCAGTTGGTGGAATGGTAAAGGGGCGAGCATGGGTAGGTGTGAAAGTTGGAGTGAGGAGGGTGTGTGTGTGTATTAGTAGAGGTGTTAGTGGGATGAGTGAGTGTGGAGAAAGGGTGTGGGTGGAGCGGGGAGAGAAGGGTGTGTGTAGTTCTATGGAGGGAGTGTGGTGTACTGGTGTGTGTGTAGTTTGATGAAGGGGGTGTTAGTGTGTGTTAGTATACGGGAGGTGGGGAAGGGTTGAATGCAGGTGTGAGCGGGGGTTAGTGGTGGTAGTGTGTGTAGAGTTGGTGGTGTACGAGGGTGTGTGGGTACGTGTGCGTAGGGTTGGGGGGGTGTTAGTGATGTTAGTTGCGTGTGGGGTGGGTGGTGTAAGTGGGTGCGTGTGTTCGTGTGCTTGGTGTGAGGGGGTGTTAGTGGGGTTAGTTGCGGGGTGGTGGGATGGAGGTGTGGGGGTGAGGGTTAGTGGTGGTAGTAGGGTGTGTGTTTAGTGTGAGCGCGTGTATATATGTGTGCCGGTAGGTGTGTGCGTGTGATAAGGAGGAGGGGGAGGAGGAGAAGAAGGGAGGGATGTTAGTATGTTAGTTGGGGAAGGGTGGTCGGATGAGGGGTGGAGTGGAGGTGTTAGTATTGTTAGTTGTGGGGTGGGCGGTGAAAAGGAGGGGTGTGTTAGTGGTGTTAGTGGGGGATAAGTGTGGGGGCGGGGGGCGATCGAAGGTTAAAGGAATAAGGGTGGGGAGTTCAGGCCGGGGGGAGTGTGGGTCTGTAAGGTGAAGATAGTTCTTTGTTCGACTCTAAGGCGATTGGCGGGTGTTCCGTGGCATTGGAGTAGGCCACAGACTGTGAGATGGCGTGCGGAATGTCCAGGGCCACCAAAGTGGCGGGCGATGGGGGAACTACCACCGAGACGAATATCCCGGAGGTGCTCAGTAAATCAGTCCGCCAGGCGACGTCCCGTCTGTCCGACATAAGTCGCGATGCACTCGGTGCAGCGAAGTCAGTAGACTAGGTTCGAGGAGGTGCAGCGGAAGGCATGCCGGACAGAGAGAGAGTGGCCGTTGGGACCCTGGAAGGTGGTGGTGTTGGTGATGTGGGGACAGGTGTTGCAGCGGGGCCTAGAACAGGGAAAGGAACCGGGGGGGGGCATAGCGTGGGTTGGGGGGTAGGGAGCTGTGAACGATGAGGGTGCGGAGATTGCGTGCGCGTTTGAAGGAGGGGAGTGGTGTGGTTGGGAAGATGTGGAAGGTGGAGGGTCGGACTGGAGGCGTCGGAAGAGGCGGCGGATGGTGCGGTGGAGGGGTAATGTGGATGGGTGGAGGGGTAATGTGGAGGGGTGGAGGGGTAATGTGGAGGGGTGGTAGGTGATGGGGAAGTGGAGACGGTGGGTGGGTGTGCGGTGGCGTGGGGTGAGGGTGGTGGAGCGGTGGACAGCACGGGCGCGGGTGAGAGCGGTGTGGACGAGAGGGGGGGGGGGTGTTAACCTCTGCGGATGAAATGGCTGACTAGGGAAAGGGCCTGGGACTCGAAGTCAGCTTCTCGGCTACAGAGGCGGCGGATCCTGAGGAGTTGGGAGTAGGATATTCTGTATGTGTATGTAAGTGAGAGGGAGGAAAGTGAGAGAGAGGAATAGAAAGGAGTACAGAGCGAGGGAAAGAGAGAGAGGAAAGGGAGAGAAAAAGAGAGCGAAATAGAGAGATAGTTTCCTTCTATTAACATCACTCTATCTAAATAAAAAAAATGTGTATGTCTGTGTCTACCTGTAGGAGTTAAAGAGAAAACGACAAACCTACTTTACGGCACAATAGACATAGAATGTCGGGGGGAGGGGAGACAGTCAGATAGTAAAACAAACAGCGCTGAAGAAATGTAGATATGACTATACAATGTACCTTGGTTGTCGTTTTATCATTGGCATGGTGTCAGTAAGAAACAGAAAGTAGCATAAAGATACTTATGTATCTGTGTGGGGATTGCCTTTCTCTCTCACACGCACACGCACACCTCCCTCCAACTCTCTCTCACTCACTCATACACTCCTTTTTCTGCCACCGCCCTCTCTCTCTCTTACCCCCTCTCTTGCTCTCTCTCAGAAGAATCAACCCAAGTAGACATTTATGATAAAACAACTATATGAAACCAAACCTATTTGGGGAGAGCTGCTAGTTTCCTTCAAAAGCCTATATTTTAACGACTATTTATACATCGAGGCTAAATATACGTTTATTTAACGTATACATGTGAAATAATTCGCAAATGGACATGCGGCAAACGGTAGACGTCCAGTGTGACATAATTGACCGTCTCTCTCTCTCTCTCTCTCTCTCTCTCTCTCTCTCTCTCTCTCTCTCTCTCTGTATATATATATATATATATATATATATATATATATATATATATATATATATATATATAGTATTAAGGGTACTATTTATGGTTATGTATGCAATAAAACCTTTGATGGTAATATATTATATATACACAAACCCTAAATAGTGAGAGATAGTCTTTAATTACTATCCTATTACCAGTAAGTTAAATAGCTCAATGTAATAACATCAGTTGTTATACAGAGCAGTTATATAGAGATTACAGTAATCAAAGTTCAGTTTAAGTCATTTATTTGCTTACAATTGTTTCCTCCAAACCGAGGTTTGGATTCTTCGGAGCAGTTATTTATAACATACTTGACCTCCTTTTCAACCCAAGAGACACATAAAACATATGCGCATACTGGTCAACAGTGGGGTGACATTCATCAAATGAAATAGCATGGCAATTTACATATAAAGTGTTACATGATAAAAATAAAGTGTTACATGATAAAAATAAAATAAAATAAAATAAAAGCAAGAGTGAAAATAAAGATAAACATGAAGCGTTGGCACTCTATGAAGATAAAGCAAGAGGAAAGCTTAGAGTAGTCAGTGCATGAAGCAATCTCTCGTGTAGCATGCACGCTTGTCTTATCTATACATGATTAGAGTGCGTCAGAATGATATTTGCAGGGTCAGGCAGTTGAAGCAGGCAATCGATCTTATAATATAGGCTGAATTATTAAGTCGTTTATTCTCATACATCTGTATGATATACAGTCTCGGATGCGGTGAAACACCAAAATATCAAAAACCTTCAACATACTATAAACCTTATTGTATCGTAAGCAAGGTCGTACCACTGTCCTTGCTCACACCACCACTCACATAATCCATGAGACGCAATATATATATAGAGAACATGCGTCTATCGTATAATTCGCAGTGGTTCAGCATATAGTCAAGCTATAAACGGTATCCAGTCGGTTCTTAATTAATATATCCTGCTGTCCAATCATGTATAGATAAGACAAGCGTGCATGCTACACGGGAGATTGCTTCATGCACTGACTACTCTAAGCTTTCCTCTTGCTTTATCTTCATAGACTGCCAACGCTTCATGTTTATCTTTATTTTCACTCTTGCTTTTATTTTATTTTATTTTATTTTTATCATGTAACACTTTATTTTTATCTTGTAACACTTTATATGTAAATTGCCATGCTATTTCATTTGATGAATGTCACCCCACTGTTGATCAGTATGCGCATATGTTTTGGGGTCTCTTGGGTTGAAAAGGGGGTCAAGTATGTTATAAATAACTGCTCCGAAGAATCCAAACCTCGGTTTGAAGGAAACAATTGTAAGCAAATAAATGACTTAAACTGAACTTTGATTACTGTAATCTCTCTCTCTCTCTCTCTCTCTCTCTCTCTCTCTCTCTCTCTCTCTCTCTCTCTCTCTCTCTCTCTCTCTCTCTCTCTCTCTATATATATATATATATATATATATATATATATATATATATATATATATATATATATATATATATAAATACACGGGTTTGTATGATTGTGTATAAAAGATTATATTAATAAAAGGAATTCCAACGTTGTCTGATTTACTCGTTTTATTTACAATCCTTTAAAATTATAACGATATTATAATGAAATAGTATGGTAGAATATTAAATGTTAAGTGTTAATTGAACAAGTACTTTCATGCTTTCGCAATTTTCAGGTTCATTTCCTGTGGTGACAGTCAAGTTTGCAATTGTCAACTGTAATGAGATGGGTAAATGTTGGGCATTATATGCAGTAAATCATGTAGAGCTAATTCTTTATGTCCCGTCAGCCAGGCTGCTATTTTTAGCGGCAGGGAATTTCAAGATACGCTGGGTTCCGAATCACACGTGCGATAATTTATATCGTACACAATTCATTCTCTAATATTTTTAGAAGTGAAAGGATCTCTAATTTCTCAACAACTACTGAGGAGCAGAGAAACCAGAGAACATCACTTCATAAGTCGTTGCTAAACAGTCTCCAATACTGTCTAGTTGTTACTAGGCGTTTTGCCCAATATAGGTCTGTTATTTTTCTTTATTTTTCTTAATTTAATATTTAAAGTTAAGGATGACAAACCATATTGCTGTAGTTAGTATTTTTTCACCCTAGCAAATGTTGTCCTTACGATTCGAACGCATGTATGTTTATATTAGTGTTCATCTCTCTTGTTTATTCAATTAAATTGTACGGCTCGGAAAAGTTTTTTTCTTAGAGCTATTTAATTGTAAGAGACTACTCTGAGTTCTTAACTCAATATATATATATATCCAAACAACAACACTTAGCTCTGAGCAAATTAAACACAAGCTGATAATGTTTTCCGTGTCGGATATATGTGTGCCACAAATATAATTCAAATACCACGTGTCGCACCAGCCCTTATTTTGGTTTAATACCCATATCCACACTGGATTCAGCAAGCCGATGATCAAATACACACCTGCGATGACCACCCTGTTCTCTAGATTATCACATAATAAGTCACTCTCTTTTCAAGACCACAGAACATAATGTGTGGTATATGTTGTACAATTATAGTTCAAAGATAAAACGTACGAAAAGAGAGAGTCTAGATAAATATTAAAAACAGTAGTTTATGTATATTATGAATAGTTTGTCATTATTGTTCTTCTTTCTCTTGCTCGATGAGACGGAGGTCATGTTGGGGCAATGATGCCAAAAGCATCACCATGCGTAGAGCCAACGAGATCCACAAGTGCCCTCCATTGCTGGCGGTCCCGTGCCACCTCTTCTACATCCTCCAGGGTGATGTGAGCCTCAGGAGATCTTCTTTAATGGCACCCAGCCATCTGATGCGGGGCCTGCTGCGGGGTCTCTGCCAGCCTGTAGCTACAGGGACGAACGAGAGTAAGGCCCTGGTAGGATGATCTAGCGGCAAGCGGGGGACGTGTCCGTATCAGCAGATGCGGCGGATGGCTGCTGGCTGATGGATGCAGGCACGGAACTACTATCGAAGCCGTCGATCCTTTTTGAGAGGGTGTTTGTGACGGACAATTTTTCTGCTCCATACAGGAAAACGGAAAGGACCGACGCATTGTAAATACGAACCTTTGTCTTCCGTGAGATATCGCAGTGGCGTCAAGGGAGCTTCCTAAGGCGTGCATGACTCCTACGGCCAGACCACATCTGCGGCTGATCTCTGGAGTCCGGTCTCCATTGCTGGTTACTGTCGAGCCCAGATAACTGAAGGAGCTGACAAACCCCACGATGTTGGGATTTATATGAAACGGGGTAGGAAGCGCGCTGTCACCGACATGCATCAGCATGGTCTTCACTCAACTCACCCGAAGCCCTAGCCTTGCTGATTTCTTTCGGTATATAGTCAGTGCGTCCCTGAGCTGATCGATCGTGTTGCTGACTGACTATGGTTGTGTCGTCTGCGTATTCCATGTCGGTAAGGTTCTAGAAGGTGCGTTAGAAACTCGTTCACAGACGTTGACCTCTGTTGATGAGATACCAGCCGCAGTCCTTCCACTTCACCCTCACGCAACTCTCGGTACTGCTGTACAGCCGTTGGAACAGGTTGCTGTTCTTGGAAGGCGCACCGATGAGCTTGAGAACTTTCCAGAGGGATTCATGGTGGATCGTTTCGAAAGCCATCTTGTGGTCGAGGAATGCGAGGTAGAGGCGGCGATCTATGCAGAACTCCCGAGCTATTTAAATAATGAGACGAAGGGCAGATATATGGTCGGCGGTAGATCGATTTGGCATGAATTCGGCTTGTTGTGACTGATGTCTGGTTCTAATGGCGAGTAGAGCACTGCTTGGGGAGATCTTGGTGAAGAGCTTGCTTGGGATGGAGAGGAGGGTGATGCCCCTATTATTGCTGCAGACGAGTTTGTCGCCATTCCATTTCCAGAAGAGGAGAATGATGCCACGGTTCCGGTCATTTGGGAGGCGCTCTGACACCCATATATGGTTGATGATGTGGGTGCCACTGGATCCTGTTATTTTCACCCACCTTCAACAGATTCCAGGGGATGTGTGGTTGTTTAGAATTTTTATTGAGGCTTTGACTTCAGCGTGGGTGACAGGATCGAATCTGCAAGTGTCGTTGGCTGCAGCTGTGTCTGCGGTGTTGGTTAGGCAGGGATCGATTGTGGCGGGTGGGTGATGAAGAAGACAGCTGAAGTGTTCCTTCAAGCGCCTGAGGCTGGTGGTTTCTGTGGGAATGACTTGGCCATTGGTATCTTTCACCAGGGCTGTCTTGATCCGGTAACCGGCACGGGCTCTGCGTAGTATAATGAATACCTGGCTGAGATCGTTGTTCCTGGCCTCTTCCACCAAAATGTTCTCTTGGTCATCTGTGAAGGCCTTGTTGCAGATCCGGTTGAGCCGACGACACAGAGGCATGTCGCTGCACAGGCGAACCTTGTGGGGTCAGTTAATTATCTACAGCGTTAGCAGTCAAGCCCAGAGCCGTTTGGGAAGGGGACATGTGTTTAATAGGACGTCACGCGCAAACTGTTTGACTCTTGATTTAAACATCTCCCATTTTCGGTCCAGTCCTCAGCCAAGGCATTGAAGCGATTGGAGATGGACCTCCTAAATATAGAGGCGATGTTGGGATCATGGAGATAGGATGAGGCGGGCCTGATACCGTGTGGCAGACTCCACCCTCAACTTCAGCTTCAGTGTCGCAGTAAACAGCCGTGGGTCGCTATTGCCAAGTTGAGTTCTACATCCCCGGCAATTGGTGATAAACGACAACCAGCGGCGTGAGATTATAATGTGGTGGATTACATTCCGTGTTTGCTATCCTGACTGTACGAAGTCCAATGATTGATGTATCTGAAGGGGAACCAGATTTCGGCGATACAGAGATTGTTTTAGTGGCACAGGACCAGCAGGCGATACCGTTGATATAGGTGGGGCCGCAATGCGTCAGTTGGGGGGAACCGACCATAAGAAGAGATTGTAGCATTGGCGTTCGTCAGGATAGATCGTGATATCATGGGGTGGAATTTGTCTTAAAACCTGTAGAGATGATCAATTATCATTCTTGTCACGGTACTTTGAGATGTCTGTAGTAGCATAGTCATCGATATGTCATCTACTTGTCCCATTGTCGAAATCGGTGGGCATAGACGGTCGCTCACCGGGTTCAAGCTGATAAGTGACTGGCGGACGGGCTTGGGCAGTGCCAGTTCCGTGTTACATAAATCTGATCGGTAGTCATGGCCACTCGAGATGGGGCAGAGGTCTCCTGCGATGAATTGGCCACTGCAAGGCCAACGTGTCTCGCAGAGTCCCGCCCGTGATATATTATCGTGCAATAGCTTTCGCGACAGCAGAATGGCTGTCCGGTGTGAAGGAACGACAGGTTATTTCATGTGGCAACAAGAATTGTGTAGACTAAGTCAATTTCTCGTAAGGGGAGGCCTACAGAGTCAGTTCCGATGTTTTGCGCACTGGTTTCTTCTGTTCGGTTTCGTAAAGAGTTTGATGATTTTTCTGGGCGAGTCGTTGGCCCTCCACAAAATAGCCGGATGATGGGGCTGTCATCGTGGCGGAGAGCTGTCGTGCTGCGGGTCACTGTTGATCTGGAATCTTCCAAGGAGACGGCCCACCCGTTATGGCTCTACTTGGAATAAGGCTCCAGACAGTAACGCTCTCTCAGATTTACAGAACACACAAGACCCTGCAACACGTCAAAGCCAGACCCTGGTAAAGTATCAATTCACAACTTTATAAAATGAAAACATCGAGAATAATGAATGAAAAAATATATATATATCTGATTCATAAAATTCCACCCGCTTGAGAATGAACATAGATAGGTGAACTAGCAGATTCATTCAATTGTATATGTATATCACGTTGTTACTAGTTGACTTAAATGTTGCAATAATAGACGATTTCATGTTATCACGGGCAAATAAAGATAGTGCATAGTGTAAGTTGCTAAATTTGATATAACTTTTAACAGTTTTATTAAAATTGACAAAGGAGGTTGTGCAACTAAATGCTACATGATGTGTAAAACTAAAACTACTGAAATTTGGAAGTAAAGCGCGTGGGATTTGTGTTTTTTTTTTTTTTTTTCTCCAAGCAAGGCAATTGAGCCACTCAAATGCAAGTGATAACAGTAAGAACATAATACAAGTAGAGATATGATGATTGATGTTGCTTTTGCATTATTGAACATTATAGTGGTCAGGAAAGCAAGAAACTGGAAGACATTTCCTTAGACGAGATGTGGAAACGAAGAAACTATCAGAATGGAATTTGCGATAGCATTTAGGAACTTGAAATGTATATGGATGAAAGCTAGCCTCAAATTTGGTGATATGTTCAAAGTCCTGAAGAAGTGGCAACAGAGAAGAATGTTCACCAGAACATTTCCCATGAAAACATTTATAGAAACATCAAGAGAGGCATCATTTCGTCGGGGCAATAGGGATCGAAGCAGACATGATAAGTCAGGACTAATGATGTTGACAATTCTTCTATGGATTTTTTTCTAGACTCTTAGGGTATATAGTTAAACGAATTGAACTTGTATAGAGAATTGAAACTTTTGTTGTAATGGATTCTAATCGACGCTGTAAACGATTCGCCGGTCCGGCGATTTCCTAAACAAATTTGACGATGTGAATGCGAAAGGTGAGTGAATACATACCGCGGTAGATCTGTACGAAATCTTTGTAACAACCTAAGCTGTATTCGATATCAACTCGTTGCCAATCAACTTGCAGCGAATAATTCGGGTCTCCCGCATAGATTAGCCAACTGCAAGACATATTCCTGAAACACAGAGTTGTAAAGGTGAAATACTGAATACGGGATATAACATGAATACACACATTCACGACATTAAATGATGATGGTGTTGATGATGATGGTAATGGTATTAATGATGTCAAGGACGATGATGTTCATTGATGATGATAATTGTTATTATGAAAACGACGGCCACACTTATAATTAGTAGTATGAGGTTGTAGCAGTATCGGTAGAGCGTCGGACAACATGCTTTGTGGCATATAGCTACGTCCATTTACATACTTAGTTCAAATCCCACCGAGTTTAGCTTTGCCTTTCATCCTTACAGGTTTGATCAAATAAAGCACCAGTAATGCACTGGTTCGATTTAATCAACTTTTCCCCTCCCCAAAAATTGCTTTCCTTGTGCCTAAAGTAGAAATTATTATTATTTTTTCAACGCCGGCCACAGTTATTATTAGTAGAATGTGGGTTTAGCAGGGTTGGTAGAGTGTCGAACGACATGTTATGCAGCATATAGCTATGTTCATTTACATTTTGAATTCATCTTTTGGCTTTCGTCTTTACGGAGTCGATAAAATAGAGTAGCATTAACGTACTGGGTGATTTAATCGACTCTCCCCTCTCCCAGCAGTTGATGCCCTTGTGTTTATTAGAAACCGTTATTATAACAACGATGCTAACAGTTATTATTTATAGTAAGCTTTAGTGCGGTGGATTGGCAGTATCGGTTGAGAGTCGGACACCATGCTTTGCAGCATAGAGTGACGGTCCTTTACGGTCTGAGTTGAAATCACGCCAAGGTTAAATTTGCCTTTCATCCTTACGGGGTCGGTAAAATAAAGCACTAGTAACGTACTGGGGTCAATTTAATCGACCCCCAAATTACTGGCCTTGTCCCTATACTAGAAATCATTATTTATAGTAGGCGTTTTTGTCTGTATCGGTATATGGCGTACAAAATGTGTTGTGACAGGTTACGTCTCATCACGTCTGCATAAACATTTGTAGAGATTAGATTTTCTCCTTACGGGGTCGATACAGTAACAACAATAAAACACTAGATTCGATTCAATCGACGTTTCTCTTCCATATAAACTACTGACTTTGTGCCAAATATAGAAAAAATTAAATAATCAGGTGGTGAATGGCATATATGTAACCGCTATCAGACACACCAACACCTATAACTAACACAATATGTATACTAAACAGCTGCATGCATTCAGCTAGACAACCATAAACCTGACTTTGAGACCAACGAAACAAAATACACAATATAGTTCATCACATAACAATACAATGGAACATACATTAATATTTTCACACAAAAGAGCAGAATCTAAGGAAAATGTTTACTGTACATATGTCGGGAAATGAACATTCAGGGGCCAATAACATAAAGATCTATAAATGGACTATTCAAATACTCCCATTCTTTTACGATTTTGTTATCTAGTATTCATAGCTGCCACCCTCTAAACGCTCAAACGGGGGAGTACTATGAAAAAAAAGGCCCCTAAAACAAAGAGAAATTAGACAGAATGGGAGATTTTACATAATGAAAGCTATACCCATTTTCACAAGAGATGTCATCTTTCACCCATCCCATATTGTGTGGGAGATCTCCCCGTCGGACAGAGAGTGTTGACAGATCTGCGTAGCTATGCTAGACATTATTATATGGATTGGCAGTATCGGTAGAGCGTCGGACGCCATGCTTTTACGCATAGAGTTACGCCCCTTGCCATTCTGAGTTCAAATCGCGCCGAGGTTAACTTTGCCTTTCATCCTTACGGGGTCGATAAAATAAAGTACCAGTAATGTACTGGGTAATTGCTGGCCTTGTGCCAAAAGTAGAAACAATTATTAGAGTAATGGATTGGAGAATCATTACATCATCTTACAGAATGTGTAACAGTATACCTCTTTAAATTCTGATTCCAAACCCATTGACTTTAAATTTGTCTGTCATGCTTTCTCTGTCGATAGAATGAAGTACAAGTCAAATACCAGGAGTGAGTTAATCGACTAATTACACCCTAAAAATGTGTAGTCAATATATAGTTTATTATTCGCTTAAATTTTGCATTCATCTCCTGCAAGGTTATGTTAAGCCTTTCATCTCTACAGGATCGAGAAAATATTGTAATAAGCAATTAGTGAAGTTGACATAAACGTTAGCAATTATTACAGCCCTTCACACCCTCCGCTGTGGGGTAAACGCGTTCCCCACATAGGCACGATACAATCCTCTTACATCTTTTTGACTGTGTGACAAAGTAAGCATTTATTACTTGAACAAGATAAATAAAGTGCTAATTTGCTGTTGATTAACACCACCGAGTGATACCTGTGTCAACACATTTCTAAGTATAATAATTACAAATATACGAATCATTTGCTTGATCAGCATTAGCTCGGAAACATTAATATTCTCATACTCTAAACACTCAGTCTTTAAGTATGGCAGTCACATGTAAATAGTTCCAAATGAAAACGAATGACTCGGATAAGATCTCGGATTATATTTCAAACTAATTACATTTACTCCATAGCCTTTCCCCCATATATATCACTCTCTCTCTCTCTCTCTCTCTCTCTCTCTGTTATATATATATAGTAATACAGACCTTTTAGTAGTCGATTTATGCCTCCTGTTTATATTACAAACTTCTAAATTGATGTCTTTTTAAAATGTAGCTTGCACTGGCTACCTAACACAGTTATAGAAACAGGAAGCTAATATAATACAATTCCTAGTGAATATGTCGATATTGCGAAGCTGCAGCTGTTATAGCTATATAATAATATAGTAATTAATATGGTCAGGACAATCGGACAAGTGACAAGATCTGTTTAACATGATATTACGAATAGGTTTCAATTCCATTTTAACACCGTTATATTTGACCTTTGTTCTTAAATATAATTATAAATCCAGGAGCATTAACATTTTCACTTCAGATTAGGCACCTCATACCAATACTTGCCTAAGTGTTTACGCTACTCAATGCTCAGAATGATACAGTGGTGGTGTTAAACTGGCTGTCGTATTAAATCTACTATACAAGAATAATAAAGATCCCTTCGACGGGTTTCTCTACTAATTCCGTCTACGAAATGTCAACCTAAGCTACTGTTAAAGACATTACAATCGTCTACATAAAATAAACTGCAGTGGGATTGAATCCAAAAGGTTGTAGTTACGAAACCACACATGCTTACATATATAGCGGAATAACCGGAATGCATACTCTGAAAGGGCTTATTATACAAACACCGGTATTTCGTTTTCGGTTTCAACACAAAAAATTTCACTATGCGCTCCGGTGCATCGTGAATACAGAGCGAAGAGAGCAGGAACAACTATCACAACCTTATTCTATCCAACGCTCTAACGATTCAGAAAATCAACCACCTTATAAATCGATAATATATCAGAGTACATCCATGTGGTTATATATATATTCACAACAAAACATTGCCTTGCTTCTAATTCAATAATAAGTGACATAATTAATCAATGCGTATATTAAGTTTTACAATTAATACAGATATAGATTTTTACAATTAATTAATATTTTCCTGATAAACAGGTGAAATAGAGCACAGGATAACATTCCTCGAATTATTTGTTCCAGGTCTTGGCATTCTAATTTTAATATATCGCCTCAATCACATTTGCTATTCATATTTTGTAATGATAAATAAAACAAGCACCAGCCCAGGAATGTGGAAGCCCACGACTGTGGATCGGTGGGATTCCCAGAGCAGCAAACGAAATGTTTTACGGTGTCTGATGTTGCATTTTAAATTTGGCACATGATGATGGGTTTCTAATGTCATAAACGGTGACACCTCAGTTTGAACAACACCTGAGTCAGATCAATTAAACAAATTAGCTGTCCTCTAATTGAAGCGGGATAAAAGCTAGGAAAACAGCTTTTCTCTATTAAAATTTAGACACTTAAAGTCTGCAATGAATTTATGATGAAGCTATTTAAAACTACAATTTGACACACTGAGAAATTACAGAGGAAAAAAGTTATCGCCACGTTTCTAAGCAATAAATTTGGTTCTAAATAACTGTATTTTTTTAACGCTGTATTCGAGTTAACACTTAAAATATGCATAGATACATAGACACACACGCACACACACACACATATATATATATATATATATATATATATATATATATATATATATATATATATATATATATATAAAAGGAACGATCGACTTTCGTGAAATCGGACCGAGGGAACAATGTTTCCGTTGGTCTTTCCAATTGCTAATACTAACTATCGGTCGCAACTCCAGGTAGAAGGAGCAACGTGAAATAATTTGTCTTGCTTAAGGACATAACGCATCACCTGGTCCAGGAATAGAACTCACAAGCTTACGATTGCGAATCCAATTCTCTAACCACTCGGCCACATGCCTTCACACACACACACACACACACACACACACACACACACACACACACACACACACACACACACACACACACACACACACACACACATATATATATATATATATATATATATATATATATATATATATATACATAAAATTATTTTACTTTCTTGTGTTTCGCGATTGCCTCCCTTTTCTGCTTCGTGACGCTGTGAAATTCCTCATTCTGAGACTGCTGGAATTTCAAATTTGGCGGTCATCATGATGCGTGGAGGGACAATTAGCTGACACGATAACTGACAGCGGTAAAAGATTTTTTCTTATATCAATGTTTGACGGGCATCCACTGATGATTTATAAGTGCCCACCTGCATGTGTTCTTACAGAAAAATATGCAGGCTTCTACATAAACCGGACACATTCTCCCAACTTGTAGAAAACTTATAATGAAACAATTGTTTGGAAAGAGAGATATATTTTAATTTTAATTATATCTCATATAAAATAATACAACTGGCTTTCCACAAAATACATATAGTTAGCACCCCAAACATAAAATTGGGATTATACTAATGTATATCCTAATGTTTGTTGAGTGAGATGGTAGCCAGTCAGAGTATAGCTTAAGGCTTTCTCTGTTATTGTATTGTATATATATATATAAATATATAAATATATATACATATATATATATATATATATATATATATATATATATATATATATATATATATATATATATATATATATATATATATATATATATATATGAGAGTATTGAAGTTTGCTTGAAGCATTGTGGAATAATAAGTAAATATCTTTAAGTCGTTTGGAAGCCTCGGCAATGCAAATGGGTAAATCTCCGGGTAACAATATCCTTTGGTGGAGAGAGAGATGTAAGTGGGTGTACGTTGAGATGTGTGGTGTGTATAAGATGTGTAAATGTGTAGAAGAAAGAAGGGAAGAGTATAAAGGATAAAATAAAAATAACAACACAACAGAGAGTTACCTTGGGAGAGAGTTAATAGTCCCTATATATTTCGGATTCACATCCATCAACTGGGGTTTTTTTCCGGGGTAAAGGTTGTCTGTCGGACAGGTACGAAACGCTTACCAACTTAAATGGGTGACCGCCATCAACAGCGCCACAGAAAATAACAGCGCCCACGCAACCCACCCCAAGTCCCCCACTTACCACCCAGACAACCCACTCCACCCCCCACCCACCAACCACGAACTCGACACTAAACTCATCAGGCTTAAACACTCCATCTCGGATATACTTCACAAACACACACACACACGCACAACACATAACCTCACCAAATCTCAACTCACCACTCTCTCCAACCTAAAATCGAAGAACCTCATCTATCTCCCCTCCGACAAGGGAAAACAATTCTGCGTCATCAGCAGAGAGGCCTACAACACCCTGGCCCTCCAACACCTTGACGATGACAACCTCTACTCCAAGGTCACGGGAATCACTTCCGCGCAGATAGAAGAGCACATCAACGCCGCCTGGACCAACATCTGCGATCGGCGGAAGCTCCCGAAGAAGCTGAGATACAACTTCCTCACGAGGAACAGCAGACTACCCGCCTTCTACTACCTCGTGAAAACACACAAACAGGGACCCGACCTGAAGATCAGGCCCATCGTATCGAGCGTGGAGGGAGCACTCTACAAAATTTCATGGCTCCTAGCCAGAATATTCAAACCCATCTTAGACACCTTGCCGGGACACGTTAACAGCTCCGAGGAGGTGTTGAAGCGCCTGCATCAAATGGATCTCGACACCAGAAGGATTAACAGATATGCCTTCAACCTTGATGTAGTCGCTCTCTACACCTCGGTCCCGGCACTCCCGGCCGTCAATATACTGATGGAACGCGTCCAATCCACCGACCTACACTGCTTCGGGCTCACCACCACTGACATCCACCAACTCCTATCCATCGTCGTCGACAACACCTACTTCGGATTCCTTGACCAAACATACCAACAAACCTCGGGATTGCCCATGGGATCAAGCCTATCAGGTGTGCTAGCGATCTCTTACATGGACAACCTCGAACGCAAGGCACTCAACGCCTGCCACCCCAATGCCGTAGCCTTTTTCTCAAGGTACGTGGACGATATCCTCATCCTCACATCTTCCCAAGGCACGGCGAACAGAATCTATGAGACGTTCAACAACACGGACTAGAACATTGACTTCAGTGTTGAACACCCCAACGAAGACGGGTCACTTGCCCTCCTCGACTTCCGAATTAACATCACGGAACAGGGAAGGATCCACTACAACTTCTACCGAAAGGCAGCCTGCAGGGACCTGTTCGTTCACTACAAGTCCGCCCTCCCTAACAGTGCCAAAAGAGGATACATCACGAACGAGATCGCGCGAATCAAAAACAGATGCAGTGATTCCGCGAGTGGTGTCACTCATACCAAGCGATTCCTCGAGGTGCTGGAGACGAACGGGTACCCTACCTCGATCACAGACAGAATAGGAGA
>OZ024743.1:265609233-265611733 GCA_964016885.1 Eledone cirrhosa | reverse complement strand
AATTATTAAGGTTTGTGTGTAGAAGGATTCGAGAAAAATAATGTGAAGTTAAAGTTTGTATATTGAAGGAATTGATAATATATGCGAATAAAGAGTTAATATGTATTAAGAATGAGTTCGTTGATGGGGAGAAAAAAATAATAAATTAAGGATGAAATTGAGATTAAAAAGTTTTATGATAGAGAGAAAAAATAATAATGATTGCGGATGAATATTCTAACGTCAAAAAAAAACAAATGTATATGTTATGAAGGATTTTACAAGGTGAAGATAGAAAGAGTGTAATGAGTAAACAAGTATTATAGATTGTATAATGCCCTTTAAAGTAAGGTAGGAAGATGGGTATATTTTAAAGAGGTGTATGTATATGTGCCTTTGAGAAAAGATTCTAAATTGATAAAGAATTGAATATTAACTGTATACTTTGTGAAAAGTCCTATGGAAATGCGCATAATAAAATACATGGAACTCCTTTAACCATCTTTTGATCTTATATTATCTATACTCCAGTCCTACAAACTGTAGAGTGCTTCTTATCCGATATCTGCATTGTTTTATTGTACTACAATAAAACTCACCTCCTACATATATATATATATATATATATATATATATATATATATATATATATATATATATATATATATATATATATATATATATATATATATGTATATATATATATATATATGTATATATATATATATGTATATATATATATATATATATATATATATATATATATATATATATATATATATATATATATATATATATATATATATATATATGTATGTATATATATATATATATACGTATATGTATATGTATATATATATATATATATATATATATATATATATATATATATATATATGTATATGTATATATATATATATATATGTATATGTATATATATATATATATATATATGTATATATATATACATATATATATGTATATATATATATATATATATATATATATGTATATATATGTATATATATATATATATATATATATATATATATATATATATATATATATATATATATATTCATATATATATATATATATATATTCATATATATATATATATATATATATATATATATTCATATATATATATATATATATTCATATATATATATATATATATATATATATATATATATATATATATATATATATATATATATATATATATATATATATGGGGAGGGTCATATATGTGTAATATTGCCAGAATTAATAACATAACAACTAGAAATTGATTAACATATAAATAAACATATGAAACAATCACAGGGGTTAATTTTTACAAGTGTGAAAGCACACATAGCCAGATAGGTAACTAACTAAAGTTAACGAGAACTTCAAAAATAGTGACCTTATCATATGATTAATGTTCCCTGTATATATTCCATTAAAGAAATATATTTCACCAATTAATCGAATGGTAAATCACGGAGACCGACACTTGGATTTTCAACAAGGAACAAGTCCAGCGATCTGAAGGACTTGACTGCTGTTTCTAGTTGTCGATAACCCTATTCACGCCACTGGGACGAAGCTGGTATGATGTGTGTATTTTTAGTAGATACAACACGTGTTACTGGCCAGTCGCTGATTTGAACTTAATACGTAAACACAGATCGCTGGTCTTCTTCCTTGATGAAAATCCAAGTATCGGCCTCCGTGGTTTACCATTGGATTAATTGGTGAAATATATTTATTTAATGGAATATATACAGGGAAAATTATTCATATTATAAGGTATCTATTTTTGAAGTTCTCGTTAACTTTATTTAGTTACGTACCTAGCTATGTGTGTTTACACACTTGTAAACATTATCCCCTGTGATTGTTTCATATGTTTATTTATATGTTAATCAATTTCTAGTTGTTATAAAATGCTCGGACCTATTCATTAGAATCTTGGAGCTTATTTTACGGGTAATATGGCGCATGCCTTTCTGGCATGACACCCATAATTTTGATTTAGATTAAATTCATTTTGACTTATCCATATATATATATATATATATATATATATATATATATATATATATATATATATATAATACATACACAGATTAATAAATAAAGCGATCTACATTATTATGGGATGGCAAGACAATCAAAAGCTGAATGTGTTATTCAAATGCCCAATTATGCAGGAGAAAAATAGCAAATTTGGTTTCACATCTATATGTGTGTGGGTGATTGTGTGTGTGTATGTAAGTGTGAGTGTGTATGTATAATTTCAGCTTGCTCCAGTTTCTTCAGTTGCACATGCGTACTAGCAATTGCTGGGAGTTTAACCCTGCGTTGGACTGACGTTCTGTCAGGGAAGGGAGTTTATACTTTCAGCACCTCACGTCACGGGAACCGGGTTAAGAATTAGCTTCATGAACCTGCGATCTCGAGGCAAGAAGATATAATGAAGCGGTGCTACTTTACCCCATGTTATACATGGAAGGATGAATCATACTCTAAA
>OZ024743.1:265601733-265604233 GCA_964016885.1 Eledone cirrhosa | reverse complement strand
GAAGTGTAAGAGACGAGCTTTTTTACGCCACAAATCTCTCTCTCTCTCTCTATATATATATATATATATATATATATATATATATATATATATATATATATATACAGAGAGAGAGAGAGAGAGAGAGAGAGAGAGAGAGAGAGAGAGAGAGAGAGAGAGAGAGAGAGAGAGAGAGCAGCACCACAACGAATCTCTCTATCCCTCTCTCTCTCCCTATGTATATATATATGCTGCTAATGATGTTGAGGGAGGGAGTTTATATGTGTGGATAACTATAACAGCTCTTTGCCCAAGAGATCTCCCAAATACTTTCAACTTAATTAACTGTGAATTACATTGTGCATATTCTCCAAAATTGTCGGACAACTGAAATATTAGAAGTTCGTTTATTCCTACAATTTTCTATGATAATCTCAGTTAATTGAAATATTGGAACTCAATACATAACATATATTAAAACTACATTTTATTCAGAAGACTCCCCATCCCAGTATTTAACCGTTACCAATATTGTAATATTTTGATGTCATTGTAATTTTAACGGCTGCCTTGGACTGAGTCACATTGCTATTATTTTTAAAATGCTGTTCTTTATTTTTATTAAAAATTCATTTCTTTGCATATAGAACGTTGCATTTTGATGTATAAATTTCTTTTCAACTATGAAAACCTTTATCAAATTACTACATGGTTATATACATACATATTATAAGGCATATATGTACATTTTCATGAATATAAATATTACATTTCCTACTTCCAAATGATACAATATAATTGTATGAAGCTCAAAATTAAGATAACATATCTTATATTTACTATAATATATTTATAATTACAATGTACACTTCTTAAATAAGCAAGTTATCTATGGAATAAGTGTGTAATGTTACTGCATTTGCTATTGATATACTGAACTGTTTCGAACCTATATATATATATATATACTCGCACATTCGTGTATACATACAACCATATATATATATATATATATATGTGTATTGTTATACTTTGGGAGGGTCATGTTGCCAATAAGATATATATATATATATATATATATATATATATAGGAACGAGTAGGACCCCGACGGCTGAGCTCAAGCCGTTTCGAAACGGCTTGAGCACAGCCGTCGGTGTCCTACATGTTCCTATTACCCACTCTACTACCCTAAGTATTGAGTACTTTGATGCGTTATGGTCCACCTGTTTCCTTACCACATTTCCTTCGTTATATATATATATATATAGGGAGGGTAACATTCCATGGACGAGTTCTCTCCAGCGGTCTCGGTCACTCATTATCGCTGCCATGTCCTGCGTCTCCAACAGACCAGTGTATGTCCTTAGGGTATCAACATACGTTAACTTTGGCCTTCCTCTTCCAGTGTGTCCATGTAGGGGCTCCCACAGGAGAACTGAGTGCAATGTCAACTCTGGATGTCGGTGACCATGTCCAGCTAACCTCAGTCTAAATATCTATATGTACTGACGTTGTTGCAGATGTGCAACGAAAGAACTTTGTTAGACTATATATATGTGTTTATATCTATATTATATCGGTATTTTTGCCCGTTGGTCAGTCAATGGTAAACATTTAGGACCGAATGAATTAACTCATATAAATGATACAGAAGCAAAAACCAACCAAACACTGAGTGTGTTCTGTTATTAATTCTGGCAATATTATTACAACAATATGACCCTCCCCAAGTATAACAATATATATATATATATGTGTGTGTGTGTGTGTGTGTGTGTGTGTGTGTGTGTGTGTGTGTGTGTATGTGTGTGTGTGTGTGTGTGTGTGTGTGTGTGTGTGTGTGTGTGTGTGTGTGTGTGTGTGTGTGTGTGTGTGTGTGTGTGTGTGTGTGTGTGTGTGTGTGTGTGTATACTCGCACATTCGTATATACATACACACATATACATGTATGTGAGTATATATACATATTTATATATATATATCTGTGAGTGTATGTATATATATATGAATGTGTGTGCATGTGTGTGTGTGTGTGTGTGTGTGTGTGTGCATTTGAGTGCCTGTGTGTATGTGAGTGCCTATGTGTATGTGAATGTTTCCGTTCAAATCGGAAAGAACATCAATATAGTATACAATATTTAAAAGATATAGTGGAGCTAGTGTATTTCAATATAATAAATTAATGAATTTTACTAAATTAATGACTTTTACAGAATCTAGTTCTTTTATCTTCTATATTGGAGTCAGTCGCAGAATGCAGCGTTGATGGGGAGTTCTCTTCTGGTTGCTGTCACATACAGCTAGATCAACATCCCTACAGATGATACCACCTTTAATTTTTTCTAACTTTCTTCAATTATCGCCATGGTTCCTCGTCACTTCACACCAAACTTACTATGGAACCGTAATATAAACCTCAATAACATCATCCGATCTTCACATGTTTGTTCAACACTGGGTTTGAGGAACAATGAACATGTGACTATCGGTCACCGGCACAGCACAGCTTAAAATTGGGCC
>OZ024743.1:265581733-265594233 GCA_964016885.1 Eledone cirrhosa | reverse complement strand
CGGTTTATGGCAAAAGGAGTCGTTGGCGTCTGTTCGAAAAGAAAGGGAAAAAAAACTAGAAAGGAAAATAATATCCCCCAGAAGAAATCTCCGAGTCTAGTAAAATCCGCTGATCATGGAGGTAGCAAGGCACTCCAACGTGCAAAGCGGTACACGAAAATATTTGTCCTTGTGATTTGTTGATGGTTATGGCAAAACTAAACCGAGGACTCTTTGGGAATTGAAGTCGTTTGAATTGAAATGGGACTCTGAGACAGCTTTGCAAAAAGGTAGCCTAAATTCGCCCGATATACATATATATATATGTGTGTGTGTGAGGGTGTGTGAGAGAGTGTGAGATATTTCCGGGTTCAATCGGGGTAACCGCAATAATTAGGGTAGTCAATATATTAGTAGTGTATACAAAAAAGTGAATTTAATTTCCTGATGGTCTCCTTTGAGTGAAGCAGTTCTAGAATTGTAGAAGCCATTTCTATATTAAATTTCACACACACACACACACACACACACACACACACACACACACATATATATGTATATATGTATATATATATATATATATATATATATATGTGTGTGTGTGTGTGTGTGTGTGTGTGTGTGTGTGTGTGTGTGTGTGTGTGTGTGTGTGTGTGTGTGTGTGTGTGTACAGGTGTTTCTGTGTGTACAGGTGTTTCTGTGTGCATGTGTGTCTGTGTACGTATACGTGTATATCTATGTCTAATCATATATGGGGTGAGATAGTGTATACAGTATATTTACACTTATTTATTTAGAGTTTACTACGATGCATCGTAAATAAATCTAACCTCGAATTAATAAATTACTTGGAAAATACCATAGTGTGTGATTTATACACACATGTTATCTCACTAACGATCTGTTTATCTATGAAACTGTCTCTCACTCTGTCACTCTCTCTATCTCTCTCTCTCTCTATCTCATATATATATATATATATATATATGGAGGAGAGGAATGGAAGAAGAAAAAAAAGAAAATAGAAAATAAATCGTCTACCCTCATTAATAGACATTTTGGTAAATCTAAGAAATGTCTGTAAACAAAGGAAACCTAATGACACGTGACTGCAGTAAACATACTAACTTTTTTTATACGTCTATAAATTACCAATGTCTGTTATAAATCCCTTGTTTCTCATATACTTCTACAGTTCATCTTTTAACAAAATCATTCCTCAGCCATTGTCTTCATAATATCAAAGAAGAAATATATGAACAAAGTTACTAGAAATCATAATAGTTTAACAGGAATGGCTTTCTGTTGTGTTTATTTACTTTTATATTATTTATTCATTTTATATTCTGTATGCAAGAGAAAGTGGGATGGAATGATTACTTGTGGTATTCATAATTATTTCAGTGGCGATTTGGGCACTGAGAACAGTCCACATATGCCATGTTTATGAACGTGTGTAATGAACGTGTCCATATGCTTATACATATACACATGCAACCATCTATCCATACATACACACATACATACATGCATGCATGCATGCATGCATACATACATACATACATGCATACATACATACATACATACATACATACATACATACATACATAACACAGTCAACGCGATCAGTCGCATATTTTGGCGTGAAAGACTATTTATTAAATTTAAGATGAATACTATCTCCGACAGTAATGCCACAAATACAATCATGTTGAATAACTGGTTATTCTTCTAACTATATCTACTGAAGACACCTTTTATTCGAATTCGTAGAGGTATCAGACTAAATACATATTTCATTTAACAAGGATTTGCTACAAACAGCACGGCTGAACACAACGTCAACAACAAAAATAGGGAAGTATCGAAGACAAACAACGAGAAAGGTAAACAAACTTTATTCGGTTGTAGCTACAGAAGAAACCGAAATTATAAATCGCATTTCTCTTGGTGTTGCGTACTTAATGGTGATTTATTTAATTGTTATACAATGGCAAAAAACAATCCCTCCATTGGCTATATGAAAAGAATGAAGTTACACTGGGACGAAATGCACCCAGAGCTAAATTATTTCATAGCGAAACAATTACGCCAACAAGCGACGTTTGTTGAACGTAAGAATAAGATAAATATTATTAATTGTAAGTACCCCACAACAAACATGTTATCAACAACACGTGCTACAGGTCACCATGCTACTAGACTTCCTAGCAGCCAGGTCGAACAGTGCCTTGAAACAACTATGCCTGTAAGAACATGACGCCACGTGTACCATCTAAGTCTACCTCGAATGCTGGGGAAAACACTATCGATAATAATAATAATCGAAGAAATAATAATAATAATCGAAGAAATTTTACACCACGTGTACCATCCGAGTCTACCTCGACTATTGTGGAAAATACTATTGATAATGATAATAATCAAAAGTATAAACAATTGAAAATTTCCCTCAACGAAATCTTCCAGAGAGAAATTAATTCATGTATAAATATCTCTCTTGCTGAAGGTTTTAAAACAACAATATTTAATGAAAAACCAAATAATGAAATATTACGTGTTATATAGGGGATGAATATTTACGACGGATAAAAACCCCAACATTTTGGCAAATCAACGCCTGTTTATATGCCTTAGCAACGACAGTGAAGCATTATCTTGGTGATAGCAGAGATATTAACAAAAACAAAACACCACCAAAATTACCATCATATCTAACTAAAATTGAAAAAAAAGATTGCTGACCTACGAAAAACAATAGGATATGTGACAATGCTCCTTACATGCAAACAAACACAAACACCTCACCCCTCACCAACAAAAAGCGGAAAATAATAGAGATGAAGTTTGGTAACATTAGAACCAGAACTCTTCAATATAAGCTGATTACCCACAAACAAGAATTGAGAGCTGTTAGCGAAAAATGTCGATACCTGAAGAAGGTAAATGAGAGAAAAGTGCTTAATAAAAGATTGAGACGAAACCAAAGACCAGTCTATAGAGATATGACGAACAAAATAATAAGTGTCACTAAGGCCCCATCCCAGAAAGACATAGATTCATTTTGGAGCAGAATATGGGGTGAAAAGAAGAATTTCAACCAATATGCAGTGTGGCTAAAAGAAATCCGAAAGAACTATTGCTCCTACACTACAACAAAAACATACGAAATAGGTGAGAGTACCCTTGAGTCTGTGATAGGAAAACTCCAAGATAAGAAAATACCAGGAAGAGACATGATTGTCGGCTACTGGTACAACAAACTGATATTCTATCGGATGTATCTTACTGACATCTATCAACAAATTCTTAAGGGAGATACACTTATACCAGAATGGTTGACATTAACAAAAACACATTACTGATCCCTAAGAACAAAGACAAACACTTGGCAAAAAAGTACAGACCCATTGCATGCCATAACCTGATGTATAAGATGTATACAGCCTGCCTGAACCTATTCCTCCAAGATCACTGTGAAAATAATAACATCGTCACAGATAAACATGCAGCTGGAAAGAAAGGGGTTTGGAGATGTGCTGAACAACTCTTAATCAACAAAGCTGCGATGATGGAGGTGCGACAAATTAAGAGGAATATGGCTATATTCTGGCTAGACTACAGGAAAGCTTTCGATTCTGTACCCCACTCTTGGATGATAAAGGCCTTCCAACTTGCTAAAGTCCCAGAGAATATTATCAGAACCATAGAGAAGCTGTCTTCTTCTTGCGCTACTACTCAAAGGATATAGGAATGGAGTTTGGCCAAGATAAATGCTGATATATAACTGTAAAGCGGGGAAAAACAACAACCCAATCAAGCAACATTATCATCAATGGCCTAACTATTTCACCGATAACTGATGAGGACTGCTACAGGTACCTGGGGATAGATGAGAACATATCCTATAATGGTATCTGTAATGAGGAACGCGTAACCAGGGAATACTACACCCGATTAAGAAAGATTTGGTCATCGGAATTCTCTGCGCAAAACAAAACAGTGGCTCACAATGTGTTGCTGTGCCTGTCCTAACACCAACGTTTGGAATACTCAATTGGACGATAGACGAAATCCGAGCAGTTGATGCTGGAACTCGGAAAATACTAAACAACACCGGAAACTTCCACATCAACAGTGACATAGACCGCCTTTACTTGAAACGTAAGCAGGGAGGCGGAGGCCTAACATCAGTCCAGTCAGCATTTGAATCTCGCATCATATCCCTCCGACAACATCTACGATCGTCGAAGCGTAGGAGCCCGTCTCTCGAGCAAGTCTATCTGTATGAAACATATAAGATCATGAGAGTTGGGAAGGAACTCCTCAAGAGATATTCCCTGTGTGATAATCAAAAACTCACACCAAGGGAAGTCGCTCAGCAGTATCGCAGTGAATCCATTGATGAAAAACTGCATGCTTATCAGCAAAAAATCATGCATGGATATGTTGCCAGGAAGTGAGGGTAGTATAGATAAGGAAAGTAGTCTATATTGGACCAACAACCGCTATATTGGCCCCCACTTTGAAGGATACGCTTTTGCAATCCAAGAACAGGAAATTAACACGAAAGACCTGATTCACAAAAGAGATAGGGATGCAGGCAAAACACCTAGATGTGATAACAAGTGCACACTGTGCAGAACTAACATCGAAGATATCACCCATGTCATCAGCAGCTGTCCAAAGATGTCATCGCGGTACTATCTATCTATTAGGCATGATGCAGTGTTCAAAACACTGTACTATGCAATCCGTAAAAAGGATAGCCCCGATAATAAACACATTAAAAGCTACAGCAATGTGGGAGACATCCATGTAATAATATGAAAGAGTACTGGTGGAATGTTCCAGTAAAAACCTCAATAAAATGCAGGCATAAGAGACTAGATATTATGATATGGGACAGGGAGAAGAAAACATGCACAGTAGTGGAAATTAGCTGACCAGCAGATGCCAATATAATATCAAAGATTAACGAAAAGGAGAATATTTATGCAGAACTGATGAGAAATCTTCAGATACTCCACCCTGATTAAACCTTCATATTTATGCCTGTGATTATTGTGGCACCGGGGTAATTTAGTAACTGCCTCAATACAAATCTTGATAAACTTGGCTTCACAGGAAAAGAAAGAATACAACTAGTTAGGAAATTACAAGTACAATCCATTAATGGAACAGTAAAAATATGTAAAATATTCCAAAATGTTTGCATCTAATAACTGTATATACACATGTACAGATACAAACATGAACACATGAACACATACAACTCAAAACATACACATCCACACATACAATAACATCCATATCTAAGCATGCATGCACACATAATCTACATAGTTGATGTGTAAATTCCAATGAGAGATTCTTGTGCCTATGTTATAAACCGACTCTCTCTCTATTGGGAAAAAATATGTAAAATTATAAAACCAGAAGAACATACATACTTACAAAAACATTATTCAAAACAGTAATAAAAGGGTGAATCCTTTCCCCCAAAACAACTCTAATTGAGTAGACATACAATCAACAGGTATCACATCAGGCTGTCAATGTTGTTACGTTTTCTCGAAGCCAAACCATCAACAACAAACAACTGCAATACACAAACGATCTCTTGAAATACCCATGCTGGCTAGAAATTTGACACTACGTGTCCCATCTGATTTTAACATGGCTGCTACATGTCGCAGCCAAGATAATCCTCGACATTAAAATACTGTCAAATTTTAAAAAGTCTGACATTATTTGGAAATGTGAAGAGCTCAAACAGTAGATAATAATATATTTATTAAATTAGAATTGAATTTATCTAATGGGTATTACACTTAATAACTAGCGGTGCAATATGAACATTTTAAGTAAAATTATGGATTTGATAGGACATTAAAGCAAAGGAATGATCTATAGCAATCGAAGAACAGCAACGAGGTTCAATTAAAAGTATCCATAACTATTGAATGTTTTACGTTTCTGTTGTTCTTAGTGGTAAACATATCATTATTCATAGGCGTAAGATTAACAACACCTAAAATCTACTTACGTCACAAAGTCGATCCTTTCTTCAATCATTCATACATATATATTTATATACATAAATAATATATACGTAAATAATTATATACGTGAATAATATGCTGCTGCATGAGGTTAAATTTGAACTAATCCACTTTGGAAAAAAGGATGCTCTGAAACTACCATACTCTCTTCCTTCGGGTGAAACCCTGGTGGCTTCCAATAACATCAGAGACCTGGTAGTAACTGTGGACAGCAATATAAGCTGGGCCACTCATATAAACAGCAAAGTTGATATGTCCCGTAGAATGTGTTCCTGGATTCTCAGAACTTTCCAGTCGAGAGATATCCACACTCTTGTCCTTCTCGTCTCCACTTTCGCCCGACCCTACCTTGAATACTGTTGTCCACTGTGGACATCCCACACGAAACAAAGTATCATGAAAGTTGAAGCACCCCAAAGGTCAATTACAAAAAAGATAGTTGGCATGACATTTGGGGTCGATTAGAAAAGCTCAAACTTTATTCTCTTCAACGTCGCCGTGAGCTCTACATTATCTGTATGATGTGGAACATATTCCATCAGTTTAGCCCAAATGATGTTGGCATCATCTTTAGTGTACACCCAAGGCTTGGGCCCCGTGCTATGCGCCCAGGACAAAAATCCCAAAAGCATCACATAACAACAATACGGCACAATTATTTCACCTCAATTGGCCCTTCACTCTTTAACATTACACCAAAACACATCAGAGCAGAGACAGACCCCATCAAGTTCAATAAGTATTTGCATAAATTCCTTCAAGAAATCCCGGATAAGCCTCCTAAACCCGGATATGCCTCCATAAACAATAACTCTCTGCTCGAGTGGGCCATGGTGCCCAAACACTGATTTGTAAGACTTCGCCAGGTGGTGCTATTAAGTTAGACATTGCCGTGCCAATACTGGCCGAAAGCTATCAAAGTTATATATATATATATATATATATATAACTTTGATAGCTTTCGGCCAGTATTGGCACGGCAATGTCTAATTATATAATATATAATACATAGTATATATAATATATAATATATAGTATATATAATATATAATATATAGTATATATAATATATAATATATAGTATATATAATATATAACATATAGTATATATAATATATAATATATAATATTTAGTATATATAATGTATAATATATATAATGTATATAATATATAATATATATAATATATAATATATAATATATATATATATAATTATATATATAATATATAATATATAATATATATTATATTTAATATATATAATATATATTATATAATATATATATATAATTATATATATATAATATATAATATTATATATATATAATATATAATATTATATATATATAATATATATACATATATATATATAATTATATATATATAATATAATATTATATATATATAATATATATACATATATATATATAATTATATATATATAATATAATATTATATATATATAATATATATACATATATATATATATATATATATATATATATATATATATATATAGTATTAAGGATACTATTTATGGTTATTTATATACTAAAACCTTTTATAGTTATATATATTTTAAACTCTAAATAGTGAAAGACAGTAATATATTACTACCTTATTACCAGTAAGATAAATAGCTCAATGTAATAACATCAGTTGTTCTACAGAGCAGTTATATAAAAATTAAAACTCTTTCAAAAAATACAGTCTAGCCAACTCCACCTCATTATCTAGCTACATACACTATCTCAAAACTAAAAATAAATCTTATACACTTAAATGGGAAGTGATAGATAACGCGACATCGTACAAACCACCTAATAAATTTCGTAACCTCTGGCTACTAGAGACCCATACTATTATCTTCTCAAACCATAACCTCCTTAATAAAAATAAGAAGTGTTCGCGTCTTGCCAACACTGCTTGCGACACTCCTTCCAAAACATTAAACCCAATATATAACAATCTTAGACTTGAACCCGTCACCACCTCTAGCAACCTTACACCACATCTCCACACTCATTGATCCACTTTAACACAAATAGTGACACATCCTCCTAGTACCTTTTACCCTAGAGATATCCCCATGTACATCTACTTCTGGTATATTTGCCTTCAATTAGACTACATTACACCACTATATAATTAATTGTTTCTACTTTAGGCACAAGGCCAGCAATTACCCAGTGCATTATTAGTACTTTATTTTATCGAGCCCGTAAGGATGAAAGGCAAAGTCAACCTCGGCGGGATTTGAACTCAGATCGTAAAGGGACGTAATTATGCTGGAAAGCATGGCGTCCGACCCTCTACCGATACTGCCAATCCAATATAATTAATGTAAACTTTAAACACTGAATTGGTTGTACTAATGTTGTTCTGTGTATGGAGTGCCATCATTGGATAAATGGAAGATTAATTAATTTATTAACATAAAAGAGCTATGTAACCTATATGCTGAGTGCAGTGAATTATGTACAAGTGATGTATGAGTTATACATACATGTATGACTTGATGATCAGATCAGTGACATTGTAAGTGAGAATTGATCTCTGCTCTACCCTAGTGATATTTAACTTTGCCATGCAATCAGACATGCACTGACCCGGAGCTTACCAGGAGTTATATATAGAAGTGATTCTAATAAAACCCTGCCAGGTTCTACGGGTAGACTACACTTACACAGATCATTGATTTGGGGATCTGACTCTTCATGTAGAATATTCAGTTGTGCTACTCTATGATAGAAGGCAATCATCCTAATATGAACACCTTTAGTACTTCTTGATAGACTACACTGTAATTTATAGATAAGATACTTAAATTTAGAAACTGTTTATAACCTTATATGATAGGGATTCATTTGAAACACCATTTAATGTACATTAGGATAATAAATTCAGTTATAGAAATCAGCTAGTTACCTCCCCTCACGCATGAACTCCCCTTAATCACACACACAATTCCGGAAAATAATACGATGTCAATTCTCGCAACAAAAACAACCTGCTCTATAAAATTGGATTAAAGAACAACAATATGTAATATTCTAACATAATTCATCAAACATCCAATATTTAATCATCCTAGTTTATTTGAAGGACATATAATCTATATATTACGTTTCCTGGATTGTGAAAATGGTGTATACGAAAACCATAAAATTGTTTTGCTTCTCATTTCTAATATTTTTAATATTTTAAATAGTTCTCTACACACAAGCGTCTATATCATACATATAAAAAAGACTTTACCAATACAACCCCCATAATACTCTTGATTGCCCGCTTAAAGTGCTTGTATTACATATAACACCCTGCCGCACTATAATCTTATATAAACTAGACACACGTGCATGCCCCATGTGTAACTATTGCATACACTAACTACTTCAAACTATCCTCTTGCTTTATCTTCGTAAACTGCCAATGTTGTATTTTAACTTTAATTTTGTTCTTTGATATGACTTTAATATTTGAATGTAAATTGGCATGCTAAATAGTATAATGGATGTCAAACTAGTGATTATCCCATAGTTTAATCACTAGTTTATTCTTCATTTGTGCTATCACTCTGTCTAATATATGTTTACTAATTTTCCGATGTCCGATTTGGATGGGCATATAAGTCTAATAGTGGGGTTATAATCAAAATTTACCTTGTGGTCCTTGAGGTTAAATGTGGGGGTACATGGGGTAACGCTACCGAAACAATTAAGTGGTTTAACAATATAGCTAACAAAGAAGTATCTAAATTTATACAATTTGACATTAACGATTATTACTCATCTATATCCCCCAACACCTTGGATAAAGCCTTAGCATTCGCCAAAGCCAATTCTGACATAACAGACGACGAGATAAAAATCATATTAGCTGCTAGGAAAACAATAATTAAATTTGAAAACGCCTATTGGGAACGTAAGGATAGATTAAATAACTTTGACATCACGATGGGGGCTAACGACTCGGCTCAAGTCACAGACTTAGTAGGTGTTTACATAGTCCATAGTTTACAAAGTGAGTTTAGCGACCTTCACGGTGGAATCTACAGAGACGACGCCCTTCTCCTAGTTAAGAACCTAAATAACCAGAGCATAGAAAGACTCCGTAAGAATATTAGAAAGACTCTCGGAAAACTAGGCCTTAGAATAACGTATGAGTATAGCACTAAAACAGTTAACTTTCTAGATGTGACGCTTAACCTAAATACGGGACTTATAAAACCTTTTCCCAAGATTAATGAAAACTTAGCATACATCAACTGTAACTCAAACCAACCACTATCCATAATTAAATCCATTCCACGCAGCATATCCCTTAGGATCTCCCGCCTCTCGTCTAACCGAAAAATCTTCGAAGTACATGCAGAATACTACAATACCGCATTAGACAAGGCAGGCCACTTAGAGAGAGTAGAGTATATAGATGAAAGCCTCCGTGAAGCGCACACGAACACGCATAACACAAACTCCAGAAACACACGCATACACACATTTACGCATAGGACTGCAAAGTATACGGCAAATAGAAATACAACATCGAAATCAAACAAGTCACGCAGTAGAAAATATATTTGGTATAACCGCATATTTAACACCTCTATTAGTACTAACCTACCCTCTACCTTCTTTAGAATAATAAATAAGCACTTTCCAGATTCACATAGATACAGCAAAATCCTTAACACTAAATCTATTAGACTATCTTACTCCAGGGCACCAAATATAGAGGTACACATTAAGATGCGTAACGCTAAAAAGATACATAACAACACAAAAACACAAATTTACAACAATAACAATACAATCACCACCGAACACAACAGAATATCTAATACACAACCACCCGCTAATAGGCAAACAAAACGTAACACACTTGTTCAGGCATCGCAGCCCACAAATAATGCCAAAGTTGCCCATGACAAGAAATGTATCTGCCACCTACTTGAAACCTGTCCATTACATAATGAATGTATGCAGTCTAACCTGGTTTACCAATGCACAGTGGAATCAGACAACCAAAAATAGTATTACATCGGAGCAACTGGGAATACATTTAAAGCCCGTTGGTATACACACTGTTACGCAATGAAACATTCCCAGCACCGTTATGTAACTACCCTTGCAAACAAGACCTGGCAACTGAGGGAAAGTAACCATCAATACACCCTGAAGTGGAAAAAATTATCGAACGCGCCCCATATCGGAGTGGTATGAGAAGCTGTCGATTATGCGACCTTGAGCTGTTCCACATCTTAAGTTCGAAGAATAAGTTACTCAACAATAATATCGAGAGATCAATTTAATGTAACCATAGACTCAAAGAAAAGTTTTCGCACTACAAGTGCAAATCGAACCATTAACCTCTTACTACCAACTGACAAACTGCATATACTTAGACTTTATACACTCTTATTGTATCTAACCCCTTTAATTACCCACAAAAACCAATACCTATATCCCTCCCTCCTCCTTCATTCCTCTTCTATTTCTTCGCTTTCTTCCTTCCTTCCCTCCCCTTCTTGGCTATCTTTTCTTTTTTTTCTTTCTCAACCCCTTCTTTGCTTTTATTTTTGTCATTATTTTCTTTATCTTTATTTTTTATATTTATCTCTTTATATCCCCCCCCCCCATCTCTCCCTCTCTATCCATCCCTCCCACTATGATCAATTCAATTCTCTTTAACTCACTACATTCCACGACATGAAGTCTGCTATCAAAACTGACCAAGGAATCCTTCCACCTCTACCCGTCCCTCCATCTCAGTTTGTCATTCTACTTCCTACCTCTTCCCCCTTCCTCTCTCTCTCTCTCTATACTATTTGGTCTGTCCCCTCACCTCCTGATTCCTCTCTCTATACTAGTAAATACAATTCCAAATAAATGTTTTTCTATATATATTAAAATTATTTCAAGAGTAACTTACTATTTTGAAAATTTGGACTGTGAACAACAATTATAATTGAGTGGCTGCTATTTGCAGTATAGCAATATAAGGTTGCACTTATCAATGAAACGGTCTTAAATACCTGGATAAAATCCTTCTCTTAATGCTTACCTGTGTTTTTTCTCTTTTATACTTTATACTCCAAGATTGAACGGAATTCTTACAAACTTGTGGAGTTACTCCTAACCGTACGTTGAAACCATCCATGAAACTGGCTTTCTTAACCAAAAACTGGATCACAATAAGCAATTTTTTGCTTCTCTAACTATATATATATATATATATATGTATATAAGACCTCTTCAAGATGATCAAGGATATTAAATTCCGTAGAGCCACCACACCATTCCAGGCCTACTTAAATGCCGAATTACGGAATATAAAAAAATCCCCTAATCTTTATGTCTCCTCCGATAAAACCAAAAACGTTTATGAGGTAGACCCACAGACCTACAATAAGCTGGCAAAAAATACCATCACGACCACCTACAAAAAGGTAATAG
>OZ024743.1:265566733-265569233 GCA_964016885.1 Eledone cirrhosa | reverse complement strand
CAGGTTTAGCCACCATCTCCCCTACTAAATTGCAACCACAGAATTACTACTGATTTTTGACAATCACTTTGACCATATATGGAATTACCCCTTGAGAAGATCGGCTATTTAAATACCAGGATAAATTTTCATTTAGTCCAGAATTAGCCGTCGAAACGGCTTGAGCTCAGCTGTCGGGGTCTTACTGGTTCCTATATATATATATATATATATATATATATATATATATATATATATATATATATAGACATGTTATTTTTTTTTTCCTATCTGAATATCCATATAGTCTCCGTTTGTTCAGAAGAAAGCTGCTGCATTTTTAAAAGAGTAATGTTCTATATCATTTGTTCTTTATTTTTAAAATAACACCGTTATCACAGAGCTCAGTACACCCCCTCCCCCTATACCACACAACCAGAAATCTAAAATACACATGACAACCAACCCATAATTTCGCAAAGTAACAAGTTCGAAATTCCTCAAAGCAGACATCTCACAGAGGTGCAACGTTACAAAAGGGCAGGACCATATGATGCTACAGCTACACGACTTCCATTACGTAGAACCACAATGTATGTTACAACGTTACACCCACAAAAGCACAAAGTCAAATGTAACAACCTCCATAGAATCAATGGTCTTTATATTTAATCAGCCAAATAAGCACGAATTATATGCATTTATCCATTAAATTGTGATATTTCTCCTTAACAGCGGTACGATATTGTGTGGCAAATAATATTAATTGTAATTGGCCCAAAATCTAAAATAATCATGGTTCACTGATTGTGTGTATTGACTATCTCTAGAAACACCGACTGAACCATGTCAGCCTTAACTTTTGCGCAAGAATTGGCAGTATCGGTAGAGGATCGGACATGCTTTCCAGCGTACTTAAGTCCCTTTACGATCTGAGTTCAAATCCCGCCGAGGTTAACTTTGCCTTTCATCCTTACGGAGTCGATAAAATAAAGTACCTGTAATGTACTGGATAATTTCTGGCCTTGTGCCAAAAGAAGAAACAATTATTACTCTTTTGTCTTATGACAATATTGCACGGGCGTAGTGGAGAATTAAAAGAAAATCTGTCAAAACCCGTGATTACCCCTTAATCAATGAAGTGTTATCTTAAACAAATAGCATTTCAGCTACGTTGTCTCAATAAAACTAGTATATTTTCGAACTAAAATCAGAGCCAAGACAGTTACGGCATAGGTCCACGTCTTTCCAAGTCACTTAATTTTTGAAAATGATCAAATTGTAAAACAATTTTATGGTAAATAAATCTTCTTAAAGATTCTAAGCGCATTTTGAACTTCTTTCTCTATATTTCTACCATCTTGGAAGGAAACAGTCTTTATTTCCTATTCATATATGTATATACATATATATATATATATATGTATATATATATATTGTGTGTATGTGCATATAAGTGTGTGTGTATGTGTATATATATATATGTCTGTGCGTGGACGGAGGCACCCACACACACACACAGACACACACACATATATATATATATATATATATATATATATATATATATATATAAAATACATACAAATATATATATGCATACACAAATAGTTTTTAGATATGCGTGTCTATGGGTATGCATATGCGTACATACTGGTCAATATCATACATACTAACACACGTAGAGAGGAATCTGAATATATATAAGTTCATACTTAGACAGTGTCGACAGCTGATGTCTAATCCAGAATCATCTGTAGCAAAAGATATCCTACACTCTCTATCAATTCTTCAACTGACTTAATCTTGTTTAATCTCCACCGTTCAACAATGCTTACTTCAAATTTCTCTTTGATCTCCCATCAAGATTGCGTCTCATTCTCGTTTTTAGTTTTTCTTGACATCTGTGTGTGTATAAGTGTCTACGATATAGATAGACGTATCTCCTATTACATTATATATATATATATATATATATATATATATATGTGTGTGTGTGTGTGTGTGTGTGTGTGTGTGTGTGTGTGTGTGTGTGTGTGTGTGTGTGTATGTGTGTGTGTGTGTGTGTGTGTGTGTGTGTGTGTGTGTGTGTGTGTGTGTGTGTGTGTATATATATACAGACACGCGCGCATATACAGGAACACACAAATATCTATGAATGCATATGGATTACACATATGTGTACACACGCATACACCCCCACACCCACACCCACACACAGATATGTAATAGACAGTGTTATTACGTGCTTGTTATTTTCTAAAGGAATGAGAAAACACTGAAGAATAACATTACACTCACGCAAAAGTACAGCAATCCTCATGTAGCTGTCGTGACAGTTATACAGATATGTGTGCCGATATGCATTGCGGCAATTATTTTAGGTGAATTGAGGCTGTTGATGTAGGTGAATTTTGGTGTTGACCGCAGCGACTGTAGTTTTCCAGTCAGGCTAACGTTTAGCCCGTTCGAAGGGGGGGGGGGTCACTTCAGATTTGACATATTTTTTGGGAAAACTTGT